>WOVY01000863.1:0-537500 GCA_013436015.1 Rhipicephalus annulatus
CCTAACCTACCTACCTACCTACCTACCTCCTACCTACCTACCTGCCTGCCTGCCTGCCTACCTGCCTGCCTGCCCTGCCTGCCTGGCCTGCCTGGCCTGCCGGCCTGGCCTGCCTGCCTGCATGCCTACCTAACCTACCTACCTGCCTGCCTGCCTACCTGCCTGCCTACCTACCTACCTACCTACCTACCTACCTACCTACCTACCTACCTGCCTGCCTGCCTGCCTTGACTGCCTTGCCTGCCTTGCCTGCCTGCCTGCCTGCCTACCATCCGCATGCTTCATGTAACATCGATTCGCAAGGTACGCGGGATCTGCCGAATGATTTTTTTGTTGTTTCTCCACTCATTGCATCTTTCTTTCCCCTTCCCCGCACCCTAATGCAGGAGGGCAAGACATGTTTTTTCATTTCGCCTAGCCTACTCATCTCCCCCTTTGTATTTCTCTTATTTTCTTAAGCCATTGGCGCAAGGTTTATACCTGTTCCTGCGGCGCAAATCAGCGCGGTTGCTTTTGAAGTTAGACAGATCGGGCTATATTTGGACAACACTTCGCAGTTCGCGACTGCAGAGCCCGTGTGTATTCACAAAGCAGTGGCGGCACACGAGGATGAAAGGCCGCTATCTCACAGGCTTCTGTGAGCTAAGATGCGCGAAAGCCGATTACAGAAGGTGTAGCGAACACTTTGCGCTATAGAGGCACTCTGCGGCAATCAGATGCCGTACACCCCAGCCATGCATGTAAGCGAAGAAGTAGGCGGTTTGCGAAATTCCGAGAATGGCACACGTACTTAAGACGGAATCAACCAGTGCAAGACAGTGTGTAACTGTAGTTCAAATAACATGCGCTCATAAAGCAAGACGACGGGGCGGGCACTGATCGCAATGAATAATCGATTGGAGGTATCTTTCAGTGAACCCGGTGACGACGACGATGATGATGATGTACTGTAGTAGCAGCAACAGGAGTAACATTTCATTTATCCATATCAGCATCATAGGCGTACTCAGAGGTCTCCATTATAGGGTGCAGGGCAAGTTAAAACGCAGCGCAGCCTCCCCCCCTATGTTGATATAAAGTGACTCCCCCCCCCGCCTCACGGCTGACTAGGATTCTTCAACACGCACCTAAATCTAAACACACGGGCCTCCATCATTCTTCCTACATCGAAATGTGGCCTCCACAGCGGGAATCGAATCCCAGGACCTTTGGGTGAGCAGCCAAGCAGCCAGTCGCGTAACATAAAACGCAACGCAAAACTAAAGAAAAAAAATTGTGAAGCTTGAAAAAAGCCACGAAGGGCTTGAAACAGTGAAACTTGACAATTCTGACGACTAATCTGGTTGCCTCTTGGTTTTGTGTAGGCGTTAGCAAGGTGACGGGGGTTGTTTCTCAGAAATCTTGTTCTAGGCCGCTACTGAAGCTAACCTACCGCAGGGGCGCCTGCGCAAGTAGGCGTTTGGTGTGTAGCGACACCACGAACCCGAGCTAACGGGGGAGTTTCGACTCCCTCCCACGCCTATCCGTGCGTGGCTTTGCCGTGTCCGAGGAAAAGGGGATCCTGGGGGTTGAGCCGACGCTGGGTGATTGGACCGTTAAGGCCCCCCGGCAGAGGCAACACACCCCTATGGCCCCGGCTTCACGT
Source organism: Rhipicephalus annulatus (assembly GCA_013436015.1). Taxonomy (NCBI): domain Eukaryota; kingdom Metazoa; phylum Arthropoda; class Arachnida; order Ixodida; family Ixodidae; genus Rhipicephalus; species Rhipicephalus annulatus. The sequence goes on from WOVY01000863.1 coordinate 1,646, forward strand.
AGACGGCACCCCTGAGCTGACCCACCCAGGGGAATCGGCAGTCGCCTTTTCCTATCTCTCTCTCCCTACATCTTCGTCTTTATCTCTTACTATTTATCTGTCCTGTCTTCTACTCTCTTCCGTTTACTTCCAAACTTCCTGGCGGCTAGGGTTAACCCTGTGCAAATAGCCTACCTTGGTCTAGGCGCATTGGGTTATAGTGGCGTTGTACGGCTGGCGTCTGCAAGTTTCAGCATTTGTAACCTTGTAGCGTCCCCTCGTTGGGCTCCGTGGTGGGTGGCCGCCAACGCTGCTGAACAACAATAAGGAAGACATGCATGGAGCATTCCCACTACTGTCTGATCGTACCGGCTTAAAGCCGGTACGCACCGATGATCTCACCAGAGAAGGATTGGCCACCCTGGTGCAGTATCTGGCCACCCCCTTCCGTAGGCATTCGTCAATTAACTCACGGCCCTCAGTCCCCACCAGCTGCGGAGCAACTGACCACGGCGGTGGTCAGATCTGCAAAGCAGCAGAGGGTGCTAGGAATCTCTGGATACGGACAGGCCACCATTGGAACTTGAACTTAGCAACGTTTAACGTCAGAACGTTATCTAGTGAGGGAAGTCTAGCTGTATTATTCGAGGAGCTAGAAGGCATTAAATGGGATATAATAGGGCTGAGTGAGGTTAGGAGGACAGATGAGGCCTATACTGTGCTACAGAATGGGCACGTCATTTGCTATCGTGGCTTGGCAGACAGAAGAGAACTGGGAGTAGGGTTCCTAATTCACAGAAACATAGCTGGCAACATAGAGGATTACTATAGCATTAATGAAAGGGTGGTAGGCATTGTAATTAAACTGAATAAAAGATACAAAATGAAGGTAGTACAGGCTTACGCGCCTACATCCAGCCATGATGACACTTCAGTTGAAAGCTTCTATGAAGACGTGGAATCGGCAATGAGTAAGGTGAAAACACAGTATACTATAGTAATGGGCGACTTTAATGCAAAGGTAGGGAAGAAGCAGGCCGGAGACCAGGCAGTAGGAGATTATGGCATCGGCACTAGAAACGCCAGAGGAGAGCTACTAGTAGAATTCGCAGAACGCAATAATCTGCGTATTTTGAATACCTTCTACCGAAAACGAGAAAACCGCAAGTGGACATGGAGGAGCCCTAATGGCGTAAATAAGAACGAAATAGACTTTATAATGACTGCACACCCAGGAGTCGTGCAGGATGTGGAAGTGGTTGGCAAGGTAAGATGCAGTGACCATAGAATGGTACGGGCTCGAATCCGCCTAGACTTGAAGAAGGAACGACAGAAACTGCTACGCAAGAAGCAATTCAATGAGCTAGCACTGAGAGGGAAAGTACAGGAATTCAGAGTGTCACTGCAGAACAGGTACTCTGCTCTTAGCGAGGAAACCAACCTTAGCGTAGATACAATGAATGATAATCTGACGAGTATCATCACGGAGTGTGCAGTGGAAGTTGGAGGCAGGGTAGCTAGACAGGACACCGGCAAGCTTTCCCAGGAAACGAAGAACCTAATTAAGAAGCGTCAAATCATGAAAGTGTCAAGTACAACAGACAAAATAGAACTGGCAGAGATTTCGAAGCTGCTTAATAGACGTAAAGTATGCGATGTAAGAAGGTATAACATGGAGAGAATTGAGCACGCTCTGAAAAACGGAGGAAGCGTCAAAGCAGTGAAGAGGAAACTTGGGATAGGCAAAAGGCGGATGTATGCACTAAGGGACAAAGAAGGCAAATTAACTACCAATATGGATAGGATAGCTAAAATAGCGGAGGAGTTTTACAGAGATCTGTACAGTAGCCGAGACAACCACGACCTTAATACTATAAGAACTAGCAGTAACCCAGACGACACCCCACCGGTAATGATAGAAGAAGTCAGAAAAGCTTTGGAGAGCATGCACAGAGGCAAAGCTGCTGGTGAGGATCAAGTAACATCAGATCTGCTGAAAGAGGGAGGACAGATTGTGTTAGAAAAACTAGCCACTCTATTTACGAGGTGTCTCCTGACGGGAAAAGTACCAGAGTCTTGGAAGAACGCTAACATCATCTTAATACATAAGAAAGGAGATGACAAGGACTTGAAGAATTACAGGCCGATCAGCTTGCTCTCTGTAGTATACAAGCTATTTACAAAGGTAATTGCTAGCAGAGTAAAGAAAACATTAGAATTCAATCAACCAAAGGAACAAGCAGGATTTAGAACAGGCTACTCAACAATTGACCACATTCATACTATCAATCAGGTAATAGAGAAATGCTCAGAGTATAACCAACCACTACACATAGCCTTCATAGATTACGAGAAGGCGTTTGATTCAGTAGAAATATCAGCCGTCATGCAGACACTGCGGAATCAGGGCGTAGATGAAATATATATAAACATTCTGGAAGAAATCTACAGGGGATCAGCTGCTACCATAGTGCTTCATAAAAAAAGCAACAGAATACCAATAAAGAAAGGTGTAAGGCAGGGGGACACAATCTCCCCAATGCTATTCACTGCGTGCTTACAGGACGTTTTCAGAAGCCTAGAATGGGAACAGTTAGGGATAAGAGTTAATGGAGAGTACCTCAGTAACCTGCGCTTCGCCGATGACATTGCATTGCTGAGTAACTCAGGGGACGAATTGCAACTCATGATTACGGAGTTAGACAAAGAGAGCAGAAAGGTGGGTCTTAAAATTAATCTGCAGAAAACGAAAGTAATGTACAACAACCTCGGAAAGGAGCAGCGCTTTGCGATAGGTAATAGTGCACTTGAAGTTGTAAAAGACTATGTCTACTTAGGGCAGGTAATAACCGCAGTGCCTAACCACGAGATTGAAGTAACTAGAAGAATAAGAATGGGGTGGAGCACATTCGGCAGGCACTCTCAAATTATGACAAGTAGATTGCCACTGTCCCTCAAGAGGAAGGTATATAACAGCTGTATCTTGCCGGTACTTAGCTACGGAGCAGAAACCTGGAGACTCACAAAGAGGGTTCAACTTAAATTGAGGACGACGCAGCGAGCAATGGAAAGAAAAATGGTAGGTGTAACCTTAAGAGACAAGAAGAGAGCAGAGTGGATTAGGGGACAAACGGGAGTTAAGGATATCATAGCTGCAATAAAGAAGAAGAAATGGACATGGGCAGGGCATGTAGCACGTAGACAGGATAACCGCTGGTCATTAAGGGTCACCAACTGGATTCCCAGAGAAGGGAAGCGGGGTAGGGGGAGACAGAAGGTTAGGTGGGCAGATGAGATTAAGAAGTTTGCGGGTATAAATTGGCAACAGCAAGCACAGGACCGGGTTAACTGGCGGAACATGGGAGAGGCCTTTGTCCTGCAGTGGACGTAGACAGGCTGATGATGATGATGATGATGAAGATAACCGCTGCTGAAGCTAGGTGTAGCTAACCCCCGCACCCAGAAACGCTCCTTGACTTGAACTTGACTTGAAACCACGTTCAATGCAGCACGTTTGAAACGCGTTTGCGCTGCCCTAATATTGCCCTAGTTGAACCACAGTCGGTCACAGACACGACACGGATGGCCAAACTCCAGAGACAGAACCTCGTGCTGAAAATGTGCGCCCCACTCACCGATGTACGAGCACGTCGTCGTTGGCACATAGGCCTTCCACCACTTCGGGGTCTTCTCACTGCCTTTATCGTTCCCTATAGTATTCTCTCGTTGTATGTACCCGGAGTCTTCGGCTCGCCGCCATCGCTTCGCACATTTTTTGCTGAAAATTAGAGAGCTGCTTCATCACCTCTTCGTCGAAGGACACATAATCACATTTCAGTGGCTTCCAAGTCACTGCGGCATATTGGGCAACGAACATGCCGATGCAGCTGCTCGATCAGCACACGAAGATGGTGAAGAAAAATCTATACCATTTTCAAGGACTGATGCTGCAATGACCATCCGAAAAATCGCTAATGCAGAATTAAAATCCCTGTGGAACGCCGAGTGCTTACGGCACACGCGACTGCATAGACTGGACACGTCTCGTCGACTCCGGCCTCCGCCTGGGCTATCTCGACTCGAGACAACGATGCTTTGCCGACTATGGCTTGGTGTCGCCTTCACCAAAGCTTTCGCCTTCCGAATCGGCATGGAAGACAGTGCTGCTTGCGGTCATTGCGGCAGCGATGAAACTATAGAGCACGTTCTCTGTCACTGCCCTCGTTACAGCGTGCAAAGACGGCAACTAGCTGCTGCGTTCGCTCGCCTTGACGACAGACCTTTGTCTGAACAATCAGTGCTGGAAAGACGACATGATTTGTGTGCTCACAGTAAATCAGTGAAGGCCTTACTGAGCTTTTTGCGTGGAAGCGGCCTATTGTATAGACTGTAACACCCCAGCTCCCCCCCCCCTTTTTTGCGCGCGTCTATTTTCCTCTTCGCTTTCTTTCTCATCTTTCTTCCCCATTCCCCCTTCTCCTAATGCAGGGTAGCAAACCGGATGCTCCATTTTCTGGTTAACCTCCCTGCCTTTTCCTCATTTTACTCTCTCTCTCTCTCTCTTGGGCTGTCGCCTTATTCATTTGTAGCGTACCAGTGGCGAGTAGTGGTGTCCGCCCAATATCTGTGGCACACACCCGTTTATTATAATAACAGTTTTCTGCTAGGCCACAGAGCAGCACGTGCTCTTTTGATGACGACAGTTTTCTTTTTTAGGCGCGAAGCTCCTCTTTGTCTAACCTTATCATGCGTCACGCGTAACCGAGAGAAGAAGAGACGAGAAAGAAAAGAAGACAGTATCTGCCGAACAGTGTAATAGACGGCGCTGTCTCATAGAAGTACAAACTGCAGTTGAGTGAGAATATTCTAGATGGAGCTGTACCACTGCTCTCCTACTGGCTGCAGCGCGGGCTGTGTCTGGGTACGCGGAGAGCGAGTACCTCTCTCAGTCTCCTGAATAGTCACCGTACGTGGCGGACCGTTGGTGGGGCATGGACGAAGCAGAGCGGCGGGCGCGTTGAAGACGCTTACTCTCGGCTTCCTTGGCTCGCGTCTCGTCGGTGTTACCTGCGCGCCGTCTGCATTCTCGAAGGCGATCGGGCGCGTGAGCGCAAGCACGGACGGACAGACACACAGAGGGATCGGGCGATTCGGCCAACTCATCATCATTCACTCCGTGGATATGCTGTGATTTAGTTAGTGTACCAGTGGTGGGCATAGGGAGATTTACCAAATTTCTCAAGAATATACACGCGTTTATTATTCCATTTTTTTTTTGCGTAAGCCACAAGGCACATACCCGCAGGCCTCACAAATTGCGGATAACTTCAATAGCTTCGCTGTAAGAAGCGTAGCGCGAAAATGTTTACGCGTCCTGCGTATACGTTAAGAGACAAGTAGCGAGAACATGCGCGCTCGGCAGCCGCCAGCGGCCTTGCCCGGTCGCGCCTCTTTTCTCCGATAATTTCGTCCGCACTGTTTCCGGGCGGCCGGCAAGCAGCGATTGCGCGCATCTCAACGAGACGACCCTCCGGTAAACAAGACGCAAACAAGGAAGGACGGTGTAAAATGTCCCTCGTCTCTGCTCCCTCAGTCGTCCTAAACGCCCTGATAACAAGAGCCTTCCTCAAGGTCTATTCAAATAGGTCGTGAACGCTCGGGGGAAAAGCGGTTGAAGCTATTGCCAGTGACATCAGCATGAGTTATGGGAGCTGCGATTGAAGCGGGACTATGTGTGGAGGGAACAAACACTAATCGTGAAAAACCAAGTTTGATTCAATGTTGAAGCAATCACTGTGTTTTACGAATGACTCCCCCCCCAACAATATTACGTAGGTGTAATTATGTAGATGATTTCGTCACTTTTTAATGGTGTACGACGAGCAGTCGCGCGCTCATTTTCCGCCTTTACACCCACACTACTAATTATTTTTGATAACTGGAATTTCACGTTCCAAAACCACGAAATGATTATGAGGGACGCCTTAGTGGAGGGCTCCGGAAATTTTCACCATCTGGTGTTCTTTAACGTGCACAGACATTGCACAGTACACAGGCCTTTACATTTTAGCCTACATCAAAATGCGACCGCCTTGGCCGGGCTGCAGCCTTCGGCTCAGCAGCCTAACACCCTAGCCACTGACCCTCCGAGGCGAACCTCCTGTACTACTAGTATTGGATAGTAGGGTGTCTAGCAGTAGGGGCGCAGGCGGGTTTTTTTTTTTTCGTGGGTAGGGGAGTGGGAGGAGGGGAATTTCGAATCTGAAGTTGGGTCCGGGCAGGCAGATGTGGTCGAGTGTCGTTTTGGGCTCTGTATGCCATGAAAATAAAATTAGGGGAGGGGGGCGGGCACGGGCTACATTACTATTTGATTTACATCTATGGCATAAACTTTAATTGGCTCCTCTTGAATGTCTCACTAGAATACTTAACTCTCCCCGCAATTTTTCTTCTACACATAGAAGGATGAACAAAGTTTTTTTTTTTTTGCATGAGCTGACGAATGTGGCTGTCTCGTGGTGGGGCGTCATCATCAGTGCAATGCGCCATGGTCCCTCGTTGCACCCTGTTCACCAATCAAAACGTGACGCTCGGAGTAAGGGCTGGTAAACACTCCTCCCCGCTGCCCCGAACTTCAGAAACTACTTTATTTTTAAATGCGAAGCATTTCTTAGCGAACTTCGGCGACTTTGAGCGTATCTATCTATCTATCTATCTATCTATCTATCTATCTATCTATCTATCTATCTATCTATCTATCTATCTATCTATCTATCTATCTATCTATCTATCTATCTATCTATCTATCTATCTATCTATCTATCTATCTATCTATCTATCTATCTATCTATCTATCTATCTATCTATCTATCTATCTATCTATCTATCTATCTATCTATCTATCTATCAGTATCTATCTATCTATCTATCTATCTATCTATCTATCAGTATCTATCTATCTATCTATCTATCTATCTATCTATCTATCTGTCTATCTATCTATCTATCTATCTATCTATCTATCTATCTATCTATCTATCTATCTATCTATCTATCTATCTATCTATCTATCAGTATCTATCTAGCCGTCTACGACTTTTAGCTCTCCTGGCCGTTTTGATAATGGTATCGATACCAAACTTGGTATGGCGTAACATGATTGTATGAAGAATATATTTTACTAGTCATAACATGAAAATCATCACATATATGTCATGAATGTCATGATTTACATTTTATGGTCCTGCAGCTCTTCCAGTGGTTTCGTTCACATGGCATGTTGCAAAATTGGTATGGTTGGCATGATTGCATGACAAACACAAGCGACAGACCCTAACATGAAAATCGTCACATACGTGTCATGTAACAACATGACTACATGCCACGCTCATGATGTGCTCGCGGCCGTTTCGGTAGGGCCACATATACCGAATTTGGTATTACGGGACGTGAATGGATGATGAAAGTATGATACTTGTGCAAACATGATAAACATGAGATGCGTGTCATGTGACAACATGACTACAAGCTACGCTCATGATGCATTCGCGGCCATTTTGCTAGCTTCACATGTACCAAACTCGGTATTACGCGACGCGAACGGACGACATAGATAAATGACACATCCAAACACGATAATCACGACATACGTGTCATGTAACAACTTGACTACATGCCACACTGATGATGCGCTCTCGGTTGTTTCGCTAGCTTCACATATGCCAAATTTGGTATTACGTTACGACAACGGATGACGAAGGTATGTGACTGGTGCAAACATAATAATCATGAGATGCTTGTCATGTGAGAACATGACTACATGCCACAGTCGATGCACTAATACATTTCGATGTGACACGTTGCGCGTGCTCGCCGGTGTTCATTTCGTCGCGTCACGCCGGCGTTGCCCCGCCAGGCGCCGGTCCTGCTATATACTCACAGACGCGCGTCGCGCTGCGTTGCTTTGACGCATGCGCGTTTCAGTGCGTCTGGCGTCCCTCCTTCACAAAAAGAGGGAGACGCAGTGTTGTAAGGGTAACGCATCGGCGCGAAATTCAGCATGTCGCATTTCGCACCGGTTGTGGAGAGGCGGCTGGAGTGAGACGCTGTGCGGACGTGTTTCGCATGAGCTCCGGCCCGGTGACCGACTGTCGGCGGACGCGCTTTTTTCTGGACTTGCTGTCAGTGGGCTCGTCTGCAGGAGGTTGCCCTGTACCTACGGACACCCCTCGTTTAGGCAAGTTTGTCCCCGTGTTTGGAGTTTCCGAGATTTTCCTATCAACCTCGCGGTGGCAAGGCTAGGCCTATCTCCTAGGCCAAGCCTGGCCTGGGCCGCGTCGCCCGGCGTCTGACTTGCGCCCGGTGACCGTGGGCCTTGTGGGGCTGAAGATGGAATACTACGTCGAAGCGGAGACTATAACACCCGAAGATTTTGATGCGGGAGAGTGGGCTCCAGTGCTGAAAGCACAGGACCGATTTGAGAAGACTCAGCATGGCGACAACGCCAAGAGTAAGCCTTGCGAGACGCAGGCCGGCAGCGACGGGCGCAAGACGCACGGAGCGCAGCAAGTCAAGCGGGGGAAAGCGCCGGTATGGAAGAAACGCGGACCGTTTCTCAAGTTGCCAGCCACGGATTTCAAGATTGTGTACAGGCCCCATAACCGGGACTTGAGTGTTGTGACAGCGAGAGAACTCGGATGTGCACTGAGAGCAGCAGCGCGTCTAACGAGTGCGATTGCCGCGGAAGAAGACATTGTGCGGGTTAATGGCACAAACAACACGTTGACGGTGAGCACACCGAGCATAAATCGCAGTGGGGCATATGCGACTGTGAAGACGCTCAAGCTGGGTGATCGTGACCTGCCGTTGGAGAACTCCGTGCGGGGAGTAATTTACAATGCTTATGATGGATGCCCAGAGGAAGAAGTTCGGGCGGGATTCCTGAAGAAGAATGAAGGCATAGACATTCTGGACGCGAGACCTCTGGGAAAGTCAAAGGCGATTCAGATTACGTTCGGGGGAAAACGCATACCCCGGCAGATTACTTACTGGAACTGTCTGTACGCTGTGATCCCGTACAGAAATTTAGTCGAGACCTGCTACAACTGCAGACGAGTTGGACATCGAGCGGACGTTTGCTATCGTCCGAAGAGCAACCTATGTCACCGTTGCGGGAAGGACCATCCTGCCCCGCCAGAAGGAGAGCCACCTACGTGCACGCCGGACTGCATCGTGTGCCATGGTGCGCATCACACAGGGAGCCGGAACTGCAAATTTCGCCTGGCTCGCAAGCCACCGACAGGCCGGCAGCAGAGCATCGAAAGAGAGAGCGAAGCTGGCAACGATAAGCGGTCCTCGAGGGCCACGGAGCGGTCACCGAGGGGTAAAGAAGGCAGAAGCGAAAGCAGGGACCGGTCGAGTTCCTTCCCGCCATTGCCAGGGCGCGGGGGTGGCGAAGATGGTGGACGAACATCCAGTACCAACAGCTGCGCACGCGACACCAACAAAAAGGTGAGCTTGTCAAGCACGGCCTCCCAGAACGAAACCGCTCGAGAGAGGGAGTTAGCAGCGCTGGTTCAGCGACAGGGAGACTTGATTAAAAGAATGGAAAACAGAATTGCAGAGATGGAACGCGCACTTAGAAACGACCAACGGCAGGGCACACAGGCACCAACAGTGCAAGGCCTACAGAAAGCGACGCAAGAGGCGTCTGCTCGCGTACAGGAGAGTGCAGCTATGGAAGTGGAGAATCGGGGGACAGTGAAGAGACCACTGCCGGGGGATGAGGTAGCTAACGCAAAACGATTAGCCGAAACGTCACCAGTAGACATGCCACAGCCTGTTTTTAAGGTCATTAGTCTTAAGTCGGATGTAACAACACTTGCGGATAAAGTAGGCAAACAAGGGAAAAGACAGGATAGGTTGGAGGCTCGAGTCAAAAAGATCGAAGCCAGATTAGACACAATAGAGGAGCGTCTCGGCATGCTCTCCACTGAATTTAGGGATTCCCAAACCCAGGTCATGGGCATGTTTCAGCAGCTTCATACTCTATTGGAGGCAAGACTGCCTCCCGTGGGTGGCCAAGTGCCATTAGTCAACCTGGTGCCTCATCATGGCGCCTCGCCAGCAAATTGAGGTTTGGCAGTGGAACTGCAGGGGCTTTCGTCAAAAGCGGGGTAACCTGCAGTTGCACGTGCAAAATCTGGACAGTAAACCAGACATAATAGCCCTACAGGAGGCTAGTGGTTCCGTAAAATTACCTGGATTTAAGGCATTTACAGCGCCAGGAATTGATTCAAGGGGCGTATCACGCGTCTTCACAGTCGTGCTAGTCCATCGCAACATCACTGCCATTCAGCATTCCGTAGATAGCAGCAGGGAAGACTATGTCTTGCTTGAGATTTTGCCTAAACGAAAGTATGAGAAGAGTCTGTTTTTACTTAACGTGTATAGTTCTCCAAAAGATAAAGGATTGGGCTTGCCACAACTCCTGATTCAAACTCAACGGTTAGCAGCTCGCGCTCCGCTTATAGTGGTAGGAGATTTCAATGCGCCTCACCCAGAGTGGGGTTATATTCGTGCCAGCCCAAAGGGCAATCGGCTTTGGCAAGTTGCCCGGGATCTGCGATGGACGCTGTTAAACAATCCACAAGATCATACGAGGATAGGCAACAGCATAAGCATGGATACCTCCCCAGAGCTTACGCTCTTTAGAGGCATCAGTAATGCAAAGTGGATTAACACGGGGCAAGCCCTAGGAAGTGATCACTATATCCTTTCCACGACGTTTAGCACTGCGAAGCATAAAGACAAAGTGAGGGGGCATAGAATTACAGATTGGGACAGATTTAGGAAAAACAGAGCAGACACTGTAAACGGGAAAATTAATGACCTAGATGCATGGGTACAAGCGCTCAAGGAGGATGTAAATAATACCACGGTAGAAGTGCCAGTCGAGCAGGAGGAGTTTACCGCTGACTCGAGACTATTACACATGTGGGAAGCGCACGCGAGTCTCTTGAGAAGGTGGAAGAAGCAAAAACATAATGGCGTTCTTCGCAGAAGGACTGCCAAGTTAGAACGTAAAATAGAAAATTATACAATTGAGTTGCAAGCCAAGCAGTGGGGCCAGATTTGTGATCGCATGAATGGACAGTTTGGATGCAAAAAGACATGGCAGCTGTTAAGGCATCTTTTGGATCCGGCAGCAATAAAATCGGCGCAACGGGGACAAACGACTCGGTTAATGCATCAATATGAAGGCACAATTGGAGAGTTTATACAGGAACTCCGGAATTGGTACATAACTGATGGAGTAGAAGGTTGCTTACCACATTACTCGGGGGTGGAAAACTCAGACCTAGATGAAGAGTTCACAATTGCGGAGGTGGAGTTTGCCATGGGGCAGCTGCGTACTACGTCTGCCGCAGGTCCGGATGGAGTTACTAATAAAATGCTGAGAAACCTAGATTTCAAATCGGTCGGGGCGATCACTGACTTGATAAATGAGTATTGGGTGGCCGGGGAGATCCCAGCACAATGGAAGCATGCTAGGATTATATTTATTCCGAAGCCAGGCAAGAAACTCTGCTTGGAAAACCTGCGCCCCATATCGCTGACATCATGCGTGGGCAAATTGATGGAGCACGTGGTTCTCAACAGGCTTCAGAATTATGCAGAGGACAAGGCCATCTTTCCCCCAACTATGATAGGTTTCAGGGCCAATTTGTCCACACAGGATGTCATGATACAGTTAAAACATGATGTAGTCGATCCCGGGCATGGCACGGGCACTAAAGCTGTATTGGGGCTTGACCTGAATAAAGCTTTCGACAATGTTTCGCATGAGGCAATATTGAATAACCTATCGAGAATTGGCCCAGGGGTCAGGACATTTCGCTACATCAGATCATTCTTGGAGGGCCGAACCGCAGAAATTTCAATAGGAGATATCAAATCGGACTCATTCGCGTTGGGAGGCAAAGGGACGCCGCAGGGTTCAGTTTTGTCACCGTTCCTGTTTAACATCGCCTTAATTAAAATACCGCCGAGGCTGGAGGAGATACCGGGACTCAAACACACATTTTATGCAGATGATATTACTCTATGGGTAACCAGGGGTAGTGACGCGCATCTGGAAGAAACACTGCAACAGGCAGTTAATATTGTCGAAGAGTTGGCAGGGGAGGCGGGACTTTCATGTTCTCAGCCAAAGTCCGAGCTCTTTGTGGTTCGGGACAAACCCAGAGGGCTACATGCAAGACAGTATGTTCCGCCACCGCCGTTAGAGGTAAAGGTAGGGGGTATGCCGGTAGCTGAAGCTCAAACGATTAGAATTCTTGGCCTATATCTGCAAACTAACAGGAAGAATAGGGTGGCCCTTGAAAAACTTAAGACCACGGTCAATGCTACTGTCAGGCTAATCAGAAGAATCGCTAACCGTAAAAGCGGGGTTAAAGAAAAAGAACTCTGTAAGCTGGTACAGGCGTTTGTGCTCAGCAGGATTACTTACGCGACACCTTATATGAAGTTGGATGCCGCAGAAAAAGGTAAGGTCGAGGCTATATGATCCGGCAAGCTTACAAGGCAGCGCTTGGGTTGCCTAACAACGCGCCTACAGAAAGGCTGTTAAAACTAGGGGTACACAACACCCTGGATGAATTATGGGAGGCGCATCTGGTGATGCAGCACGCTAGGCTTTCGACAACCAAAGCGGACAGGATTATATTGAAAAGGATTGGCATTGGAGCAGAGGCTCCCACTGGGGACACTAAAATTCAGGTGCGGCGAGAGTTACATAAGGCCCTGTACATAAAACCTTTGCCCAAAAATATGCATCCGATTCACCATACGCAGCGCAGGCAGGCAAGAGCCAGAGCTTTACACGTTGAGTACGGCGAGTACAAAGCGGCAGTCTATACAGATGTTGCGGAATATAAGGACAAAGACGCTTTTGTGATTGTGGTGGTGGACAGGCGGGCGCTTGGTCGCCTCTGGATCGGTCAAAACCCGCTCCTCGGAAACTGCAGAGGAAGCGGCAATAGCGCTAGCTATAACTAATTCGCAGTCGGATTTGATTTTCAGTGATTCAAAGACAGCCATCCGAAATCTGGCGAGGGGCAGAATATCGGCGACCGCCGCACGATTTCTGCATGGGGCCACGGGACGAGAAATGAGAGAAATAGAAATTGTCTGTGTACCAGCACACTCTGGGAACCCTGGGAACGAGGCGGCTCACCTGAATGCTCGAGGTTTCGTCAGCCGGGTAGGTGAGCCGCCAGTTCCGGGGAGGTCCACGAGAGATGGGCTGGTGTCCTTTCATGACATAACGAATCATTATAAACTAGAGCGGAGGGTTTACCCGCCCCCGCACAAGCGGTTGACTAAGGCGCAGGAATGCGTCTGGAGAAAACTGCAGACGCGATCTTTTCAACCCTTTTGTTCATTTTGTTCAACCCTTACGCGTTGAACAAAATGTACCCGGCGGAGATTAAGCCGCAATGCAAATGGTGTCAGGCTGTGGCAACATATGATCACATACTTTGGGAATGTAGCATAGTGGCGCCGCCGGTGGATATTATGCGTGATCCCTCTCTTGAGCACTGGGAGGCCGTGTTGACCAGCTCAGACCCAGTCGTCCAGTTAAGGGTCGTAGAGTGGGCCACACAGGTCGCCGCCAACCTTGGGTTGATGGCCATCTAACACGGAATCATCCTCAGTTGCTTTCTGACGAAATAAAGTTTTTCCATCCATCCATCGCACCGGTTGTCGTCGGGACGCGCCGACGAACGCTGGTCGCGCCTGGCGACAGACTATAGAGTGCTCGCGTTTTGCTAGCGTAGCGTCGCTGTGCCCAGCGTGCGCGCATCAACGCTACATTGGAGTATATTGGGCCCTTCATGATGTGCTCGCGGCCGTTTTGCTATCTCCACATATAGCAAATTTGGTGTTACGTGACGTCAATGGATGACGAAATATATGACTGGAGCAAAAATGATAATCCTGGCACGCGTGTCATGTAAGAACATGGCACCATACCACGCTCATAGCGTGCTCGCGGCCGTTTTGCTAGCCCCACATATACTACATTTGGTATCACGTGAATAGATTACGAAGGTAAACGACATATCCAAACATTATAATCATGACCCGGAAGTCATGTACGGCATCATTTACCTCCACCTCGTAAGGTAAGCTAATTTTAAAGTGACATATCATCATTTCTCCTTCATGCTTCGCATATCATGAATTCTCACTGTACCTGGATCTGCCATTTTTTTCCTAACTTTAATTGCTGTAAATAGGACAGGGAATACAATAGGAACGCACATACAACGTCCGTTTCTAGAAAAAAAAACGAAACGAATGCCAGTAGGAGTCCCATCTGACGATTCTAACCCCTGCATTCAGAAATCGCTCCTTGGCTTGACTTGCCCCTGCCTTCGATGCAGGGAAAGCGCGTTTCGAACGTGTATTATGATTCGTTGGACAATTCGAACGCCTTTTTCAGCGAGGCCATTGGACTGAGGGAATCCGGGGCTAGATGTCAGATGCTGGAAGTCGTATTTGGAGGCAGAACGTGCAAATTCATAGGATGAGAACTGAGGACCATTATCGCTGCAAACTTCTACTGGGATGCCATATCTAGCAAAAAATGGCGCTCAGCTTTTCGATTACAGACATAGTGGTCAAGTCCGTTAGTTTTTCGACTTCTGGGAAATTGGACAAAGCATCGAAGACACGGAGGTATGAACTCCCACCTTGCTGGAAAATGTCGACTCCAACTCTGTACCACGCGTATTGCGGTGTCGGCCTCAATACTAGCGGCTCACTTTGCTGCGCATAAGCGTACTTGCGGCAGGCTGTACAGCCCTGTAGCATTTCCTCGATGTCCCCGTTAAGCCCTGGCCAGAAAACCAGACGTCGAAAACGAGAAAACCATACACGAATGTGGGCGTGGGTTCGAATTCCACTTCTGACACCATGTATCAGTTCTGTGACGAGTGGAAGCCAATAACAAAGACCTTTTATTCAAACAAGGAATACATACATACATAGCATGCAGCATGATAACCACGTGTGGTCATTATCTTAAGATTAGTTTCGTTGACGGTGGTGCATGCGTGCGCATGGCTTACAAGCATTGTTCGATCGATACAGAACGCGCTGTCTTTAGGCGGTGCCAATGCAGCACAAACGCGTTTAAAACGCGCTACCTTGCGGTGATGGGAAGTCGAGTTCAAGTTTAGGAAGCGTTTCTGAATATCCACGTTACACGGGTAAGATCCGTATTACTACCGATCACAGAATATGTTGATGCGTTGCTTTTCAATAGCGGAGCTGTTTAAGCCGGGCGTAGTGTGTCCGCTGAATCTGAGAACTGCCATCACCACGAACCGACTTGCTCTGTCTCTTTCGCAGCGCGGAAATGTTCCAGATACAGGCAAGCCATAGACGGAGCGCTTGCCAACGCGGGCCAGAGTAAAAGCTGTGGGTGTACTTTAGTAAACATGGATGGACGCTAGGATGAATCATTACATAAAGGGTGAACGAAGGATGGACGGAAATAACTTCATTGAAAGTCCGTCATGTTTAACAACCCGGCACCAGGTTTTACATGAGGGGACTACTAGGCTTTGCCAACGTTGGGCTTTGCCTCATCGCCGCCTCTCGGGCGCACTGGAATGCCCCAGCTTGTGTCTTGAAGCTTGAGCTGCGCAGAGAGGCGGCTCACTTCGACGCAAAAGCATCTGGAGCTGAATAAAAGTTTATCCAATAAAAAATAAAAGTTTATCCAATCCAATCTGGAGCTGTCATTTTAGCTGCTGTAACAGGGCACTCCCACAACATGTGCGAGAGCGTCGCTCGAGTTGCCTGACACGATTTGCAAGTAGCACTCGCGTATTTTTCGCGGGCAAAATGTGCCGCAATCGGACCGAAAATGTGTCGCAATCGAAGTTGTCGCCAGACGACTGCCTGTCGTCGTTTCAGCTTGGGATGAGCTGGGGACTACGTACGCTTGCCTAACTGTATCGTCTTGCTTTGCACGGTGTAACCATTGTAACATCAACGTTAAAGCTTCATATGACTTGGCAAACTTTGCGAAACTTCATATAGCATAACCAAGCAAAACCATCAAGTAACAAAAAAATGCACCTCCGCGTTCATGCGACGGTGCAGTGCGCCGCAAATGCATTCCCTCTCCTTCCAGTCATCTCGCGCTGCATCCGCAATGAAGAGCTGCTGGACAACCTCTGCGACGGGCCACCCGAGGTCCGCCAGCGGGCCCATGCCGTCGCCGAAGTCATCGCAAAGCGATAGTTATAGCGCGAAAACAAAACGATGACACAGAGACAAGAAGGACACAAAAGACACTCTGTGTCGTCGTTTTGTTTTCGCGCTATAACTATCGTCATGCCATACCAACTAGCCCAAGCTGTCACTCATCACAAGGACGCTGCCCTACGGTTCCACACCCCGCATGCTTGGTTTATCCATTTTTAATACGGTGTTTTCTGTCTCCTCTGTACCTTTAGCCATGCAAAAGAAACACCATGCAACACAGGCAACACCACGTTCCCTTTTTTGTTAGTGATTCTGTCATGAGCGTGTGGTGTCGTTACAGATTCTATACCCCTCTTTCATTCTTTCGTGTACCCCTTTTTCCTTCTCAAGTACAGGGTAGCCAACCGGTTTTCCCCTGGTTAACCTCCCAGTCCTTCCTCCACCTTTATCTCCATTTCTCCGATGATGGCCTGGTAAACAGCTGGTGGCCGTCCAGGCGAGTCCACAGCTTCCTGCACTAGGATGGCCAACCGCCACACCGGCATCAAGCTTTGGGTCTCTAATTAATTTTAAAGCGTATTCACTCACTCGTACGTCATTAACCATCCCACCAAAACTGCCGTCGGACTTTCCGGCAGACAAAAGCAATGTGGGATCATCATCAGCATCAGCAGCAGCAGCAACCTGACTACGTCCACTGCAGAGCAAAGGCATCTCCCCGCTGGTACAGCGCTTGCTACTGCACCATCATACAAATTTCGAACCATTGCACTGCATTTTTGCAGAAATAAACGTCCTAGTCATTGTAAAAGTGGACGTATCACGTAAGTCTAATAACGGTGCGGGAAACCTTGTGACTTTCCCCTTTGCAATGGCGCGAGACGATGCGAACGGGCGCAGGACGTCGGCTTGTGCAAAGCGCAGAAAAGTGACCTTGGCTCTAGTTCAGCCACCTCACAAGGAGAGTGCAGGACCCTGCGCGGCTGCTTCTAATACTCGCGTCAAGAGGACTGCTGTCAAGAACATACGCGAAGAGAGGGAAGGGAACGACTCCATATCGGAGACTCCTTAACACAGGCAGTGACGCTTGGAGCACCGTCGCTGCCCTCCGACCGTGGAGCCGACAAAGAGACGGAGGAGGGAGGGGGGATGGAAGCTCCCAGAGGACTCGGAGACTGCGCTCGTTCCTAGGCATCCGCGACAAAAGATGGCATGCCTCGAAGATGTTCCTCTCTCTTTCTCTCTAGAGGAGCACAGCGAAGCGGTGACCGCTTGTCGGCGAGTTGCCCTTTTTGGGAGGGATAAGATAGAGGGCCCCGACTCCTTCAAGACGGTCGGCCGGATCTCGGTACGCGGCTCAAGTGGACGATCTGCCTGCCTACCCCCCCCCCTCCCAATCTGCTCAACACCAGCGTCAAAAGACACGCGTACAATCAGTCGTACACACGCGCGCGGGCAAACCTACGCTCACAAGTGCAGCAGCCATTTCCAGTACGCCATCAACAGGAAAGCTTCGGCAGTCTGGCCCAAACATAATATACGACCCTCTGCATAGTTTGTATGTCTGTCACTGTACTGTCACAAATGCGTTTGCATGTGCGTATGCATGTGTGCGTGCACGTTTGTCTGTGGGTGTGAGACAGAGAAAGAGAGGGAGAGAGGAGCGGGATATCTGCATGTACAGTAGCGCTCAATATCAGTTGCAACACGCCGTCTGTACTCAAGGTAGCACCCATACTGTACAATAGGAACTAGATAGAAAAAAACATTGGCGAGTTAAATTTTCTCAATTAGCGCTACTTTCTGAAACAATTTAACATTTACTTGTCGGTGCCACTGTTCAGGCTTGAGGTCACTTCAACCACAGCCAGTCTGTTGCAACTCGTATTGAGCGCGGCTGTACTTATATACATGATGCAACACGCGAATAAAATAACACGCAAGGTTGGCGAGATGAAAACGAAGAGAGCACGATGAAATAAACAAGAGTGGAAACTTGGGCTAGTTGGTGCGTAGTCATATTTGCAAGATGTTTCAGCGCGCGAACAAAGGAAAAAAGACAGGGTAGACAAAAAGAGTGCTGTGGTAGACAGAAAGAGCGCTCTTTCTGTCTACCCTGTCTTTTTTCCTTTGTTCGCGCGCTGAAACATCTTGCTAAGAAATAAACAAACTACGCGGTTTTCATGTCGCATCGCACAGCTCTCGCGACAGCCAGCAGAGGTGTATACCTTTCGCGCAAAGCGTTCGGAGTTGTCGCCAAGCTGACTGGGCCCGATTCACCTCGAATGCCGAGGGCGTTATCTGTGTGCACGCGAGGGGGGAACAACACATCTTGGGGATCACTTTCTCTCTCCCTCTTTTTTTGCCTTAGTAATATAGCGCACGCACCGACGGCGTTTTATGGTGAGCGCTTTCGACAAACGCCTCATTTCACTATTTGATAGGAAGCAGATGGTGTCAAGCGAATTTTAGACCTAAAGGTCAAACTGATGTAGTTACCACACTACCGTGTGCAAAGTGGCACGAAAAGAAACGTATTCTTTTTTTTAAATTTTACCATTAAGAAACTACGTATCACCTAGTAGACACCTTCAAAATCTATGACCCGACGGCACTTTGTGCGGCAATTTCAAGGTGACGTCCCCACGTGCAAGTTCACTTTCCGAGCGTTTTCTCGCTTCCTAAGAGTTTTTTTTTTTTAAGGAGTGAAGCTCCTTAGGCCATGGGTCGTTCCCTCCTCCGCATGTAGTATGTAGCCACCTCTAGTTTATGACCTGCTCAATAGATGGCGTTGTGCGTATATGTCCTTGGGAATATTATAATTAGATTGCGTTAGTAATTTTCACAGCATATACCGGGAGTTAATGGTGATGAGTGGGGCGAAGCGTCCATTCGTCCACCCGTGTGTCCAACTGCTCGTACGTTTGTCCGTCCGTCCAATCATCCGTGCTTCCGTCCGTCCGTCCGCCCGTGCGTTCCTCTGTCTGCATGTCCGTGCAGGCTCCCGTCCATTCGTCCGTGCTTCTGTCCATCCGTCTGTCCGTCCGCCCGTGCTTTTGTTCGTTCGTCCGTACGTCAGTCCTTGCGTCCTCCATACGTCCGTACGTCCGTTCGTGAGTCCATCCGCCCGTGCTGTACGCCCATCTGCGCTTCCATCCGTCTGGTCTTTCTTGTTTCTGTCCATTCGTCTGTCAGTCCGTCCGTCCGTGCGTCCGTGACTCTGCCCATCCGTCTATCCTGACGAACTGACGGATGGACATAACCTGCCCTGCCATTCCCGCCTGCCTGTCATGCCACGCCATGTCATGTAATGCTGTATTGTGCTATGCTATGTCATGCTATGCTATGCTTTGCTACGGGCATGTTAGCGCGGCGCTGTGGTTGCTTGCCGCAAGTGGCACAAAACCACGTGCACGTTAGAGACTTAAATCTTCAAAGAAAACTTTAATATTTACTGGCTGTCCTCACACTTACTTTTTTCTGCTGTGACAGACATCTTAAGATAGCTAGAGTTGTCGATTATCACAGTAATCAAAGGAAAATAATTAGTTCGGTTTTAATTAGTAAACGATCAGGACGACGTCGCCGTCGCCAACAATGATTGCTGCGGCGTATCTTCTTCTGCATTCGTCAACACACGTGCATCATAATTGCTATGATCCCAAGCAAACACTGTTGCGGGTCAGAAGGAAAGTCGCTGGAGGATACGAAAACAAAACCCGGTCTCTTGTGGTAGCGTGGTGTAGCTTCGGGTTGAGGAAACGACCGCTTACAAGATGGGGATACGAAAAAACAAACAGGTTTATGGCACTATTTACAAATATTTACAGCATGAGGTTAAGAGTTCACAAACCACGAACGTGGTGGTTGAACCGCTACACAGTTCAGAGCGACGTCCTGCACTCTGCGGCGCCGTTATAAGCCCTGTCGGGCTCCCCCTTCTTCATTGGAACACCAATCACACACACACACGACAGGTGAAGGGTACGAGCATGCCCGGCGCACGTGAACATCCAATTTTGAGTCGAGATCACTGCACTGAAAGGTGGCGCCAGAGGGGCTCTTGCTCGTCGTGTGTGCCACTGGTCGAGGGGTCCCAAGCTTCGGACAGCAGACATCAAACGGTCCGCCAATCTGTCCGCTCAATTAGCAGGGCACTTTGTGGCGGCGGTCGCCGTTTCTTCAAAGGAAGACGCTGTCTTTGTTGTCCCCTCTGGAACGGCTTATAGCTTCGTGGTGACACGACGTCTCATCCGCCGGCTAGCAGGGACAATACCTGGCGGGCATAGGCATCCGGCGAGTCGGCTACTTGTTTGAGGATTAAAAGAGCGCCGCTCCCCCGTCAGCTCTCGACGCTGGTTCCAAGAAAACCTGGGTTCCAGGCGTGGGAACGCGGCCCGGCTACGCTTCTCAGCGACAGCATGGCGCCTACCGATGGCGGTCATAACAGCTTCCCCCTCGCCAGATGAGTCACGGAGGGCAGCGGTCAACACTGCTGCTCGCAGGGACGACGAAAGGGTCAGTGGTTGAATGCCAGGAACTGGCCTTCGCTTGTGGCATGGTCCGGGTGATTGCCGAATCTTCGACACATTTTCTGAAACTCGACCACATGCACAAACAAGCACTCGGCCCCCTTCGAACAAACCCAGCCAAAAGAGGGATGACAAACCCATTTTAATTACTAGCTTTAACAAAAGCTCACACTCAAAACTCTCAGGACTCACTTGAGCCGAGAAAGCAGACGTGCTACCTTACAAATTTCACATAATAAGTTGCACGAAAAAACTCAAATATCGATTTTGATACATCAAGAGCACCCCAGAATGGCTTAGAAAGAGCGGCTGAGCGCGTCAGCGTTTCCATTCAATTTGCCCTTTATTTACCTAATGTCAAAATGATATTTTTGAAGAATCAAGCTCCGCCTCACAAGGCGACTGTTCTTCGATGTCATGGTTTGCAGCCAAGAGACAATGGCCTGTATCTACTTTAAATTTAGCCCTCCCCTGAGATAACACTGCCACTGATGAATGCTCTACACAATGCAGGCGCACTCCTTTCCTGAAGCGCAGTACGTTATCTCACGAGAGCCCAAATTCTGGCTCAAGTAGAACGCATCATACTCGTTGCCACTGTCGTCGAGACACATAACGGCAGCCTCCTTCTTTTTGTCGCTGACTACTTACACGGCTCTGTCCCGCTGAGAGCATCGGTTCGGTTCCGGACTCAGCGAGCGCTAAGATCGTCCTAAAGTCCGTTTTTGTTTACGTGTACCAATAATTGTCTACTACTGATACAGTAAGCTATCTAGCTTTCCTAAAACTTTTGCCTAAGTTGTGGCCAAAATTACTGTTCGTTCACTCAACCTGAGAAAACGTTTACCGTTCCGCTCACTTGATCAATTGTCTTCAAAGAAAACCAACAAAACAGTGACAAACACTTCCTTCTAGAAGGTTGGTTTGGTTGAAGCAAACTGCCTTTGCTAATGCCTCTGAGTAAATCTCACTGGGCTCTCCTGAGCCTTCAATTACTCTCATTTCTAAGCATTGCAAAATACATGGTGCTATTAACCAAACGCTTAATCCCTCACACTTTGTCTTTCTTACGTTACGTTGTAACACACCGTGTACAACGCAAAAATAACCATAGGTAAAAACACCTGAAAAGCACCTCACAACAATCGCGAAGGTTTTTTATAAAACCGTGCGCCAATGGCTCTCAATTCTCACAGCGAGCATCGACAACTGCACTGTGTCGCGCCAAGCTTAATCATTTTACAAAATCGATTGGTTTATGTTAACATCTTCCTTCAAATGCTCGTTCACTCCAAATCCACTTGACAGTGAAGGCATACGATATAACACTAAACCTTAAAAACACTCGAAAATAACACTTTTTCTCGGTTTTTACCTTACGCAAATTTTCGCACTCGTGATTAAACTAATTCGATGCTGACTTTCAGACTTTGGTTCGGCGGTTTCCCCCTTTTTTTTTAAAAAAGATTAAGACTGCCTCTTGTAACCTACAAACTTAAACAGACCAATATGCATCTCCAATTCAATACTGAGTAGCCATATTTAACACGCACGTGCAACCATTGTTAAAACTGACCGCCCCCTTTTCTCAACTAGATTCCTTGAATCGCACTCGATGGGGTCGCGGTCCCGGCTGTTTTCCAGCAGGCCTGAAGCTACTAAACTCACGAACGTTAGGCTGTGTCCTGCCGTCACGCCTCATTCTGCATTTAGGCCGGCTCCCCTCAGGAATTTGAAAGTGACGCCAGTAGCTCGGAGGGAGCCTGTGCCATTTTCTCTTTGTATTCACCCCTGCGCGGTATTTAGCCACTCTGCCCTTTCGACTTTGACCCTTCGGGCAAGGCCGCCTTTCTGAAGTCGTCGAGCTGAACCGCGCGCTTCGTTGGGGTGACGCACCTCCCTTTCTCCCTCCACACCTGGCTCGCCGCTTGTGCCTCCATGAACAGCCCCATTGACGTTTCCTTAAACGGATTAGTGGCCCACCCTTTCGTCTTTCGCGGGACGGTGTGGGACTAGTCCTATGCTTAGGCAGTGCCGAACGCTTTCGCTTCTTCCTTTTTCTGCGATGTTTGCAATCCTGCTCGGTGTTATCGCTGCTCTGCTGAAGCGTGGCGCTCTTGCTCTCATCAGCCACTGCGCTAACCATGCCTAAATTTGACAATGTCGAAAGGTCCCCCTGAGGCACGAAGAAGGTTTCCAGCCTCTTACTGGGCCCATTAGAGCTGCTGACACCCTCTTTATCCACGCAAGGAGCGTCTTTCGACATCGTCCCTACCTCCAGACCGGCCACGGCCTCGTTCTCTACATCATTTACATGGATGCATTCGAGAATATGCGGGCCCTTCTCTGGCGCTATCTGTTCCTTTCGCGCTTTATGAGGCGCCTCAACTTCCAGCGCTTTGTGACGCGCCTCCCTTTCAGACTCTGGTCTGATTCTTTCTTTATTTTGGCTAACAGAAGTTCCGAATCTTCTGATTAGCTCTGATTTGATAACTTCATAGTTGTTCGCGTGCTGCTCACTGAGTCGCGCAACAACGTCCGCTGCCTCGCAGGGCAGAACCGTGCGTAGCTTCTGAGACCAGGTGTCTCGCTCACACTTAAGTTGACTACACTTTCGTTCAAAGAGTCTAAGATACAGGCCCATATCCCATGATACCTCATATGGCTGCATGTACCTAGACATCTCGAACACTGCCTCATTTTCGAGAAGTACTCCTTGCTGGAGTCCCAACCTCATACTCAACTCATAGTCTTGTTTGAAAAACTTTAGCTTGAGGCCTTCTCTTTCGTCTTCACTCTTTCCTTCCATCTGAGCTGCTCTTAGTTTTCTTTCGATGATCTGTCCGCTCAATTAGCAGGGCACTTTGTGGCGGCGGTCGCCGTTTCTTCAAAGGAAGACGCTGTCTTTGTTGTCCCCTCTGGAACGGCTTATAGCTTCGTGGCGACACGACGTCTCATCCTCCGGCTAGCAGGGACAATACCTGGCGGGCATAGGCATCCGGCGAGTCGGCTACTTGTTTGAGGATTAAAAGAGCGCCACTCCCCCGTCAGCTCTCGACGCTGGTTCCAAGAAAACCTGGGTTCCAGGCGTGGGAACGCGGCCCGGCTACGCTTCTCAGCGACAGCATGGCGCCTACCGATGGCGGTCATAACAACACCCACACACGCGAAGTGAAGTCGGTCGACGGCTGATGTAACGACGCTCGCTCATTGTGGGTGTCTCGAAATTATATGGGAGCCCATACTTTTCGATTTTACGTGTTTAATAATAACAATATCTGGGCTTTCGCGATCCAAAACCACCATACGATTATGAGAGGCGCCGTAGTGGAGGGTTCCAGAAAATTTGACCATGTGGTGTTCTTTCACGTGCACTGACATCGCACAGTACAAGGACCTCAAGCATTTCGCCTCCACCGAAAAGCGACCGCCACCGCCGGGATCGAACCAGCGACCTTTGGTTCAGCAGCCAAGCACTGTAGCCCCTGTTCCACTGAGGCGAACTATTTCCTGTGTTACCGTGTGCCGTTCACCACTATCCCTCAAGAGGAAGGTATATAATAGATGCATCTTGCCGGTGCTTGCCTACGTACCTGGAGGATTACAAAGAGGGTTCAACTCAAGTTGAGGTCGACGCAGTGAGCAATGGAAAAGAAAATTATGGATGTAACCCTAAGGGTCAAGAAGAGAGCAGAGTGGGTCAGGGAACAAACGGGCGTTAAGGACATCGCAGTAGAAATCAGCAAGAAGAAATGGCCATTGGCAGGTCACATGGCGCGTAGGCAGGATAACCGTTGGTCATTGAGGGTCACTGTCTGGATTCCAAGAAAAGGCAAGCGGGTCAAGACGAGACAAAAAGTTACGTGGGCAGATGAGATTAGGAAGTTTGCGAGTATAAAGTGGCAGCAGCAAGCACAGGTCCGAGTTGACCGGCGGAGCATGGGAGAGGCCTTTGTTCTTCAGAGGGCGTAGTCAGGCTGATGATGATGATGTTTGGGAAAGAAGTGGGAGGGGGGGGTCACTTGGTGATTTGTACGTGACAACCGGGCTAGCCAGAACAAAAGCCTACGAGATCGAAAGAGACCCAACTATATGGTGACATAACCCAAACACAGCGTTCGAAGACTTTCCCCGCTAGGGGTACTTGCGCATGCGCCGTGCCATCCTGAGAAATGTGGGTCGCGCTCTTTCACGTTACAGCCTCGCCGGCGAAATCGCTCAGTTTTTGTCAGACTGCTGAAATTACCGGTGGCCGCCTTTTAGAAATATCGAAGTGGCAATTGATTCTTCGCAAAAAAGGGCCCTTATTCTACCATGCGTCCCTGATGCCTGCCTCCACAAATGAAAAAAATAATTAGTATGATTCATTTACCCACTATCGTAAATGATGTCTCTGGCCATTCTAATACGTCTACTGCTGCAGAAAAAAAGTTACCATGAAGGCTGCGAGCCAATATTACGTTTTACATATTTTTAACCATCTTCGCACACATTTCCCGAAAGGCCCTGAATAGTTTTGGCTTCAATTCACTATTATAGCATGTTCGCTATCGTTTGGCTGGTGCTTGTTAACAAGGGCTAATGTTAGCTACTGTCAGCAATCATCTGTTACAACAGCAGCGTTAGCTCCTGTTGTAGCAGAGCATTAGAAAACGCAAACGGGAAAGGCCAGAACGTCCGGATCAAGGGCTGTCCCGTACGCTTTGCGTTTTCGTTTGCTTCCACCAGTTTAGCCACTTTGACAAGTAATATTGTATTCATTCAATTTCAACCTATAGTGCCCGAGCTGTCTATCCCATGTTTCCTTCCTTCTTCCTGTAAGGCCATTACTTGTCATCTCGGTCAGCATAGCCTCAGACGTTCGCATTGATGAGACGTCTGACGGGTCCACTCGCACTCTTCACCTTCGAGCATTCCCGAACAAACGACTGTGTCAAGAGGGTGCAAACGCGCCGAAGCTGCGCCTTTACGGCTTGTCGTACTTACGCAATATGGCACACGGCCCATTTTAAAGGGGGGTTTGCCTCCTAAGAAAAGCCATCTCGTGTCTGGCCGCCGTTCGAAGCCATTCTCTCCGTACGCGAGCTAGCCAGAGACAGACAGCGAAAGGCTGTTCCGTTCCAATGCCTCCGCCGCCGCTGCCGGCGGGCAGACACACGCACCCACAAAAGAGGGGACGACGATTCCAGCGTATTCATATCTGCCGATGCCGACATTTGAGCGTGCGCGTCGGTCGCGATACAAGCCCTGAAGAGGGGCTAAGTAGGAAGCTCGAGAGACGAAGCGTCGAGGACGGTGGGGAGGACTGGCTTTCCCAACGGACAGCAACACCCCCCCCCCCCTTCCCCAATTCTCTCGCGACCGAGTCATAACTGCAAGGCTGGTCGCGACTGCGCGTTCACCGTCGGCGCACGGGGCGAGCGCCCGGTATTCTGTATGGGCAAATGCGCGAAGTCGTGAACAAGTCAGCAGTTCGCCGACGAAACCATGCCACCCCGACCAGCTGCTAGAAGATAACGGGCGCCGCGCGCATGAGGAAAGGCTGCGCGACAAATAGGCGTCCGCCAGCAGTTCCGGGAAACCTTCGGGGGCGGGACACTCGCAACAGCGTGAATCGGAACGTCAGAATTGAACGACGTTTGAAGACACTGCTATGAGAGACCGAGAACGCACGACGGTGTGGAAGACGGAAAACAGATTGTTAATAAGCTTGCGGCTCGGAGTTGGAACAACGAGTACATACGAGGTGAATCTCTAGACCGAATCATGTGGTTGAAATTAAACTCCGGTGTTTTTCGTGCCGAAATCCCGACGTGATTATGAAACACGCGGTAGTTTGGGACTCGGGGTTAATTTTGAATACCTGGGGGTTCTTTGACGTGTACCTATGTCTAAGCGTACGAGTATTCATCAGGAACAAACGAGAAATGAAGTGAAATTTTCAGTTCTGGCGGTTCCGCGCGGCCAGTTTATCCCAGGTGTGGGTGTCCTGCCCTCCCAAGCTTTATTCTGCCGAGCAATTGACTGTATAAGCTTACGTGTACGTATTTAACCGGTAGGCATAGGCAGTGACTATTTCACCGCAGCGCTTGCCTCCTCTTCCTTTTTTTTTTCTTAATCATTTCCATCAGAGGTCCACACAGTTAGAACAAAGTGCAATGACGTAGAATTAGGAAAGGGGGGGGGGGGGACATTCGCTCTCTAATAATAATAAGACATGATTATGGGAGACGCCACAGTGGAGGGCTCCGGAAATCACGACCGTATGATGTTCTTTAAAGTTCACTGACATCAAGCAATACATGGGGTCTTTGACGTTTTGCCTCCATCGCAATGTGACCACCACGGCCGGGATCGAACACCCGACCTTCCGGTCAGCAGCCGACCAACGTAACCCCTGCTCCACCGAGGCGATGGGGTATACATATAGTAGCGCTAACTTGTAAAACACAGATCAGAGAAAAGAAGTTAGGGGGAACAGAAAGGTCGGGCGCTAAACTTCAACTGTTCATTCGAAAGAACAGGCCTCCCTCCATACCGGAGCTCTCTGCGCATGCGTGCATCGAAATCGGTAAACAATGGTCACACTCGCGTGTAAAGAAGCTGCAGCTCATTCTGGCAAAGTGAAACAGTCGTATCACTAATGCGGCCCGTGCCTCTCTTCCCAGTGTGAAACACCTCCAACAACTCTCGCGCTAATGCGCCGTTGCTTCGGCCTATCGGTTAGCTAACTCGCACACTTCTACACGCACGGTACGGTACGAAGCACTTTAATTAAGGATCCCAAGAAGGGCCGCCCTTGGGGCACCACGGGCCGCTCCCACATGGGGACAGTTTAGACCTAGCCTATATAACCACCGCACCGCAGGCTCGAAATATGCATCCGCAGCAGCGCAATGCGGGAAGGCGTATATACAGCAAGCGCGATTGCGATCCCGAAGAAGATCAAGGATGATCCGCAATCGGGCTGCTTCGTAGATGCGGAACAATGTGGACGCTCATCTCACTATGCCGTGGTTCGAACAGATAACAGAGGCCAAATCATCTCGCCGGCCTCCTTGACTGGGAGTACCTCTTCTACAAAGCGGAGCAGGTTGTTATACTGCTTTAGTCCTCTTGGATGACGAGAGGATGCACACCCAGGTCAAAACTCGTACTTTTGTAGATATTTATAAGAAATGTGGGATTTATTTATTTTGTTATCTATAATAAAAGAGCTTTCATTTTTATTCGCTTGATCAAGCACGAACACTTTATATATAATTTCTACTGTTTCTATTATGTAACCCCCTTATTATAAGTTCTGTAGTATTTTACATATAAAACCGCTCAATTATTGGCCAATCCCCCACACACGATGGTGAAAAAAAAAGAGCAAACAGAATGTCCTCGAGAGCGGCAAACAAAGTTAGTCGCTGTGAAAAAACAAAACGAAAAACATAAAGTGAGCTTTATCATCGGCTTATGCCGTCGAGTCATCTTGCACGCGGAATACTTGGTTCCATGTCCAGGTCGTTTCCGATCATCTCGTCGAAGAAATTTCCCTGTTACACTTGCTTACATGTTCGCGCCGTGCAAGCTCTCGTGGGGCCGATAAACGCCCGAGATCGTTGTTGGTCGCTTGTCGCCGCCTTGTTTGCCATGCCTACTTGTCCTCGATGTGTTTGCCGTGTTCCTTCTTTATCGAGCGTGCCGTCCAAAGGGTGGCTTGTCCATGCTTATATCAACGTTATCGTCTTGCGGATTTCCGCCCGCGTGCTCCATATATCGGGGCTACTTTTGGGAAGACACACACACACGTACAGAGAAAGAAAAATGCAAGGAAAGGCAAGGTGGTTAACCAGACGCACGTCCGGTTTGCTACCCTGCACTGGGGAAGAGATGAAGGGGAGAAAAGAGGTTGGAGGGAGGGAAGAAAGGAAACTTAATCACGAGCACACTCGGGGGAGCACACGCAGTCTGCAGGCGTTCGCTCATGTTTGTTGTCTTCCAAGTAATGTAGGAGCGCTTTAGTCGCTTTCTGCGCAACTGAGGCAGACGCCCAAGGTCTCAGTATCTTCTGCACACAGAATGGTCTAGAGTCCAAATGACGCAACAAAAAGGCGGGTTAAGGGGTGGTGGTGCGGAGGGGTGCATGGAGATTAATTTCGAAATCAAATGCTCAAATAGCGAAGTGCGTAGTCCTGATATTTTGCTCGAGCTGTAATGTCGTTCCTTAATGAGAAAATGAGCGATATGATGCAACGTATTGTGCATACCAGGCAAGGACACGGATGCTAGACAAACTTGTCTAGCCTTCGCGCCGCACTTGTGCACTCGTCACAAACACACGTGTGTCCCCGGGGCCGACCGGCACAGACGTTGTCACAGGTAGGAGAGGACGAAAGCAGTGCGCTGTTGTTGGACGAGTTTGGGTTACATGTATGGTAGCGCAAGCTTGGAAAACACAGATTAGAGAGAGAGATAAAAATAGAGAGGAAAGGCAGGGAGGCAGGGAGGCTACCATACACACAGATCAGAGAAAAATGAAGGAGGAGGGAGCAGAAAAGTCGGGCGCTAAACTCCAACTCTCTATTCGAAAGAACAAACTACCAGATTAAAAACTCTCTGCCCATTAAAATCGCCCAACAATATAGTCACGCTCACGTGTCAAGAGACTGCAGCTCGTTCTGGTAAAGTGAAGCAGACGTATCACTATATAATGCAACGCGTGCCTCTCTTCCCAATGTGAAACGCCTCCGAAAACTTTCGAAAATGTGTCGTTGCTTCTACCTATATACCTTGATTTCACGAAGCCGTATACTCACATCTGCAGGGTATACACAGTGCACAGGTAAGCGCGTCATTTCCTTTATTCTTCAAATATAATAAATGTTCCCGAGCTCGATCGTTGACACAGCGTCCAGTTTGTCCCACATAAGTCTTCCCACACGACAGCGGTATTTGATACACGACACCCATCACGCATATCAGATAAGGTATGATGTGCTTCTTCCGGTATCCGGGCTTTTCGTCAACGCGGCTGACCCACGGACACCGTCCGGGAAACTTGCGCGCTGCCGAAAAGACTAGACGTGCACACCGTGCCTTTTGGCAACCTTCTTGAGTTGTGGGAAAGTTAGTGTACGTATACGGTACTATACCGCAGGCTTGCATCCTTTTTTGAACGGGGCTGGACGTTGTCTTCTTGGTGCCCTTCATTTTCTAAAGAAGGGCTTTTGAGACGGCCACTACGAATTCTCACCAACTGTCTTGAGTCTGTCCTCATAAGGTCGTGTCCTCACTCTATGCAGGAGAGTTTTAATAACCAATTGGCAATGCTCTATTCAGGCCGCTTCCCGCGCTCCGTCGTCACTTTAGGATGGGGAGCTATATCCCCTTCCACCCACTTCCAGCCCCTGGATCCACCCGCCACTGGTTCATACCTCTTTGCTTAGCTTCCAGCTCGCTCATCGAGAGAAGAGTGAAAGTATTTACAGAGTGCGACAATCTCTCCAACTCCGCTCGTATTTAAACGAATTCTAAATTATTTTTGCGACAATCGATTCGCGAAGCAACAAGCTCCTTTACACAAGCAACCCGATGGTTACATAAAAAAGCGTTGCACGGCCCCTTTCAGAAACCGCTGCCACCCTGTTTCGGTTCCGCCGTAAGTTGCAGCATTACTTCGTTCCATTTTCGGCTACCATGCTCCCACTCATGCCCCAAACATACGAGCATCCCCTATGCTTATTCATCTGTATTTCCGAGCACTCTCGCGTAGTCAAATCACTATCGTCTGCAGCTAGCGTTTGCAAGCTGCTATCATTCGCAACGAAAGTGGCACGCTCAAAGGCGCGGAAGGCCACTTATATAAACGTTGTGGAGGCACTTTATAAGGACAACGGGCAAATGTATGCTGCGAAGTACAGCTTGACTCACTAGACACCTTTAGTAGGGCGTACGTCACGAGCCCACGTACGAAGCAATGTCACGGCAGAGAACTGCGCATGTGCAGTACGTAACGCATCAATTCCAGAGATGCGCGCGTACGCCCGAAAAAAAAAAAAACGCGGCGTGCGTGAACGTGACGAGGCGAAGCGTACGTGGCGTGATGCTACGAAGCGTACGTGGCGTGATATCTCGATTGATATAGGAATTAAATGGCAAAACGGCAGCGACGGCGTCGAACGCAGAGAGCAACAAAGCTGGTCCAAACCGGGTCCAAACCGAGTATATTTTACTTTGAGGGACAATGTTGCGCTGCTACCGCACGAGGGCGCTAAAAAGCACACAAAAGCTGTTTTATTTCTAAGAACATACGTCTAGTTGAACCAAACGTATCTCGGTACGGTCAATACGGTGCAACTAAAAGTGTCGTTGAGCGCTTCGCATGCAGCGTAGGCAACGCATCGTGCCACGTACGTAGGCTCGTTACGTACGCCAACTGAAGCCACTCAAAAAGTGTCCGCACTCGAGGCAAATGCCATAACTTACGGTTGGGAAGTGCGGCGAGGCTTCATCTGTCTGGGTCTTCCAAGCCGCGGAGATGCTCGCGAGAACCGCATCACCTGCGTAATACGTTATGGCGTATATCGTCAATCCAGCGCCTTATAAAAGTATGCAATAGAAAGGGGAAACCACACATACACGTACATTTGGGTATATAAAATACATTCGAGGGTGGAACCCTCGAAGTGCGGGCGATTCAAGGTGGCGTCACCATATGTATTACTCTTTAAAAAAAAAACGATAGCCTTTGTTGGAATACTTGAATGCAGAAATTATGGTCTATCTATCTATCTATCTATCTATCTATCTATCTATCTATCTATCTATCTATCTATCTATCTATCTATCTATCTATCTATCTATCTATCTGTCTGTCTGTCTGTCTGTCTGTCTGTCTGTCTGTCTGTCTGTCTGTCTGTCTGTCTGTCCGTCCGTCCGCACCTGCTGAGCGAGTCATAAAACTAGGCGGTCACGTACCAAAAGAGACATGTATGTATGGACCCACGGCTTAAGGAACTTCGCCCTTAAAAGCCTTTTACATTACAGTATAAGTGCGGAGCACTCTAGACGGGGGGTGGGGGGTAGGCAGTCACATGCTGTCACCACCACTTGGCGTAACGCAGGCAATAATGGCATGACCATCTGTAGCGCACACTCGCGCCTAAAGACCTCTTAAGGTAGCTTATGGCACGAAAACACACACACACACACACACACACACACACACACACACACACACACACACACACACGAGAGAGAGAGAGAGCGAGAAAGAGAAGGACAAACGCAACCTTCAGATATGTTGACGATTACAAGTTTTTTTTTGTTGAGGACTGTCGGTGTGTATTTACTAGGACCGATGTGTTAAATGTTTTCAAAAAGATGGAGTCGGGTTAAAGTTTACCTGTGAGGTTCTCGACAAGGGTTGCATGCAATTCTTAGATCTGAGTACATCTTTTGGTGGAAGCCACGTATGTTGGATGTACGCCCCTCGTGGTTTCAAACCTATCATCGACTTCAGTTCAGGTATTTCTAAAATAGTAAAGAACGGTGTAGCAATGACCTGTCTGGAAGCGTCACTCAAGAAGACGCGTGCCCAAACCGCATGCAAAAGAGTTTTGCACGGCAGATTGAGAGACTTCGGCAGTCTAGGTTCCCATAACGCCAATTAGCGGTCCTAAGCGAAAGGGTCTTGCAAAGGTTGAAGTTGGAAGCGCGGGGTAAAAGCCAAGTAAACGGAAGGAACGGGCTCCTTTTGTAAGCATTCCGTATGTTCACGGGGTTTCCCATAAGCTGAAGAAAGTTGGGGCCAGGTTCGGATGTAGTGTGCTTTATTTCTGCTGCAGACAAGCTTGGCCGGATTTGTGCGGCTGTAGGTAAGAAGTTATCTAGACAGAGCGAGCGGGTCCACGGATGCTACATCAAGCACCGTGATAAATTGGTCAAGTATGCCAAAAAGGTAGTTTATGATACACCATTCATCATCATCATTATCATCATCATCAGCCTGTCTACGTCCACTGCAGGACAAAGGCCTCTCCCATGTTCCGCCAGTTAACCCGGTCCTGTGCTTGCTGTTGCCAATTTATACCCGCAAACTTCTTAATCTCATCTGCCCACCTAACCTTCTGTCTCCCCCTACCCCGCTTCCCTTCTCTGGGAATCCAGTTGGTGACCCTTAATGACCAGCGGTTATCCTGTCTACGTGCTACATGCCCGGCCCATGTCGATTTCCTCTTCTTTATTGCAGCTATGATATCCTTAACTCCCGTTTGTCCCCTAATCCACTCTGCTCTCTTCTTGTCTCTTAAGGTTACACCTACCATTTTTCTTTCCATTGCTCGCTGCGTCGTCCTCAATTTAAGTTGAACCCTCTTTGTGAGCCTCCAGGTTTCTGCTCCGTAGCTAAGTACCGGCAAGATACAGCTGTTATATACTTTCCTCTTGAGGGACAGTGGCAATCTACTTGTCATAATTTGAGAGTGCCTGCCGAATGTGCTCCACCCCATTCTTATTCTTCTAGTTACTTCAATCTCGTGGTTAGGCTCTGCGGTTATTACCTGCCCTAAGTAGACATAGTCTTTTACAACTTCAAGTGCACTATTACCTATCGCAAAGCGCTGCTTTTTTCCGAGGTTGTTGTACATTACTTTCGTTTTCTGCAGATTAATTTTAAGACCCACCTTTCTGCTCTCCTTGTCTAACTCCGTAATCATGAGTTGCAATTCGTCCCCTGAGTTACTCAGCAATGCAATGTCATCGGCGAAGCGCAGGTTACTGAGGTACTCTCCATTAACTCTTATCCCTAACTGTTCCCATTCTAGGCTTCTGAAAACGTCCTGTAAGCACGCAGTGAATAGCATTGGGGAGATTGTGTCCCCCTGCCTTACACCCTTCTTTATTGGTATTCTGTTGCTTTTTTTATGAAGCACTATGGTAGCAGTTGATCTCCTGTAGATTTCTTCCAGAATGTTTATATATATTTCATCTACGCCCTGATTCCGCAGTGTCTGCATGACGGCTGATATTTCTACTGAATCAAACGCCTTCTCGTAATCTATGAAGGCTATGTATAGTGGTTGGTTATACTCTGAGCATTTCTCTATTACCTGATTGATAGTATGAATGTGGTCAATTGTTGAGTAGCCTGTTCTAAATCCTGCTTGTTCCTTTGGTTGATTGAATTCTAATGTTTTCTTTACTCTGCTAGCAATTACCTTTGTAAATAGCTTGTATACTACAGAGAGCAAGCTGATCGGCCTGTAATTCTTCAAGTCCTTGTCATCTCCTTTCTTATGTATTAAGATGATGTTAGCGTTCTTCCAAGACTCTGGTACTTTGCCCGTCAGGAGACACCTCGTAAATAGAGTGGCTAGTTTTTCTAACACAATCTGTCCACCATCTTTCAGCAGATCTGATGTTACTTGATCCTCACCAGCAGCTTTGGCTCTGTGCATGCTCTCCAAAGCTTTTCTGACTTTTTCTATCATTACCGGTGGGGTGTCGTCTGGGCTACTGCTAGTTCTTATAGTATTAAGGTCGTGGTTGTCTCGGCTACTGTACAGATCTCTGTAAAACTCCTCCGCTATTTTAACTATCCTATCCATATTGGTAGTTAATTTGCCTTCTTTGTCCCTTAGTGCATACATCCGCCTTTTGCCTATACCAAGTTTCCTCTTCACTGCTTTGACGCTTTCTCCGTTTTTTAGAGCGTGCTCAATTCTCTCCATGTTATACCTTCTTACATCGCATACTTTACGTCTATTAATCAGCTTCGAAAGCTCTGCCAGTTCTATTTTGTCTGTTGTACTTGACACTTTCATGATTTGACGCTTCTTAATTAGGTTCTTTGTTTCCTGGGAAAGCTCGCCGGTGTCCTGTCTAGCTACCCTGCCTCCAACTTCCACTGCACACTCCGTGATGATACTCGTCAGATTATCATTCATTTTATCTACGCTAAGGTTGGTTTCCTCGCTAAGAGCAGAGTACCTGTTCTGCAGTGACACTCTGAATTCCTGTACTTTCCCTCTCAGTGCTAGCTCATTGATTTGCTTCTTGCGTATCAGTTTCTGTCGTTCCTTCTTCAAGTCTAGGCGGATTCGAGCCCGTACCATTCTATGGTCACTGCATCTTACCTTGCCAACCACTTCCACATCCTGCACGACTCCTGGGTATGCAGTCATTATAAAGTCTATTTCGTTCTTATTTACGCCATTAGGGCTCCTCCATGTCCACTTGCGGTTTTCTCGTTTTCGGTAGAAGGTATTCAAAATACGCAGATTATTGCGTTCTGCGAATTCTACTAGTAGCTCTCCTCTGGCGTTTCTAGTGCCGATGCCATAATCTCCTACTGCCTGGTCTCCAGCCTGCTTCTTCCCTACCTTTGCATTAAAGTCGCCCATTACTATAGTATACTGTGTTTTCACCTTACTCATTGCCGATTCCACGTCTTCATAGAAGCTTTCAACTGAAGCGTCATCATGGCTGGATGTAGGCGCGTAAGCCTGTACTACCTTCATTTTGTATCTTTTATTCAGTTTAATTACAATGCCTACCACCCTTTCATTAATGCTATAGTAATCCTCTATGTTGCCAGCTATGTTTCTGTGAATTAGGAACCCTACTCCCAGTTCTCTTCTGTCTGCCAAGCCCCGATAGCAAATGACGTGCCCATTCTGTAGCACAGTATAGGCCTCATCTGTCCTCCTAACCTCACTCAGCCCTATTATATCCCATTTAATGCCTTCTAGCTCCTCGAATAATACAGCTAGACTTCCCTCACTAGATAACGTTCTAACGTTAAACGTTGCTAAGTTCAAGTTCCAATGGTGGCCTGTCCGTATCCAGAGATTCCTAGCACCCTCTGCCGCTTTGCAGATCTGACCGCCGCCGTGGTCAGTTGCTCTGCAGCTGGTGGGGACTGAGGGCCGTGAGTTAATTGACGAATGCCTACGGGAGGGGGTGGCCAGATACTGCACCAGGGTGGCCAATCCTTCTCTGGTGAGATCATCGGTGCGTACCGGTCTGATCGGTGCGTACCGGTCTGATCGTACCGGCTTAAAGCCGGTACGCACCGATACACCATTACCTTGTGAAAAATGCTATGTCGGGCAGACGGGACTGTGCGCAAACAATACATTGCTGGACCATGAGGCGTCTTTGAGGGGGACACCTTCTCAAATGTTTCCTTACACTGCAGGGAGTGCGGCTGCGCACCCTTGCTATCAGAGACCAGAGTGCAAGCAAGAATGAAAGGAAAAATTGCACGAGAAATATAGGAGACATATTTTATTAATAGATTAGGCGACACATGCATGGCGAAGCCCTCAATCACGTTACATGCCACCGAGATAGATTACTTGAGTGGTTACCACTAAAAAGATTTATTTTCTGCTAATATGACTTGTGACTTTGTTGACCTGTATATATGTGTGTGCGCTTTTTCGAATAAATTTAGTTGATAGTTTGCGCTTGTACTTTTCTCGTGTTTTTTTTTTTCACGCCATAAGCTACGTTAAGAATGAACCAACTCGTCCAACAAGTCGCTCTGCTAAAAGACCTCCTCTTCAGCATCTTCTTCAAGAGCCTCGATGTTTTAACACATGCACATCATACTGAGCGTGGTATCACAAAACAGAGAAGAAGACTACTTGCTCTTGTTTTTCGAGCCCCCTTTATGATAAGCGTGCGCAGGGTACGCTTTCGGGGGGGGGGGGGGGTTCGTCACGGCACCCCCTTTCCATATCCTTATCATGTGAATGCATGGACCTGACATTGCGTCCCCCCCCCTTCGCGCCCGCCTCCTTGATGATTATATTAACACACGCCAAACCACACACATATGGTTATGCTATAGCATAACCATCTGCAGCATATCGAGCGCGCGCTCGCGCCAGAAAAGTTTTCGTCTTGTTCGCCAAGTTCCTTGATAATGACAGTAAGTGCGGAAACCGAATAGAATTCCGTATTATAATTGAAAAAAAAACGGGGGAAACAGGTGATAAACTGAAAGA
The DNA here is from genome assembly GCA_013436015.1 of Rhipicephalus annulatus. NCBI lineage: Eukaryota > Metazoa > Arthropoda > Arachnida > Ixodida > Ixodidae > Rhipicephalus > Rhipicephalus annulatus. Next base: position 38,445 of record WOVY01000863.1, read on the forward strand.
GAAAGAAAGGATAAAATTGGAAGAAAAAGAGAAGCAAATCATAACAAGGAGAAAAAGGGTAGAAAATTGGAAAATACAAAAAACACAAAAAGACAAGGAAAGAAAATGCATTTGAAGAGAAAGCAAAGAAGGCTACCCAGCTCTACAGTTCTTTCCCGCTTGTCACCCATAGCACGAAGCTGCTTCAATTGTATAATATGTCGCCTATATTCACTACCCAGAAAAAAAAAAGAGTTGACGCTATTTCGCTTCCCTAAGATGGGGTCCAACTTAACCTTAGATATCCTGGTCAATCTCGCAGCGTAGGCGGGTTCTAGGATATTGCCACAGCAAAGCCTTTGGCACGATGAATAATTTTATTCAAGCTACTAAACGGTGGATAAGAGGTTGCGGTCTGAGGGCGTAGCCATACATTTTTTTTTTCAGTAGGGGGGGGGGGGAGGTTCAACTACACCTTCTGTATGTTCGTGCATCCGTTTGTATGTGTGCTTTATACACACGCAAACAAAATTTCAGAGAAAAATTATAGTGGTTGCACCACCTCTTTATTAGGTGGTCTGTGCGACCTCAGCGCATGTTACAGAACACCAGATGCATGGTCGAAATTAGCGGTGCCCTCCGCTACGGCGTCCCTGCAAATTCTGTATCTCTTCCACAGCAGACTTGAACCACATCATGTGGCGCTGCCCTGAGCATCATCTTCCCCATTTCCTGAAACGTCTCAATTTCTAGCGAGGAGCGGCGGAAGGCTGCCTTGAGAAGCTCGAGGACCGACATTCAGGAGGCCATCCTGGAGTGGGCTGAGAGGGTACAGGAAAACTATACTTCAAGTAGTTCCTCCCCACCACAATCTGTCCTATTTCTCCTTTTTCTTTAACAGGGGATAAATAAATTTGTTCATTCATTCATAATTATGTCGTGCTTTTGAGACGTAAAACCGCAGATATTATTACATAAATGTCTATAGGCCGTCATAGGCGCGCTCGGGTTTCCCTTTCAGGGAGAGAAAGGGGTAAGGGTTCATTGCAGCACCCCCTTCTCTGTAAAATCAATGTATGGTGCAGACATTGCCCCCCCCTTCCCTGTAAAATCAATGTATGGTGCAGACTTTGCCCCCCCTTCCCTGTAAAGTCAATGCATGGTGCAGACTTTGCCCCCCCCCCCTTCCCTGTAAAATCAATGTATAGGGCTGACTTTGCTCCCCCCCCCTGGTGCGCACGGCTACGTGAGCCACCCTCGAGGACCAATCAGACACGCAAGCGTGAGTTGCGAACAAAAAGTGGTAGCTTTCGGGTGTCGCTACACCACAATTTTGGATTTCGATGGTTTGCGAAATACTTACCTCAATACTACGAAATTATTTGGGACGTTAAACCCCACATACCCATCAATACTACGAAATTCCTGATCAAACGAAATCATTCGCCCCGCCGCGGTGGTCTAGTGGTTAAGGTACTCGGCTGCTGACCCGCAGGGCGCGGGTTCGAATCCCGGCTGCGGCGGCTGCATTTCCGATGGAGGCGGAAATGTTGTAGGCCCGTGTGCTCAGATTTGGGTGCACGTTAAAGAACCCCAGGTGGTCTAAATTTCCGGAGCCCTCCACTACGGCGTCTCTCATAATCATATAGTGGTTTTGGGACGTTAAACCCCACATATCAATCAAATCATTCGAGCGCCGTCGTTATACCTCGCTAAGTCGAGTTTAAACATACGTTGGAGCTGAAGCACTCTGTATACTCAATTGACAGCGGCGTGGTACACGGTACACATTCATCGTTATCGATGAATCGTCGACTATACCCGTGAGTCGTTCGTCGGATAAGACGTGCAAAGCACTCGATACGATGGCCCAGCGGCGTAGAACGGGTTGTCGGCGTAAGACCACAAGAAAACACCGCGATTAGGCCCGCGCACACGTTCTCAGCATCGCTGAAGGCCGGCCGATCTGGTAGCCACTCGATGTGGTATAAGTGCCTGTTTTGATTTCATTCCGCCGCTATCGCTCGATGCGATAACTCGTTCATGTGTGTGTTGTGGAGTGCCGAGAATCGCAACATATACTCCGCGCTGGCTAGACGGCTTGGCGGCTGGTGATGGCCACATGTCTGAAGTCACCGAGACAATGAAAAATATTTGTCGGCCGCCTGCCTCACCCGAATAGACGGGCCGCGGTTTGATTGATTTGTGGGGTTTAACGTCCCAAAACCACCATTTGATTATGAGAGACGCCGTAGTGGAGGACTCCGGAAATTTTGACCACCTGGGGTTCTTTAACGTGCACCCAAATCTGAGTACACGGGCCTACAACATTTCCGCCTCCATCGGAAATGCAGCCGCCGCAGCCGGGAATCGAACCCGCGACCTGCGGGTCAGCAGCCGAGTGCCTTAGCCACTAGACCACCGCGGCGGGTTGACGGGCCGCGGTTTGAAATAGATACGGTATGGGAGTGTCACGATGGTGAGAAAGGCCCATGGCGGAGAGGGGCAGTTGGCATGATGTTATGGTTTCACTCGCCTACCCCCTCTCGAGTGTCATGTCGTGCTCTGTATGCTATGGCAAAAAAATAGAATTTCGAAATTGCAATGTATCTTCAAATGAAGGCAGTGCACCCCTACTCACTCCCCCGAAAAAAAAATATTTTATCGGCTCAGTCAGTTCATCGTCCCCAATTAGCTCAGTTGAACAGACCACACATGAATAAAGCCTGTGTCACATGCGAGCGACTAAGCGGCGATGATGACGGCAACTAGACGCGACTTCGTTTCACATGAGCCGCTTGTGTGTGACGCCAACCGCTCTAATGGGCAGTGTTTCCCGTGTCCCATGCTGCCGATTCGGAGCGAATTCCCCCGGTTCATCCCGGCGTTCGACAAGCGGGTGACCAGCGGACGGGGACCGAAGCTTCTGCCAGAGACGGGCCTAACCATGAGGGAACGAGCAACCCTGCATGCTCAGACTACGGATCGACTGCGTGTGGACCGCGGCCCGCCGCCAAGCCAAGGGTCTCTGCGCCTCCCCGGCCTGCGGCCACATCGGCAACCCCGAGACCTTCGAGCAAACACCTCTCCTCTGTGCCTGCCCTGCCTTGGCACAGGAATGTTCGAAACTCACCACAGCCTACCAGAGACAGGGCCTTCCTGCCTCCACACTGGAGCACTTCATCTTCCCGTCCCCATCTGCCAGCACTACGAAGCCTGGTGGTGTTCCTCGACGAGACGGGAATCGCTGCCTCCCGCTGACACCGGGACCCCTGCCCTTTGCTGCCGTCAATGCTGATGCTCGCCGCCTGGCCACTACAGCTATAACACCTACACTGCTATCCACTTTTATTGCGATTGCAATAATATGGACACTCTCGGCTAGATTTTGCCGCCGGCGTCGGCGTCACTCACCGTATATATATATATATATATATATATATATATATATATATATATATATATATATATATATATATATATATATATATATATATATATAAACAGAAAAACTCCAACGCGCGGAATCGAATGTGGGACCTCTGCGTCGTGAAAGCGAGGCTTTAACCACTAAGCCACCCCGGAGCACGTCCTTTAGCGCTTAAACGGCAAGCTATTTATATCTACCCATTACCGCTGCTCCCGAGCATCTTGGGGGGGGGGGGGATTGTGTTTTCAGCATTACCAGCAAGAAGGCGCAATGAGCGCGCCGCTCTAGGTGGTAGTGGTTAGAAGATGAGAAAAGGCACCTAATTTCTGCAACCCGGTCGGGAGCACAGCGCAGTGCCTAACACGTACTTTGTCCGGCTTAGAGAAGGGAAGCGATGCTCCCTCGCGCACCCTTATCTGTGGTGGCGAGGAGGGGAGGATCGTACGTCTTCGCTGGCCTCGGGTTTTACCTGGAACGATTCTGTTGTACTTAAAGGGCGCACAAAAGTCACTGCAATCATTACAGTCTCCGTTTGCGAAAAGCGCGTGCTTTTCAGACGCAGCGAAGTAACAAATCAGACGCTTATTCACGTGCACCTATACCTGTGACTGCGTTTAGTGCGTCATTTGTTCGTGAGAAACGCGGGACACGTTTCGATCTGCTTGCAATTCTGCACGTGACCTTTCAATTTGTCGCTATCGCGTTCATTGCTTCGCCTTTGCAAAAAAGCTGTGAATTTTCTCTCACTTCTCATTCCCCAAGACACTGCGCCGTGCTCCCTAATGGGCTTCAGAAATCATGCGTCTCATTCTTCCTCGAACCACCAACAACGTCACTGCTCCCAAATTGGTCAGACTCTCTGCCACGACCAATTTTTGTTTTCCGATTTTGGCGTGTTGATCATCGCGTTTAGAAGATGATCTAGAAACCTGTTTCGGGCTCAAGCGACGGCTGCTGCTCCGCTCTTAAGGCGCAATAACTCGCATGTGAACCGGCGGGCATTTTCACCGAGCAAGCGGGGCGTCGAACCCCCATGGCTTCTGCAATTTCGTTCACGCATTTCTTGTTGCTCTTTCAGATCGGTGGCATGTCATGCATAGCCCCACATAGAAGATTACATCCTGATGAAAGCTGCGTAAAGGAAGATGATGCAGTGACCGACAGAGTAGCAACGAAACCTGGCATCAAATTGCTACAGCGTACGAAAGGAATGAACGTGCACGTCTCGGCCAGTCTCAACAGATGTGCAGTGCCCGACTACGAACATCAAATCGTACGTCACCAATCGGCTCAGTTCAACGACTACGTAAGGCGGGCGTTTTCACCGAGACACCGGGGCATGGAACCGCCATGGCTTTTGCCATGTCGCCCACGCATTTCTTGTTGCTCTTGCAGGTCGGTGGTGAAGTTCTTGATCAAAGCTCTGGGGCATTTATTTTGCCAGTTCCACGCCAAGTGTATTATTTGGTTGGGCTGTGTCCCACCGAAACAACACGGTTCGGTCGAGGCGTCCTTTTTGTCTCGTAACTATGTCTTTAGTTCTACTGTCTACTACTTTTTTATGTGGGTATGTAGAACCATGGCGAGATGACGGGCGCCACGCGCCCACCATCTCGGAGGCCACGGTAAAACTAAAGCCGGAGCCAGCAGCAGACACAAAGTTGCGACAGCTTCTAAATGGTCAATGTGCTATTAAAGAGGATAGCTTTATGCTGTTGAGGTCGAACAAGCGGAAAACCGAGAAGCAAGAGGTGAACTATAGGTATAGTATCACTTCATTAGAAAAAAAAATTGACGAACATTCATTATCTGAACGGTGCAGTATTGCACTGCTTTAGAAATCAGGAAGACAAAAAGATTGCCCGCAGCTTCCCTCGGGGAACACTGAGGAGGATGCGGAGCATATAATTGGTTAACGGGGTGTTAAAGTGCGACTTACTTGGGTCGATGGCTAAATTGGTTAACGTGGTTGTGAAATGGGGTGTTAAATTGCGACTTACTTGGGTCGATGGCTAAATTGGTTAACGTGGTTGTAGGAAGGGGTGTTAAATGAGTGAACACGTACACACGTATGCGAAAGGGCGGCGCTGGTCGAAGGGACGTCGATCATTGTGTTTGTGGATTCGTTGGAATTCATTTCACCGCGACCTTGGACGTCGACGCGCCGTACAAACCAACCGACGAGCGGCAACTGAGCGAGCGAGCGCCGACCTTGAGTATATATACAGCGCGACGGCGCATGCACTGTCAGCTGTTGAATGTTCTCGAAGCGCGACGGCGCATGCGCGTCCACTGGAGAATCAGGAGAATTGTAGAATGTTCTCGAAGGGGAGAAGCGCACGCGGCACAGATGGTGGGTGACGGTGCATGCGCGCGCCAGCTGTCGAATGTTCGAGAAGGGGGAGAAGCGCAACGGCGCATGCGCGCGCGTCAGCTGCCGATGTTCTCGAAGCGTGACGGCGCATGCGCGCGCGTCAGCTGCCGATGTTCTCGAAGCGTGACGGCGCATGCGCGCTACATTATACAGCTAGCGAATGTTCGTGAAGAGGAGAAGCGCACGCGGTGTGTAGAGGAGGAAGGGTGCACAGATGGTGGAGGAGTGAAGCGCGCGCGGTGTGTAGAGGAGGAAGGGATGCATAGATGGTGGAAGAAGGAGGAGGAAGCTTGCGGACGGCGCCGCACTACAAGCCTCGAGTATTAGATGCTCCGCATCTAAAAAAACAACAACAATGAAGTAACCAGCAAGAAAATTGGATGAATTGGAGAACCACAGACGACGTCATTGCTTAGTTTTTCAAGGTGTTACAGAAACCGACGCTAAAGAAACAAGTAAAGAATCGGCGAAGCGCATTGCTCAGATATATATAGCTCTAATGCCTAGTTCCCACTGAAACATCCGCTTTCTACAGCGACCGAAATTCCCCTGCCGCCGAAACGCAGCATCGTTCGCAATGGAAGCGCCCCGCGCCGCCGAATATGCCATCTACCACGGGGCGAACGCGGGATAGATGCGCTGTCACCCGGTTGTTGTCACGGCTCGCAAACGCTGCTATGCTATCCGGTGGTGTATACTTGACAATTCTCGTACGCAGGAAGCAAGAAAAGACAGTACTGCTTACTTTGCTGGCAAGTGGCTGTTTTGTAATGCACGAAGAGCAGAAAAACCACCGACGCCAGCGGCGTTGGTGGGTTCGTTTTGCTCTGCAAGACCTCAACAAGCTCGGTCACACCAACAGCAAGGTCGGTCACCTCTTTCACGAAATACGGAGGTGAATTAGGCACAGAGTATGTTAAACTCCCGTTGGTTTCAACATTCAGTTACGTGCACTGCGGCTTAACAAGTGAGTAGGGCTTGGCCGCCATTTTTCAAAATACCTTGACTAGCGCTCCTATTGGTCCGCGGTGACCGATTCGGCGGCAGACGACGCAAAAATCGGTCTGATGCCTAGTTCACACTGAAACATCCACTTTCTACAGCCGCCGAACCGGATTCGGAGCACTTTCGGCCCTCCGAAATGCTCAGTGTGAACGCGGCTTAAGTTGGGTATCCGTTCTTTAAGTACAGAACGCGCGCGTCGACTCGGTAAGTTCCAAGTTGGCAGAAATAGACCGTCAATATCCAAGTTTCTGCTTTTAAAGGAAAACCGGACGTTCTTCATAACGCTAGTAGACTGAAAGCCTCGGCTATTACTATCTCAGAAGATATTTCTGAGTAGGCACGTCGGAAAAGAAAAAGAGCAAGTAAACATGACGAAAACACTTGGACAATCTCCCCGAAGGGAACCCTGATAGCATGCGAAGCAGTGGCATTACACACGGGTGGCGTCACGGGCGCTAACGCGGGTGCTGCGGTGAGCGCTGGAAGATTCGTTGGAAGCGATGCCTGGCATAGATATTGTAGGTGACACGTGCAGACATGTTTCAACACGTACGTTAGTAACGCATCAGGTTTAAGGCGCGTGAACAGACGAGTTGGCGATGTAGCGAGCGGTGGTCACGGCAGGTGAGGGGATCGTGACGTCAACGAGCAGCGGCGTCGTGACCTACTTGGCACCGCACCAACACCTGCGGTGCATTCGTACGGAAGGACAGCGTTACACAGGCTAGTCAAAGAGCTGCTTCGCATCTAAAATATTGCGGTGTTATGCAAAAGCACTTAAAAGGAGGTTGAAGGTTATTCTGAAATATAACACATTGATCCTTAATGGTAAAAAAAATATGGTTATGGCACGGAGAAACTGCGAGTTCTAGTAATGCAACCTTTCCTTCCTGGTAATTAGCTTCAGAAGCATTAAAAAAAATCGATGAATCTAGCGCTCAGATGTGCAGGCCATTCGTGGCGCTTGAAATTGAATTTTGGCTAAGTGACGAAATACGCGATAATAAGGTGTTTCTGCTAGACTACACGTGCTACCGTAACGATAGAAACGCTCACGCTGGTGATGCACCTATTCATTTTATTGAAAAGTGACAGTGTATTTCAAACTTGACGTTGCCGTCAGAACATGTGAACCTGTGTGGTGCCAACTCGAACTGGCAAATATGAAACAACTGTGTGCAGCTATTATCGTGCCCCCGATTCTCCGACAGACGCGATGTTCACTGCACAGCTTGCAAGTGCCTGATAAAGTGCATTCGGACTTTATGATTATTGGAGAAGATATTAATTTACGAAACATTCATTGGCATAAGCACTAAACTCCGCCATCGCCGTCTTGGGTTCCTGCTCAAGAGATGACTAATTTCGCTGGTCTGCGTGCACTGAACTAGATGGTACTAAAGCACACACGTATCCTTGATTTATTTTTCACAAACCAACCCAGCTTCATAGCTGCTACTTTTGTCCTGCCCGGGATTAGCAACCACGATGCCATGCTGTGTGAAATGGATATCATCACCAGCAGCAGCCCGACTACGCCCACTGCAGGACAAAGGCCTCTCATGCTCCGCCAGTCATCTCGGTCGTGTGTGCTTCCTGCTGCCACTTTATACCCACAAGCTTCCTAATCTCATCTGCCCACCAAACTTACCGTCTCCCCCTCTTCCGCTTGCATTCTCTTAGAATCCAGTCTATGATCCTCAATGGCCAGCGTTTTTCTTGTCTTCGCGCTGCATGCCCTGCCCATGACCATTTCTCCTTAACACCCGTTTGTTCCCTGGTACACTCTGTTTTTTTTTACTTGTCCCTTAGAATTGCACCTATCATTTTTGAAAGAAATATACTTTTTTAGTGTGCAGGGAATGTTTTCAGAAGGAAGATAGAGCCGAGAGATAGGACAGAGCGCACAGATAGAGCCAAAAGATAGGACAGAGCGCACTGTGCGCTCTGTCCTATCTCTCGGCTCTATATTCCTTCTGAAAACGTTCCCTGCGCACTAAGAAAGTATATTTCTTTCAAAAATCCAAAAACAACCAGCCCAAGTAGCCACTCTTTAGCACCTATCATTTCTTGCTGCGTCGACCTCAACTTACGTTAAACCTTCTTTGTAATCCTCCAGGCTTCTGCTCCGCAGGCAAGTACCCGTAAGACGCAGCTGTTATATACCTGCCTTTTGAGGGATAGTGGCAATTTACCATTTATGTTTCGAGAATGCTTGCCGAATGTGCTTCACCCCATCCTTATTCTAGTTACTTCAATCTCGTGGTTGAATGCGACGTCTGCGGAATCAAAGACATCGACCATCTGCCATATGCCGTTGCCCTCGATTTGCCACCACGCATTGCGAGAATTGAACGATCGGCGACACTCCGTACAGATGCTGCTGGAGCACCACCCTCGTCCTTCATGGGCTCAAAAGGCAGTCAATGCCGTCTTGCGATTTTTTAGGTGTACAAGCCAATGCGAACGCCTTTAACTTTTGTGTAGACGTGCTCTTTTACAACTTCAAGTACGCTGTAACCCATATGGAAGCGCTGTTCTCTTCCGAGGTTGTTGTACATTACTTTAGTTTTCTACAGATAAATTTTAAGACCTACCTTTCTGCTCTCCTTGACTAATTCAGTAGTCACGAATTGCAATTCGTCCTCTGAATTACTTAGCAATGCAATGACATCGGCGAAGAGCAGGTTACTCAAGTACTCTCCATTAACTCAATTAAATAGATATGCATTACGTCAAAACAGCGTGCAACCAATGACGAATGTACAATTATAATAAAGCTAACGTTTAAATAATTAATGAATCTCTGGGTCATCACTTTGTTGTGTTTGAGAACCTTGCGGAACAACAAAGTATCAACGAATTGAGGATTCGTTTGAAAAACAAAATGATTGACTTACGAGATGCGTTCCTTGCAACTGGGGCCGCTTGCTTCATATTTAACTGGTTATGGCCGTCAACCGGGACCAACTGCTTCCAATTCAACTTGTCATTGTTCCCGTTGGTGGCCAGTTAAGATCTAACTGGGACCAGCTGCTAAACCAGTTGGTTCTGAACTGGGACCAGATGATTCTAGTTAATACCAGTTGAATCCCCAGTTACACATTTCCACTTGGGATGGTGGCACTTAACGGCTAGGAAAGCGAAAAGTCGGCCGTTATTCACGAAAGAACTGCTCAGACTTACGTAGAAACGGTCAAGACATAACCGCGCTTTGTGTGATAACCCAATCGATATCAATACGACGCGACTGCAAAATGCCACACTTGAAGTTAAGGCATGCCCCCTTCAAGCGAAAAATGGATGCACTGAATTTTCGCAATCCCGCCTCAAAGATTAACCAAAATAGTTCTGGAAACACCTGATAAAAACGGTGAAGACAGTGTGTCGACACTAACACTTATTTCTAGCGATGACGCCTTCTATGATGACATTGGTAAAGCTGAATGCCTTAATCTTTATATCAGTTCTGTTTTTACTCGATCTACTGATAGCACCTGGAGAAGGTGTCCACTAGTTAAAACAAATAAGAACCGATGGCGTGGAGAATATTATCAGCACGTGCAGAATTCAAATGTTGTCACAAAGATTAAATGTCGCAAAAAGATGGGGTCCACATGGTATGGCTTTGTACGCCAACGCCATCACAGTTCTTGAAGGTAACATTTGATAAATCGCTTTTTTATGCAAGCCTTCCCTTAAATTTGAAGAAAAAAAAGCAATGATTGTCCCAAAACACAAGTCAGGCCCACTGAGCAACGTCTCTATTTACTAGAGACCGGATTATAGGCAAATGCCTATTTTGTTTCTCGCATTCCTATCGTGCCATTTTGATATATGAGCACGAATTAGAGGTTAAGAAGGGCTTTTATGGTATTTTTATGGTACCTATAAATGCCTTTTTGGGTGTTCGTGCTTAAATTCCTATATGTGCCTATAAATGCTTATTATCCAAATGAGTGCCTATATGAGCGCTATTCAAGCCCAAATTTTGTTTTCGAGCGTGGTGTGAAACCGTTATTCATATATAAAGGCAACATTGATATCTCCGAACACTATAAGGTTCAACGAAGACCAAGCTGACAAGCTGCGAGCGATTGGAGAAGAAGCATAAGGAGTGCAAAAGACGCTATTTCTGCAGCCCTAAGTGGAAGCACGTCTCAGCTTCTGCAGGGGAAGGAAGAGAGAGAATTAAAAATGGAGTAGGAAAATAAAAGTCACATCTAAGGCCGAGGATGCGGCGAACGCCTTCCACAGACCGCTGTCCAGGGCCCTGAAGGAACTGAAGTGCCGCCCTGAAAACCTGGGTGTTGCGGTGGGAAAGGAAGAGCAGTTTTTTTTCTGGGCAGCCGCAGATAGCTGGAGAACGAATGAAAAACCATGGAGGGCCACTCATGGAATGCTCTTGTTGATTCAGAGGTGGCGAAGGTCACCAAATCGTTATACTTTGTACAGCGAAGCCCGCGACAGGCGCTGCCGTGTTTACAGTCAACAATGCATTTAGCATACATCCACCCTATGCCTGAATACGCTTGTGCTGTACGAGATCCTTGGCATATGTCTTTGACAAACATGAAAAAATACAGAACAGGGCTTGAAGGTTTGTTCTAAGCCATTACTAAGAAGTGACAGCTCTAACAATATGAAAAATGAACTAGGTTGGGAATTTCTATCATCGCGTCGAATTATACTGCGGTTAAAGCTCCCATGTCAATCATTTCATGGTAAAACTCGCATTAGAAAATGAATGTACCTAAACAGTCCTCTTCGCGCAATGGTAATTAAGATTTCAGAATGTCGTATAAGATATAATTTTTCTATAATTTGTTTTTGTAAGTTTCATGACAGAATGAGATGGCTTATAAAGAGAAAGTGTGCTGTGTCAATGAAAGCGTGTTTTCTTCGACACTGTAACACATCTGCTGCGGCGCCTTCGGGTAAAAAATGTGATGTGCAAGCGGCTTTTGTTTTGTTTGTAATTTACTCTTTAAGCGTCCCTCTCTAGGTGACATATCAAGCTTTAGTTAGACACTAGAAGTTCTTGCGTGCCTAACGAATAGTGTTTTACCATGGTGATTTTCAAATTGGTTCGCTACGAGCCTCCAAACCATGATGCGAAGAAACAAGCTTGAATCCCTTGCCTCTCGCCACATGTAGCCATTGTGAGCCTCATTCCTTCCCTGTTCTCTTTCGTTATCCGGGCTGGAGAATCATATGACACATACACACCAAGCACAACATGCGTAAGCAAGGTCATGCGCGCATGACGTGCCCCAGCCTACTTGTGCACATACGCCAGCGATGTTGTGTCGTTTCGGCGTTCCCTGTTGTGTATTACCATTTTCTGTGGGATGAATCAGTCAGTGCGTGTACTTCAGGAGAGTGTGGCAAGGAACATGTATTGTGACCGCGATACACAACATTTCTCCACAGAAACTTCGGTCAGAGACGACGCACCAAACACAAGTTAAGCGTTGGCAGGGTTGGCGAAGGCACGATGCAGGAACGACGAGAAGATAAACGCAAGCGAAATAGGGTAGTAGTAGTAGTAGTAGTAGTAGTAGTAGTTGTAGTAGTAGTAATAGCATGTGTGGTTTTACGTAAAAAAACACGATATGATAATGAGGGATGCCGTAGTGGAGATCTCCACAAATTTTGACCATCTGGTGTTCTTTGATGTGCGCTGACATCGCGCAGTACACGGGCAGCTACTTTTTCGCCTCCATCTAGATGTGACCGCCGTGGCCACAATCGAACCCACGGTATTCAGGCCAGCAGCGAACCACCCTATAGCGGCTGGTCCAGCAAGGCGGACACGAAACGAGGGTCGATTTGAGAATAGCATCTCGACGCTATTCAAAACAAAAATAAAAATAATAACAAGCTGAGATTCCGTTTGCCTGTTTTATTTTTTTCTCAACTCTAATTCATTATACTGATTTTGAAAGAACAGTGCAAAGACACAGTGAAAAGAAAGACATAGAGAGAAAGAGCGCTGTCTTTCTTTTCCCTTTGTCTTTGCGCTTCCCTTTCAAAATTATATGAAGCAGCCAGCCCAAACCAAAGTACTCCTCGTTAATGCTACACAACAGAACACACAAATCCCACATGTTTAGTAATGTCACGTGCAATGCGCTCAATGAGGTATCATTTAAAATACAGAATATAATCAGGAGACGGTACAACTTTTGTCTGTTTTTTTTAAATATAGCTAGCATTTAACGAAGTTTTGATGAAGAGCGTACAGAATGCGATGTCAGCCCACCAATGTCAATGAAAAGGAGCGACATAAACACAGGACCAATCCTTGCTGTACATCACTCCCTAGATCTTTGGGCGCACACGCGAGAAGGGCAAGTGGCATTTATTAGGAATTGAGCGTTTTTCCACGACACACAATTTTGCAAAACTTAACAGGAATTATCCGGAGGGCCCAGTGCACCATTACGTTTGTCAGGTCAAAATGCCCAAACCTAGTGAGGGGTCCTTTAAGGTGTTCACCGATAGGGGAGAAATTGGTCCTACACCATTAGACCTATCATCCCTCTATTCTGAAGTGTCAGTGGTCTGGTATTTGCTCCTGCGCTGCTCTTCCCAGCCACAAGGAAACAAAAGAGACTCAAGAGAATGTAATTGAATGGTGGACACTTGACGTACTATGCTAGACATTAAAACGAAATACCACATACTGCGAATCACGTGGAAAATGCATGCCTATGTTCAATTGTTGGTACCTTTCTGCCATCTTAAACAATATCTTTTCTTTTTTGCTTCCTACCGTAGATACAAGTCACCGACGTCGATGTATTGGGATATTTCATTTTTTGTAGAAATTCATTGTGCTTATAAATATGATTTTGAGGGCATAAAATGGTGTTTCACTTCTCTGTCTTTGTTGCCTGAAACACACTTTTTTAGTGCCTGAAAATTTAGCCTCTATTAATTAGCAACCGATATCGCTGACTAGCGTAGCATGTAAAACTTCTCGAACACGTAATATATACCTTTATTGCTGAGCACATGAATAAGTATTCACTATTTATGCTGCAGCAACACGAGTTTTGAATGGGTTTTTCATCAACTTACCGAACTTGCACATGACATAGCATACAGGTCAAAAGAAAAACAGTTGACTGTATTTTTTAGGGCTTCAATAAGGCCTTTGATACTGCCCCACACCATTCCCTTCTTTAATTGATTGATTGATATAAGCTGTTTAACGTCTCAAAACCACGATATTGTCGCGGAATGTTGTCGCGATATTGTCGCGGATCTCTCAGGAATGTTGATAATGGCACCGTATTCCCGCAAGAAGTCCATGCCCAAGATCAGGTCTTTGCAGCACTCCGGTAAAATTACGAAAGTAGCGACGAAATCTGAACTGCCGATATTAATTCGAGCTGTACATTTGCCTGTCGGCGTCACCAATTGACCCCCTGCGGTTCTAATGTTTGGTCCCGTCCATATTGTTCTTACTTTCTTTAGGCAGTCGGCGAGTTTACGGCTGATAATAGAGAAGTCCGCACCAGTATCTATCAGTGCTGTTATTGGGCGTCCGTCTATACAAATGTCTAGATTGGCGCTTACGATTTCCGTTGATGTCGGTGACGTCGTATCGTCCTTGGTATCGTGCGTCGTACGATCCGTGGTATCATTCGTCATATCACGTCGTAGAGAAGATGTTGGGGGTGTGTTAGCATCTCGACGGGCGGCAACCTTCCCCCCAAAGGTCGCAGCTGTTAGTTTCCTCGACGAGGGCTAGGAGATCTGCCCCGGACCACCTCGGAGTACCTGCGCTGCGGCGGCGAGTTCGGTGCAGGTGAAGGAGAGCGGGGTCGACGATACGGCACTTCGGGTTGCTGTGCTTGCGGGCCTGCACTGCTGTCACGGCGGTTATCGAAATAGGCACGAGGGGAGGTTTGTAGAAAGTTTTGATGTCTACGGTCACGGTACGGGCAATGGCGGAAAATATGGCCGGCTTCTCCGCAATGAAAGCAAAGTGGTCGACGGTCGACGCTGCGCCACAAGTCCGTCTTACGGATGAATGGTCGACTGGTGGGCATACCTTGCGACCAAGATGCAGATGTCGGCGGAGTGTACATTGGCGGCGCCGTTTGCATAGGCACGTTGGACTGTGGATACGGCTGCGGCGGATTGGGAGCTGGGGCCCACGGCTCGTTGTAAAGCCCTTGGCTCCCGTCACGATAAGCCAGTGGTGACGAGTTGTAGGACACTGGAGTGTGTCGACGGACAGCTGATGCGTAGCTCACAGACCGCTGGTCTGAGGGCGATTCGGGCAACGAAAATGCCTGGCGGAGTTCTTGCCGCACAACTTCTGCAACGCAAGCCATGGTATTTTCTTGCGGAGTCACAAGGAGGTTTCGGATCTCCTCCCGAACGACCTCACGAATGAGTTCGCGCAGAGAACACTCACTGCCGGCACTCAAAGGAGAGAGACTGGGGGATGTTTTGATTGGTTGGTTATGGTATCGGCGCCGTTGCTGCAGTGCTCGCTCGATTGTTGTAGCCTCTTTGACAAATTCGGCTACGCTTGTTGGTGGGTTGCGTAGGAGACCGGCAAACAGCTCTTCCTTGACGCCCCTCATCAGATGTCGGAGTTTTTTACCTTCAGGCATCTCAGGGTCGGCCCGGTGAAATAGGCGGGCCATGTCTTCCGCAAACATGGCGACGCTCTCGTTGGGTTTCTGTATGCGTGCCTCGATGAGCTTCAAAGCAGAATCACAGCGGTCGGTGTTTGCGAATGTCCCGAGAATTTGCTGCCGAAATTCTTCCCACGAAGACAGCGTTGACTCGCGGTTCTCGTACCACGTACGAGCGCTGTCTGCCAAAGCAAAGTAGACGCGCGATAGCTTTTGTTCAGTTGGCCAGCGGTTGGCTTTGGCGACTCGCGCATACTGGGCTAACCAGTCCTCGACGTCTTCATAAACCTCACCGTGGAAGGTCTCAGGAATTAGAAGCTGATCAACAGTAAGGTGTGAAGGCCCTCCGGTAGCCATTTCTCCCGGTACGGTGTGTTGCTGGAGAAGTTCGAGCGGGATCACCTCGGGGCTAAGGCCTCGCTGTCGGCGACTGTAGCGGTGGACAGGAGTATCCACTGCAGGAACGGATTGCGGTGGTGGACTCGATGTGCTAGGGCGCGGAGGTGTCCCAAGCATCAGTTGGAGAAGTCCAGCACCTCCACCAATGTCGCTAGGTGAAAATAACAGAGTACAGGACGACGGTGCGACCAGAAAAACGAGGTCTGTATCAACAGAACAAATGTTTTTTGTTTTTGTTTCCCTGGGAGGCTGGCTCATACCCACTCAGGGGGATTGGCCAAGAAAGTGTAGTGCAGTTTTTCTGTAATCATTTTAACAATGTTTAATGAATTGGTATTATAATGAGATTAATGTAAAAATAAAAACAACATAAAAAGAGCAAACGAAAAAAAAGAATCAATTTGAGCAATTTTGAGATTTGAGGTGTTATGATTAGCACTCAGCTGCGTTCACTTCACTCTGCCCTGGGGAGTAATAAATAATTTTTTTTTGATTGAAGATCACAATGGTATACGCTTGGTTGCCTGAATATAATTGCAAACGGCATTGAAAACATCCCTGTGGCAATGTCCCAAAGCTGAGGCGCCAAAGCTTAGCGCCGTTTCCACCGTTAATCTAAGGCCTATTTTCCGAAATTGCATAACTAGTAACCTTTTTCTAAGTATCTCGTAGCGGCGACAATACAAAAAATAATGATCTAGTGATTCCATTTCTCCGCAGAATGCGCAGAGGGGTGATGTTGTCTGACCAGCTCTGTGTAGATACAGGTTTAGAGGGGGGACACGACATCGAAATTTAGTAATTAAGACTTCGAGCTTTCTGGACTGACTCCAGTGGTGTTGCCATGGAAACATGAGGTGGTTATAGTCTGTCCGTGTAATTACTTTTTCTATCGTATCAGTGGAGATTGCTGATTTTCGATATCTTATTGCCGTGATATATTCAACATCTGGCAGTATGGACAAAACTGGCCCATCAAGTGCGGCTCGTGCTAAGGAATCGGCCAATTCATTTAATCTTAATCCACAGTGTCCCGGAACCCATAGTAATCTCAGGAGTCTCAACTGCGGGGGTACTAATGTTTTGAATGTGCTTAGGATTCGAGAGTTCTCTGAAGCCGTCAGAGCTGCACAAACTGAAAGAGAATCCGTCATTATTACTGCGTTGTTTTGATTTGATGGAAGTTTTCGAAGAGCTAAAATAATCGCCAAGAGCTCCGCTTCAAAAACTGGAGTAAAATCAGGCAGTCTCACTGAAAAGGACCAGTCAAGCAAATCAGACGCAATGCCTACACCTGCCTTTTGATTATTTACGGAAGCATCTGTGGCTATTATATTTTTAGTTTTTGCATGCTCCAAGTAATCTAATAATATGTTATTTAAAAATTTGAGGGATTGTAATTTGGCGTTTTGGGGGAATATATCATCATACTCAATAATAACATGACAATTCGAGTCGTCAGTCTCAATTACATTTCTAATGTTCACATTTATACTTTGTAGATTTTTTTGTACAAACATTATCTGAGGTGTGTGAAACCGTGGCCAATGAGCAAGAAAGAAGGCGTCTGGGTTTGCGATAAAAGCATATTGAGATCTTCTTGCCGGTAAGCTATAAAATTTTAAATATGCTTGTACGGTCAAAATTCGAAATCGACAAAGTAGTGTAGGCAGGCGCGCTTCCTGGTACAGTACGTTGATAGCCACAAATCTAGGGAGTCCCAGACACATTCGCAGTGCTTCTCGCTCCAAGACGACTAGAGGTTTCGTTTTATAAGCAGGGCCACCCGAGAATAATATGCAGCCAAATTCCATGATGGGGCGCATGTACATCTTGTACAACGTTATCAAGGTGTGCCTCCGTAATCCATATTTCCGGTTACTTAGCTTGTGTAGTAAGCCTGAAGCCCGCTGTGCTTTGGTAGTTATATACTCTATGTGTGGACTCCAGTTAAGTTTGTCATTATAAATGATTCCCAAATATTTTATAGAGTCTACTTGCTGGATGGGTTCCTGTTTATATAGAATTGAAATTGAAATTGGTTCTGCAAGCGGAAATGCCATGAGCGCGCTTTTGTTGACATTTAACGATAACGAAATCGACTGCAACCAAATTTCTAACATGTTAATATATCTTTGTAATTTAAGTTGTAGTGAGTAAATATTACAGTCAGCAGCAAAGAGTGCGATGTCATCAGCATAAATGTAGACAGTAACTTCTTGATCTGTTGGAATTGTGCTCATTAAAGCATTAAATAATATTGGAGATAAGACTGCTCCTTGGGGAACTCCGCGCGTTTGTTTAAATCTAGATGATGAACATCCATCCTTGACGCAGTAGAATTCTCTTGATTTTAAGAATTCTGCCACCCACTCCATAAAATATTGTGGGAAGTTCAATCTCTCTAGCGTATTTAACAATATGAAGTGCTCCACACTGTCATACGCCTTGGCTATGTCAAGCGTTACTAAAGCAGCGTATTGCCTTCTTTTACGCGCGAGCTGTATTCGGCTCTCTAAATCAGCATGGGCACACCAAATTGAGAAATCACTACGAAAGCCGATTTGGTTCGGTTTTATTACTAAATTGTCTGTCATCCAGATACTTACTCGGCTATGAAGGACCCTCTCTACTAGTTTGACCATGTTAGATGTTAGAGAGATTGGTCTGATATTATCGACTGTTAATCCTCCACCCGGATTTTTTAGTATAGGAATCACCTTTGCTATTCTCCAATCCTGCGGCACCCATGAGTTTTTTAAGGAGTAGTTAATAACATTGGCGACGTCTCGAGGCGATAAATTGAACAGAATTTTAATCATGGCTACTGTGATCCCATCTGGGCCAGGAGATGCACAGGGTAAATGTTTAATCACGTTGGATACTTCAGTCTGTGTCACTTCTTCAAAGTCAGACCTTGTCGTAGACTTGTGCCAGTTGTTTGGCACTACTGAAGTGAATCTGCTTTCCAGACCTTTACCTATTGCCTCTAAGGTAGTGGTCATTTCTTGTGCCGACAGATTATCACAAGCTACATTAACTGGTGATGGCAAGATTTTCCGAGCTCTCATATATCGGAACAGTGCTTTCATATGTTTAGGCTTCGACAGGTATTCATAATGTCTTTTGTCATAATCTTGTTTAGCTTGAGCTACCGTTCTTTTAAAGCCCGCAGCAATGAATTTATAATCGGCCCAGTTTTGTGGGGATTGATTATGTAAGAGCTGCTTCCAAGCTGCCTTACGTCGTCGGTGCTCTCTTGTACATTCATCATTCCACCAACGGCTATATACTCTTTTTGTGGATTCAACAGTAAATTCGGCTCTTTTGTAGGATCTTTTCATGACTGCGTTTATTTTCTGTGCTTTTTTATCATCGCTCTCTTCCGAGTGAGTAGCCAGTGCTGACTTCAGGTCATTCCTAAATTTAGTGTAATTTACAAATACTCTTACATTTGAACAAGATGGAATTATCGGACAAGAAATTTCAAAACTTATCGGTAAGTGGTCACTGTTGGTGCCACAGTCCAGCGCTTTCCAAGAAGAAGTAGTAATGGCTGAACTGACAAAACTTAAATCTAAGGCCGACCTGTAGTGAGTACGAATAAATGTGGGGGTTCTCACGTTGATGCACGTCAGGTCATTAGCCATTGTCCACTCCCACAAGCGTTTCCCACTAAGATCAGTTCTAAAACCCCAACTCGTGTGGTGAGAATTAAAGTCTCCAACTAAAACTTTGTCTTTGCACCATGATTTTGTAGCTAGATCCAAACTTCGTGTGTCTTGAACTCCATCCGGAAAATACATATTAACTAAAGTGAACGGAGTGCAGTTGGGCAGTGTAATGTCTACTGCCAAAATTTCGCATTCTGGCGAAATATGTTTGTATGAGCATTTGACTTTCATACTAATTCTATTATTAATAAAGAAAGCTAGACCCCCACCTCTCGATGGACGGTCTAATCGAAAGGATTGGAAGTTATTTAA
Organism: Rhipicephalus annulatus; assembly: GCA_013436015.1. Lineage (NCBI taxonomy): Eukaryota > Metazoa > Arthropoda > Arachnida > Ixodida > Ixodidae > Rhipicephalus > Rhipicephalus annulatus. Next base: position 58,278 of record WOVY01000863.1, read on the forward strand.
ATGAAACAAATTATGTACAGATAGTCATGTCTCTTGTAATGCTATAATATCAGGAGCGAATTTAGAAGTCAAGTATACCAAATCCGTAGATGCAGAATGGATTGATCGGCAATTCCAATGGAGAATCTTAAGCGACCCTATGGTTTCGAAAGAGCTGCTTCCGCTATAGCTTTCTCTAGAATGCCTTCCTTCAAGAAATCCCTCTTCGAAAGGCTCTCCTTTTCTTTCAGATACTTTTTGTTCTTAGTTTGTTTCGGTGAGTTAGTTTTCTTTGACACAGGGGATCTAGATCTCTTCAGGGACCTAGGGTCCAAATCCATGTCATCGGAATCTATTGTATATGTAGCTTTGTCCTCACTTACACTCTGTATATCTACTGCAGAGGGTGCTGTAGACGGAAAATACGAGGGTGCGGTTTCAGATTCCTCATTTTGGCTGTGGACGCCTATTGCAGAGGCTCCTGCTGGCGGATAATACGATGGCGCAGTTTCAGATTCACCGTCAGCTATTGGTCGTGAACTCTCAAGATGTTGGGATACTAGGCCTGGCTCTCCCGTTGTACCAAATATGCGAGTCATCTGGTTAGCCAAAATTTGAGATAGAGAATCGCAAAGGTTAGAAGTCAGTCGTTCCATGGCTTTTTCTAGAGCCCTTTCTATGGCCCCCCCTATATTCAGGGAAATCGACCCATTTATTTCCGAGAGATGTCGTGCTGCAACACTGGCATACCCCTGAGTTCTAGTCTGTATTTCCGCTAAGGCTTCTCGTCGAGAACAGCGCCTACGCCCTATAATTTCAAGAATTTGCATTTCTCGAGCCTTTGCTGAACAATCAGGATTATCTGCACAGTGTTGTTCGTTGCAGAGACAACATTTCTCTTCTTTAGCTTTGCAGTAATTTGTTTCGTGGTTGTCACCACACACTCGGCATCTGAGTTCTGACCTGCATCCTTTAATAGTGTGACCGTATCGCCAGCACTTCGTACACTGGAGTGGTCGCGGTGATAGCGGTTCCACTCTGTATATTAGTGGCCATGCCTTGATTTCGCTTGGGAGATTCGCTCCAGCAAAGGTTACAATTACCGACTCAGTCGGCGTCTTCTGCTTCTCTACTAGTCGTGCACACCTATAAACGGAAATAGCACCAGTCACGGCAAACATCTCTAATACCTCAGACGGAGTCAAGTTAACATCGACACCGCGAACAATACCTTTCACACATGCCAGATGCGGGGGAATAAAGGCGCTTACCGGATTGGTCGCGAAACTCGAGCACTTCAATAGGTCTTGGACACAGAGCTGATCAGATGAAAAGCATAGAATACCACCTCTGCCGAACTGGCGGACCTCTGCGATGCTGTGGAAGTGAGACGTCGCAGCTCTAAGCTCCGCCTGAATCACTTTCGGATTCTTCATCCTAATGAAGCCGTCATTGCTAGGGACGAGGGCCACAGGAACTGCGGGAATGCCGTTGCGTAGAAACTGATCCACTGGTATTTCCTGTGGCGGAAGTGAAGCAGACCAGAGGCAAGCCCCTGGTCCAGGTGAAGAAAACTGCATCTAAGTGAACTTTTTGGCGCTAAAAGCGCTTACGTAGCTGTAAAAGCACTATAGGAACACCTAATAAAGACAAAGAAACCACAGCCACTACACAAACTTAGGCCAAAACCCAAGAGCAAGCACGACCAGCTACTTGCGTGTTCGAGCGTTCCGACCTCCTTCTTCAGGTACGAAACAGAACAAAAGAGCAGCCACTTCGACTTCTTCTTTCTCAGAGGAATCGTGGGTGCTGTCCACGCTCATCACTTCGTCGTCCTTTGTCTTCTTGCCCGGCCTTTAGCCGTGACAATATTATTGAGAGACGCCGTAGTGGAGGGCTCCGGAAATTTCGACCACCTGGTAAAGTCTATCCAAATCTGAGCACGCGGGCCTACAGAATTTTTCGTTTCCATCAGAAACGCAGCTGCCACAGCCAGGATTCGATCCCGCAACCTGCGGATCAGTAGCCAGTACCACCATCCCTCCTCAAGATGACTATGTACAACATTAAAAGTATTGCTTGTGTAATTGTGCCACCTTTTTATTTTCTTGCTTTTTGTATTTAGTAAAATCTCCCTTATGTAATGCCCCTGAGGAGCCCTTAAGGGTCAAATAATGATGATGATGAGATTATCTTGTGTGTCAAATGATTATTTTCATCACGCCAGCAGTGCCTGCGTCGGTGTTGGCATCATTGATTGTGAGCGAAAAATTATCTTGTCCGTGATTGAAAAATCGAGAGAGATTCAAGTAAATAAATGTAATAAAAATTTAGTCCTGAACACAGGCCGTTTGCATGGCAAGCAGGTGTTCTACCACAGAGCTTGAAAAGGCATTGGGGGGGGGGGGGAAAGGGGGGGGACTACTACATATGCATGTGAAGTGGTGAAAAGAGTCTCTCTAACGCACGTAATATGACATGGAAGAATACTAGTATAGCACCAGGCATCTAAAAAAGTGAATTGCACGACGAGTGGGTGTTTTCAAGCTGTCCATTCACTACAAAGCGTGCAGCTCCGTCAGTGAACTTGGCCGCTCACGGACCGGACGAGTCCCTGGTGCTTCGCCATTTGGCAAAAGGAAACAGCCAATGTTACGTAAAGAAACGTTCCTTTCGTACCAGCATGGTTGAAGGCACTGCGCACGGAGCCCCGTACTCAAAGGACACGGTGCAGCACGCGCTGTACCATGTACCTTTTGTCATGTCTGTGTGTTTCGCGCTCTAACCAACGATGGCCCGATTTCGAAGTTCAAGCGCCCTCAAAGTTGTTTTAAAGACGATAGTCTTTCTAGGAATACTTCAACACAAAAATTTTGGTCTGTCTGTCTTCTGTCTGTTGCACGATTCAGCAACTCGGCAAAAGTCTAAGCACTTCCTCAACGCCTATCCATCTCGATATCTGCGTTCATACTTGTGAACATTGTCAATCAAAGAGCAAGTATTACGCATAATTAAGGTAAATGTCAAACGTAACAGGTAGTGTGTTTATTTCTAATCTGCATAAATGCATTATTTTAAAGACTGCAGTGCTTATTACGTTGCGCTGACAATGGGACGTTGTGAACGAAAAAGCGGGCGTTTCCTAAGCTTCGCTAGACGACGCGGTGCTGCCACCTACCAGTGGCTCTGCGTTCTAAAAAAAATTGTGTTTCTTGAAATTACTGCTAGATGGCGTCCATATTTCACGCAGCTCAGAGTTACTATATATGCTCTGCTACCTTTAGGTAGCAGAGTTGCGCCAAGGTATGCCATTTTGGGTTCAAATGTCTTGCGGGAAAGCCACTCACCACCCGCGTAGGAGCAACGCTCGCGCTTCAGAGTGCTACATAGTCTCTCAATATTGAGGGATTATGGTACTAGCGTAGCTTTATTTTTTTTTCACTTTCTTTATATTTTTTAAAGTATGAGAGAAACTCGGTTGCTCCGGTCACACCTAGGAGTCTTGATTTGATGCTTACGTTCTTGGTATGTAATAATGAAACAAAGTGCGTAGCTCTATTGATTGATATGTGGGGTTTAACGTCCCAAAACCACTATGTGATTGAGAGACGCCGTAGCGGAGGGCTCCGGAAATTTCGACCGCCTGGGGTTCCAAAATGCGTAGCTCGTTGAACCAGGGAGATACATATTTATGGTTGGTTACCCTAGCTTCGCCTTTTCCGCTGTTTTTCTCATTTACAAATATGAAATTATTTTTGCACTTTTGAATGCAATCGAACCAGTTAAGGAAGAAATTTTTTCATCATGTCGGACTCATTCGTTAACTGTGTGAGGGAGCCAGGTGTAGTTGTATCGCCTTCAACTGAATCAAGCTGAACAGCGATCGAGAATGCCCATGCGACGCCCATATTACCTACGGCTCTCTATTGCGCTCGTATTAGAATCACGGCTCACGACAGGTGCTGTGAAATAACAGCCGATGTCAACCACTCTTGATCTGCCCGGAATTATCACAGCATTGGCTTCTCCGCAGTGCATTTGAACCATTTATGACCACGTGATGGCGCTCGGCGAATAGGGGCACTGAAGTCCTGTAGGCGGAGCGAGCGGCGCCCGGAAAACAGTGGCGCAATTCTGCTACCTAAAGGTAGCATATACAGTAACTCTAACGCAGCTTAGAGTTACTGTATATCCTAGCATATACAGTAACTCTATCGCAGCTTAATGCAGCACCTCCAGACAAAAAACTATCATAAACATCAAGTGAATTTTGCTTACTTTAATCCTGGTCAACCGTTTTACCCGAGCGATTAACCCAGAGCGATTAAACCTAGAGCGATTAAAATATAGACGCTTTCCACGGGTATTAGATGAATATCCTCGCACTCCATCACAATGCGTTCAGTACTTTCCGGACTTCCGTTGCAGCAGACTTGTTCTCTTTGTTACGTACACCACTCTTGCTTTGGAAATTTGCTGGTAAACAAAACAATGCTGTAAAGAAAGAGGCAACGTCACCTGGAAGGTCTGACACCATGTTCCCGTGATGTCACTGATTTTGACGGCCTCTGCTATGGTGTAGTTATTCGTTAACCTGTAAAAATGGACCATTTTAAGACTTTGTGGGCCTTAGTGCGCCCTCAATATCTAGTACAGCACAGGCAACATCATCAATAGATGAGACAGTTTTTTTTTTACTATTACATATTTATTGCATTGACCAAACATCTTTCTCTTCGTTTGTTGACCAATACTTAATTATACACAGTTAACAAAATCAACTCCTCCTTTCTTCATTCCACTAGCTACAAGCAAGCACAGTATTCCATACAGACAACAGCCCCTTAAATCACAATCCAAACAGGCAAAACAGTTTACACACAGTCTGCATAAAAGAACCAACGTGATGATGTAATGCTTCACTTTTTTTTTTCTATTGTGAAGGGATGGTGGTTCCATCAATTTAAAGCACTCGTGAATTTATTGCAACAGAAAAACAGCCTTTCGCATCCGTAAAAACACCTAATAGGAAGGGGCTTCTAAAATTTGTCGTCTACCACTTGGACAATACTAAAATAAAGATCTACATTCACGTCATCAAAAAATAGTCAAAATAGTTTACGCTATATATTATCCTACACTTTTTAAATTTGTAACTGGAGGCAGCGTGTTTCCAGTGCCTACTATACCAGGGAAAGGGCAAAGTTAGAGCAATGCTATGCAACACATGCCGTTTTACAAGCTCAATCACTATCTTGGCACTTCACTCTTTACTAGATTAAGTTATCATTCTTTCATAGATATATCTGACAATGTGAGCATCTAATTAATGGCTGTGAGAATTATCATTACACAGTACCACACTTTAAACATGCCATTGAAGTCACCAGTACAGCTTGTTAGAGCAATGAAGTGGGCACGTGAAACTTTTTGTATAACATAGCAAGACATTTTCAATCTCAAATAATTCAACTGATTTAGAAAGACTTCTTAACTGGACACACTTTGATGACATTTTGCAGTGTCTACACATATAATGAAAATTACCATTACGTCATGCGACAACAGCCGCTTCCTGACAATAGCGCACACCGACTAGTCTATTAGACTTAAAACAGAAGACCTTTGAAACAGCACAGGTGTGTGTTAAGTTCAGATCTAAATGTATGCCCCACCAACGTCACATGGTATTATCGGGAACCGTGCCTCCATGCCCTTGCAAAGCAGATACTTGGAAACACGCGTACAGGGACCAACACGCCACCACCTTACACAGCACTATGGGGTATGGGTGGGGGGTGCTTTCGACTTTGAAATGTTCACTTGAGTATAGTTCACATTTAGCTATTTCTTATAGGCATAAAATAACATTTTTGCTCTGACCCTCCTATAGGCTTCACTTCCATCCTTTGTTGCTTGGTGGAAGGTATTTTGCATATGGTCTTTCTGGAATATATTACACCTTTGTACAATAATGGTTTGCACACGTACAAACAACACACACGCACATGCACACATTTAAAACTGAAATGACTCGTGAAGTAGGATCATAAATACACCGCTCGTTTCACGGCTTGCACCTCTTTGCCAAACTTAGGAACAAATAGACGAGTTTGGGCAGACAAGGGCTTTCAAAAGAGGGATTCCAAGTGGGCTGCATGCATAAGCGCAATGCATCAAAACTGACATAGCAAAGCCGCCTCAGTGAAACAGCATGCACAAAATGTGCAGGGAAGAGCATTGAAGAGATTTTGAAGAGAAAAACTGAAGAGGACACTCAATCTTAAATAGTGGAATACGCTTCAAAAATATAAAACATTTCAGACTTTCTGCAAATCACATCTCACAAAGTCAAAACAATGCACAAACAATTATGTATTCGTACCAGCTTGAAGTTCAGACACCATATTCATAAGCATGGAATCCAGCAGTGCTGGCCCAGAATGAAGTGAATATCAATAAAGATTTAGACAATACTAAAGATGCTGATAGCTTAGCAGGCACAAATGTTGAATAATAGTGAGTATGCCTTTCATATGAAGGCATAGGTGGCTTGGGCCCAAGACTCAATGAAGGGCAAGAGATGCTTCTGTTCTTGAAAACAAGTACAAGTAAACCACTAAAGTCATAGTTTAGGAGCCTAAACTGATCCAATGTAAAATACAGCTGCTGCTACTCCATTATAGGCGCTTAATATTTGAAGAACTGCAACACATTTTCATGCGGCAGTTACACCATGCTGCACAGTTTTCACGTAATCAAACGAAACAACAAAAACGTCAGGCACAACTGGCAAGCGCAAGTGAAAGAGAATCGCCTCACGTCCTGGGGGATGTCAGCTCATAGGGGAAGTCATGGGGGTGTCGACCGTTATGCAACTGTATGAGCCAACATTATGCTGATCCAACACAAGCCAAGGAAAAAGGAAACGAAAGTGCGTGCATTACTTATCGCTAAATTGATGCGTTCCATTCTGCAGGTGCCATACACCTAATGTGGCTGGCCTAACATGTGTAAAGCTATTGGCCTACATGACAGAAGCAAGAGAAGAGTAGAGGCAGCGTGCTGAAATTCCCTAAATGTCCCGTTGACTGATATATTTGCACCAATGTAATAACAGCGCATTGTAAGCTGCTTCAAGTAGTAATTTAACTGCAGTCGTTATCAAAGGAAAAAAAAAAAAACGCTTAGTGTGCTACCAAACACAGTTTACAGTGAGACACAGCGACAACTGATGCAACAAACACTTGATACGAGCAGCTCTGCTGCCGCACTTCATGCAACAATCGGGCATCGTGCAATTAGCCAAAAATTAACGTGACGTAGGAACAGCCTGACGTAGGAATCGGTTAACGTAGGAACAGCCTGGACAACAAGACACAAAAAACTTTTCAAAGAAGCTGAAACTTTCATCAGACACAAGACCTGCTACAGGGAAGAGAGCAGTTGTTTCACGTAAGTCATTTGCTGCTCATGAACATTATTTCCTCCAACTGCAGATGCTATGGCAGTGCATTTGCTCTAACTTGCAGACACAACGCAACATGCTTTTCTCCACACTTTGTACCTCATTAAAGAAAAACATGGACTAAACACACATTATCCGGTATTTAAAGTAGCACTCGTGGCCTTACTTTCAGCTATAAGTGTAGCATGCAAAAAAGCTGTTATTGAAGCTAAATTCCTTGCACAATGGGCACAACGACTGCAGTAAGCTAATTTTCCTGTTCACCTCGTCAGTTGTTTCCCGGACTTCACAAGATGAGCACTTTTAAGCAAAAGACGAATGTTATACTATTCTATACACATATACAACTGGAATCTTAACTTTCTAGAAGAAAGCTTTCTTCACAGAAAAAAAAAAATACGAGGCCCCCACCCTCCAGTGTAAGCGACTTGGTCGCAAGACTGCAAGCTTTAGGCTTTTCTGTACACTTCCAAACCTGTGTGTGGATATTAATAAACATTTTTCACATCCACCATGCCCTGTTAACTTGCGACAGTAATTGATGGTGTTGGCAACGTAACGCACATGGTTCTTTACTGAGCCCTCTCGCCCCCATAGCAGCGAATCTTCTTTACCAAAAGGCATTAGGTAAACTGGAATTTTCTTAGGCATACAATCAGCCCATGGTTCACGGCAAACAAAATACGCAAGAGACATGCAATCCTGTGATGCACATGCTCTCAACACTAGCAAATATTCTCAACTTTAGTTTTATTGTTTTATAACTATAACCGAGGGTCCCGTTGCAGTCGCAAACGTTGGGACCCTTATCTGTATATTTTATACTTTGTATTCATCCTTTCTGCCATAATAAAACTCAGTGATTGATTGATCTACCAGCGAATCAAAACTACCAGCTACACCACATTAGTAAGTAATTAAAAACTAATTGATTAAAGGGTCTGTGCATCAACATAGGAGAATTTCACATTTGCCATGGGAAGCACGCCACACAAAATTTTGTGGTGGGCTGCCATGATTATACAACACCGAGTTCTCGGCCTTTTTTTTTCTCAAAAGTTTAAAATCATCAAGAAATACAGTCTCATGCACCTGAATATTTCAAAATTATTTCCATTTTCATCTGCAACAAGTATTGCAAAAACAAACCGGAAAAAAAAAGTTCTCACACTCTGCCTCAGCGGACATACAAAGCTGCCCAAATCTTGTACACTGAAACAGAAAAGCAGGCTTGAAAAGATTTTTGCTGGAGCGAATAAACAAAGCTTAACAAACACGTTTTCTAAAACATACCTAGCAAACAGTTCATCAGCACGAGCAGCAGCACAATAATGCCTTGGCTATACTGGACAATTTAGTGTCATTTTAAGCAAGTGCACTTACACCCCCGAAATGGCACTCTGGCAGCATGCTGCTACACGATAAAAGGAAGTGTACTCTAAAAATTATAATAACGGCGATGGCTGCTTCAGTAGTGCGACAAATATACATTGTTCCAGGCAATTTTTCTTGAGTAATAATGTGTTATAGCTATAAACAGCCCATAAAATAAACTTTACAAACAATCACAGCGGCTGCGGCCATTTCACGGAGTGTGTAGAGCAGACCGGCAAGTGCATTTCGCAGTGAGTGCCACCAAGCATTTCGGATTGACAGCATACAAATGACACTAGCAGCGAAATACACTCTCTCAAAGTGCTAAGTTTAAGTTGTCCCTTTTGAAAAGGGTATAAGACTTTCAAAATTCTTCATTTTCAAAGTAACCCAGTGTCTATTGTTCTAGTGCAACGCTTTGTTGAGCAATTATCATATAAAACTGTGAAATTTACCCTGTGTAATATTTCTTAACTGTGTAAACTAACTATAAGATGTACAGTGTTTGTCCAAAATCTAGGAACATGTTTGTGCATTAAGTGCTAAACCAGAAATTTCTCCCCTCACTGTTTCGAAGTTGTCCCGTTGAAATGTGTGCTAAGCAACTAAAAAGAACAATGAGGCATATAGAGATCGAAAACTGAATTGCAATGACTCCGTACCTATAGCATCCAATCTGTGTTCCATTTATATAGATAGATATATATATATATATATATATATATATATATATATAAAGTTTAGTCAGACACCAGAAAGCACACTTGGGGATACTTCGAAACCAACGTCAGAGCGGTTCAATAATGCATAAAAGGTGGTCGTTGCTGTTTGCATCTAAATCTTTCAGCACAGCACGCGCAGCACATGTGTTCAAAATCAAAGGCCTCAGATAAAACATACAACATACATTCCGGAGACACGTTCGTGAGAAAAACCCCCAGCCAAATCTACAATTCAATAATGTTTAAAAAAAAACAAACAAGAAAAAGATGTGAAAGTTCAAAGCTGAAAACTTAGGAAGTGCAACAAATATTGCAAGCAGCATGACACTAAGTTAAAATAGAATTTAAAAGAAATAAATTTAAGCCATTAGGCCACCAATAAACCCTTAGCATTAGGATGCAATTTCGAGTAATTCCTGTAGTAAGTGCAACTCGTTTAGTTCCGACGCCCTCCACCAACTTTACTAACATGTTGATGCCACGTTTCACCTAACTTGCTCTTTACAGCACTTCTGGATAACAATGATGAGTTATGCATTAATGCTTGTTGAAATACTTCAGCGAAAAAAAGAAAAAACGAACAAGCAATTGTCTGAAAGCCACAGTCCCGAATCCCAAATAGCCTTTGGATACTGAAAGATAATAGGGTGAAAATGAAACAAGACTCGTTTTGACATTAAAGTTCCGAAATTCAAACTACAATAAATTATACACTCAAACCTCGACATAGCAAACTCATATATAATGAATTTTCGGTTATAACAAAGTAAACAGAAAATAGCTGTCATAGCTCCAGTGCTACAAATATATGTTTGTAATGAATTTTCAAACATAAAGTATTTTCGTGGCAGGTGGCACTTTGCTATAATGAGGTTTAAGTGAACATATCATTTGCTGTGCGTGCACTTCGTGTGAAGGAATAGGCAGTGATCCCTCATGTGCTTTAGCAGCGTGCTTGATTGGGCCAGTTAGTGCATGGTGAACAAGGAATAAAACAGCGCTAAAGAAGGGACGAGAAAAATATGCATCAGCACCATGTCTGTGTCTTCTTTCGTCCAGTCGTTAACGCTGTTTTTTTCTTCATTCATCATAATGCCCGCATCCATGAAAGCAAAATCAGGGGGCACTGTGATGGCTCCCTCACTTTTCGTTTCCCAGGCAGCTAAAGGGGCCCTGCGATGGTTTTCTGTCCGCATTCTGCAACACTGGAGTTCGTGTTGTGCCAAATACCGAGATGACCGCGAAAATATTAATCCAAATCTGAACATGGCAACGGATATTAATAGCCTCCAAACTTCAAACGCTAGCAGACAACGCGAAAAACCTCTCCCTTTCGCGATTCACTCTCCCACCGAGTTACAGGTCATTTCTAATCACCGCGCGTTTCTTAGAGACGTACCGGACAACTCGCCTCGTATAGGCATTGTGCAGTGCTCCGCAAGATCCAGTGTTTGCAAAGTCAACGATCATGGCACAGGACTTCCGTTAAGCATGCAATGTGGATCATACGATTCCAACACTGGAAATTCACTGCAATGTCAAGTACATAGTGGAAAAAAAAAAGAATGAAGCCGGGGCTTATGCAAATTGGACGATCTCCTTTCACACTGGAACATGGGTGAATACAGAATGGGAACGCTACTTGAAGACACTAGCAGTGGCAAGGTGCAAGCACAGCGCCTACAGAGATGAACACTTGATTCTCAGTAGCATGGTAATAGGACAGTCCAATTTCTTTCGACTTCTGTAATAACACACCAATTTAAAACAGATCTGTGAATACACACAAGCCTTGATATAATGAATCCAGATATAATGAAATATTGGTTATAACAAAGTAAACAATAAATAGTCACGCAATCGATATAGGGTTAGGAATATACCTTTATAACAAATTTTTGGAAATAAACTTATTTTGATTTGGAATGCAACTTTGTTATTATGAGGTTACAGGGTACTTCTGAAAGGTGCTATCTAAACAGCACCTCGCAAATTCTTATGCATAAACCAAAGTTTGCAATGGGACCTGGCGATTGGCACCTTGCAAAGAGCCATCAAGTTAAAGGACCACAAAATGAAAAAAGAAACAGCATTCATAGAACTACACTGATAGTTAAAAAAACCTGAGAGCTATCGCATTTAATGAGAGCCAGCAGCTATTTGAAGTCTGGGACCAAAAGGAATGCCTGAGAAAAAACTCTCTTTGAAGCAGCAGCATGAGCGACCACATGTGTACAAAAATACACAATGCCACTGTTTCCTAGACTGCAGAGAATGATACTAAACTTGCCATACACTTGGTAGACTATTAAAGAACTTGAGACACCTCCCAGGCCAAGCCTCAAAACATGTTAAGAACAGGTTTCACAGCAAATATTGTCCATTAGAAACAGAAAATCGCTAAGTGTGGCAGACGCACTAAATCATCCATTAACAGATCTTTTTTGAAATACAATATGAAATATGTAATTAAATATGCAACAGTCTTAAACCAGAACTCGAAACGTTCGGAAATACCCCGAAATATTCTCACACAGGTAGAAAACACGTTCAACTTTAGCCCCGTAACATACAAACCGGTTATGCCACATGCAGTTATTTATAAAGATGATGTGCACCTCAATTCCTCAACAGTGACTATCAACAAAGTGGTCCATGTGAGAACCCAACTCCGACAACTAAACAGCTGTCAAAAGACCATATCTTAGTGGCCCCCTTTAAACAACACCAGAACTGCAAGAAATAAATATGTAGAGATAAACAGAAAAAGAAGACAACCAAAAATGCAGCAGAGATAATACAAGCATGAATCCATGGGCCAACATTCCTAACCCTTGGTTCATCTTTAGTTCTTTTTGTCCTCCGTCATTGGCTCAAACATTATTAGAGAACCGCCATTCCACCATCGTAAATGAAAATTGGCCACTTGGCATGATCACGTAATATAAAATGAAATGGAATTATAAATATGGGCCCAGAGGCTACATATACATCTTGGAACTGCAGGCCTACAACACAAGCGAATGCTTTCGGCTGCACACCAAAATGTGGGCTTGCCTCACAGAATTACGCTACAGGTTTTAAATCGCTCGAGCGCAAAGTTAGGAAATACACTCAAACCTCGATATAATGAACTCTAATTTAACGAAATATCGGTTATAACAAAGTAAATCACAAATAGTCTTTCAATACAGTGTTGAGATTATAACTTTATAACAAATTTTTGGATATAACAAACTTAATTTCATGCGAGATGCAACTTTGTTATAACGAGGCTTGAGCGTACATAAAATACACGTTTAAGAGCAGGTCAGAAGGTTGCGTTTTCTACGGCTCCCTCTATGAAATAAAACATTCAAGAGTGAGCACAAAATAGCCTCACGTTGGCTACTTAAGTCTGACTACAAAGTGCAGAGTAGTATCAAAGTAACAACCACACCTTCACTCGTCAGCAACGAAAGCGTGTAAGCACACAAACAAGTGACACAAGCTGTGCCAGGAAAGAGACGTTGCAAGATTAGCCATACGCGAGGTGCAAAATGCAGCAATACTGCAGCACTCTTGTACACACACACAAACACACACGCACACACAAACACTCACACAAACATGCATTATACTGTGGCTGAAGATCATAGAGTTCACTAGAAACGATTTTGGTAACAAGACGTGCTTTTAAGGTGTAGCGCAAAGGATGTCCCCTCTTCCTTAAGGTACCATTAGCACCGTGTCTGTCGTTTACTTGCGGAAAGAAAAAGAAACTACAGTTAGCAGCCCAATGTGCTCAAGTGAGGAGATAAAACAAATCCTCCAGACGCAGAGGCACGGTACATCGCATGCAGTAGCGTACACATCTTCCTCGGCTTCGGTCAGGGACATCATGCGACACGCAATCAAAAGCACCACATCTGTCGTTGGCGTTCAGCCGTAACATGTAAGGATGCAACAGCCACACCACACCTTCAGTCACACTTTTCGCCGGCACACAGTAATAACGAGCAGGTCGTTTGCGCTATTGACAAGACCAAAACATTTTGAAAGCTGACCGTTAAATTTGTATAAATATCAGTAAGCACGCAAGTATGCCGCGTCGTCCTCACAACACACTGTTTACGATAGCCTGTCATGCACTGTTTTTATCTGCAATATGGAGAAATCAAAGTGAATCAAGTGCCGCGGAAATGGATAAAAATGAAGCGAGACTGCAATCAAGACGGCATTAGGATTTGTTCGCGGCTTTTGCCAAGAAAAAAGCTGTGAAACGTAAACGCCAAGTTTGACGCGGGACGCTTCTGACAAGCTACTCGGCTTATATCGAATGTGCCCTTGCAGTTCTGCTGCTTATGTACAGTAACAGCATGCTTCCAAACAACAATACCTTGGCTTTGGTAATAGTGGCAGCATTTTTAAGCATTGTACAATGGCAATCATGCACTATGCCCCACTGCCATCAAGAGTAAACGAAAGAGGTATTACTTTGTCACCTCGGCTTTTTTTCAGGTATGATGTTGACGAGTTGGCACTGTGGTTACATTTTGGTTTAATAAGGAAGCTTACAAAGCTGGCTGGCAAGAAAAGTTCAGAAATCTGACAGTGAGCTTCTTAAGAAAACAAGCAGCTAGCCCAGAAACCCAACAAACTGAGCAAATATTGCCTGCATTCCCTACTGAAAAGTTGTCGTACACATTTTCATAGTTCCACATTTTCTGTATCACACTTCAACACATGAAATGCATACAAACACCACATTCTGTGTGAGCAACATAAAAGACCGTAACCGTGAAACTGGGTACAGAATTTTTAAAAACTTTTCAGCAGGGTTGGTCCACTGTCGGCTTAGAAATGCGGGGCTATTGGAGAGCTAAGCCATTTCAAGGTCGTTTTAAGCTAAGTCGAGTCGGAATGTCCGACACTTTATATTGGCTTAGGCGGTTGAGCAGCAATAAGTGCAGTAAAAAAAAAAGCAATGCTTTTTTTTACAGCAACGCAGTTCATCAACAAAGCTTGCAGAAAGCGTGCATCACGCGCGAGCGCTGTGGGCAAATTTGCGTTAATGCCAGAGTCAGGGACCCGAGCAGCAATCTTCGAGCCGCAGAAATCCGTACATGAAGTATCATGAGATGAAAAAAAAAAAAAGGCTTGAGAATAAAGTCAAGGGGAGCCATGCCCCGCAAGGCTCCACTGAGTGTCGTCGAGGTGTTGCAAGCCAACAATTCGTGCAGCACACAACGCCGCTTCGTTTGCGTCCAGAAAGCCCATCGAGGCAGGAACAAGGATCGGCAAGGGGCAGCACTCTCCGGCAATCCGTACAACGTGTTTGACGTTGACGGACAATGACGAGTGACTAACGGTGTATTTATGTACATTTGAAGAGGCGCGAGATAGTTGGGAAAAGACGAGTACGAAAAGGTGAGCTCAGTCTTTGAAAAGTGGGAATAATCTGGAGGAGGGAGCAGTTGTGGAAAGGAAATGTAAGGAACATGAGCTCACCTCACTTCGTGACCTGCTGGGTCACAGCATTCGGGAGACAATGGGCAATGTTGGGGTGACAAGCGCAGCTGTGATTCGAAAGTGATGGGAATGTCCAGGATGAGTTCACGGCAACCCTCGAGCAAGAAGTGTCAAGTGGGTGCGGTTATTGGCAGCATCGCATGCCGCACACAAGAAAGCGATTCTGCGAGTGCAATGGGAATGTCGGTGGCAATCGGGAAGGGGGAAGGCTTTCACACGTCAAAAACGACAGACAACGTAGAAGAGAAAGTGCTGCCATGACCGAGCGTGACGGGAATGTCCAGGGCGACAACTTCGATGCACACAGGACGGTGGCGATGGCGGACAATGCGGGAGCGAGGAGTCAGGCGGGGTCGCCGCGCCATGACGATACGGTGCCGTTCTTCGAGAGTCACCAGGAGCAAGTCGTCCAGGCATCATAAGTCCGGGAAACGGTTGCGGTCCTCCGAGTAGTTTGAGGGGATCTCGAAGAGCGCATCGTCTATGTTGTCACGGAACTCGAAGTCCTGGAACGTGATCCGGGCAGTCACCGTAGGTAGGATGGGTATGTCTGCAAAAGCACATTTGGGAAAGACACAAGCGAAAAAAAAAATTGGTGTGTGCAAAGAAAGCTTCGCATTTTGATTCAACATGTATGCAGCAACAAATGAAAGTTATTTATCACCTTCTGAGATCACAAACATACTACATGACACTACAGAAGCACACATACTATTGGGACATTTTTTTTTGCCATGTGAAGTATTTATTTATTGTGCCACTGGGCTTACCCTCGGATGCATGTTTGAATGGTTCATTTCTTTCATTAATGAGTGTACTTGCCACTTAACTTACCAATGAAAAAAATTCTCACGTGCAAACCATCACACACTGTTACATGGGACCATAACCTACCATTTTTTATGCTTCAAAGAGGGAGGACATTCTCCAATTCCATTCAATATGCTTGAATATCATCTGAATCTTACAAGTAACTACAGTAAAAACCAAGGTAAATGTCGAACTTTAAAAAAAATGCAATGAAAAGTCGACCATCGTCTTATCGGCAGAAAAAAAAGTGGAAAGTCTTGCACCAATGGGCAGCTGAAGTGGAAAGCCTTCATTGCCATTGTGAGCATCAGCAGCAGCGCCGTTGGGCAAGGCAAGGCAAGAGTGTACTAGCAATGCCATTTTGCTTTCGTTATCTTTGTCAGTCCACTGTTTTCTTTTTTCTATTTCCTTCCGAAATGAGTTGTAGTCAACAGCAGTTTATGATAGGTTTTATGAAAAAAAAGTTATCGAGTATGCCAGAACGCACGGCAACCTCACGGCACAACGGGAATTCGGTGCATCGGAGAAAAGCGTCCGATAGTGGAGGAGCCAAAAGCAGCACATCGAATCCAGCAGCAATAAGAAAAAAATTGTTTTTGTGGACGGACTGCAGTTCACCCCAAACTGGAAACACTACTCGCCGAATTTGTTCTGGAGCTGCATGCAAGGTTGCTACCCGTAACGGTGGAGTGCATCTGCGTGGAAGCTCTCGAGATAGCACGAGACTCTGGACTCACAAAGGTGCAATTCAAGGGATCACCATCGTGGGTGCACTGATTTATGGAGCGGAAGGGCTTTGCGCTGAGGCGACGTACTTCTGTCTTTCAGCAAATGCTGCATCAGTAACGCATTGGATGTAACAGAGGACGATGCACTCGGGGACATTACTAGTGAGAAACAGACGTCGTACTTTAGTTAGGACGAGTCTGAGTGACAGCGCTTTGTGGCCTTCTGGCATTGAACTACTTAGGATTAGTGTCCAAATATAAAGAAATATCCCCACAGTGCAGCCGGTTGTGCCGTGTATTTACCAAGGTAAGGGTGTGCCGCGATACTTAGAAATTTTTTTAAATTTCTTTTTCGGAGATTCAATGTCTGGGAGTTTGACCTATATTCTGGTTTTTATAATAGATAGATACAATACCGATATCTAATTCATTAATTTTGAAACAATGAACCATGACAGTAGACAGAAAAGAGAAAGACACACTCTGCTGCTCTTAACAAAAGAAATCAAACTGGAAGGTAGTGTGTATTTATAGGCGTGAATGTGCGCATGTATGAAAGCTGCCACGAGATAGACAACTTTCCAGATATCTTGGTGAGGACAGCATGACCACAATGAAAGTTAATTTGAAGAAAAGCTATTATACATATAAAATAACGGCAAGAGGGTTACTCCACTTTTCACTTTCCAATCAAGAGGCTCGGCAGCACTCAGAGATGAGCTTGCCGAAAGGTTAGTCAAGGAGCGTGTCGCCACTGTCTTCATAATGGTTAGGGTGGCCGAATAAATCTGGATTTTTACTAGAAAGCGAAACAGCACAAAGGCAGACGTACAGTAGGCTAGACAATAAAAGGCAGTTTGAAAACGGAGGTTTAACTGCATGGAAAAATTTACGTTGCTAGAAGACAAGCACCAAGGGTCACATTTTCTCTTTGATCAAAACTGAGGGCAGGTTACCTCTTTTTATCAAATGAAACGTACATCAAGTTTGGGAACGCATTTTTTTCG
Source organism: Rhipicephalus annulatus (assembly GCA_013436015.1). Taxonomy (NCBI): domain Eukaryota; kingdom Metazoa; phylum Arthropoda; class Arachnida; order Ixodida; family Ixodidae; genus Rhipicephalus; species Rhipicephalus annulatus. Next base: position 75,877 of record WOVY01000863.1, read on the forward strand.
TACTTTGAATTAATGAAAACAGGGCGGGCATATAATTATGTGAGCTTCAAAACCAGGTGCATGTATTCATCTAAAGAAAAGAAATACACAGGGAAACAACTTACCTATTTTAACAGGAAAGCCCGGAGGCAGCTTCATCTGTACAAACTCCCGAAGCTTGTTGAAGTGTTTAAATGGTGCTATTACTTCAAGCACGTTTAAGAGGCTGTCAGAGGCATTGGAAAAAGAAAAATAGAGAAGAGTTAGAAGAAACTAAGCCAATGCCGCGAAGCACGAGTTGTCTTGTAAAAAGCCACTTCCTCAAAGCATAGACATAACGATAAAAAGCAAGTGGATAATGAAGAACCTACTGCATCATGCTGTGCCTGACACAGCAGTGTAGCAAAGAAATAGAGAAAATTAAATCAGTACTTACGAATTTACAGTGAGGGGAAAGTTCTGACTCTGAAATGAAAGAAGACAAATTGCAAAAGTGCGGTTAACTGGGATAGTTGGTACGAATCTGTCAAGAAAACTTCAGGCATCTACTAACAACACATTTGTTAAGATAATCCTTGATATCATAGCTATCATAGTTTCTTTTATCGCATTTAAAATGTGCAACTTCGCACTAAATGTAACGGCTAAACTTTATCGCGGTCATTCTGTAATTGTATTGATTGCATTTTAATGTCTCAAATTTTATTGTGTACTGAGCTGCAGCGGTTCAAAGTCGATTTTTTTGTGATTTTGTGTATCACCTACCGTATTTACTCGCGTGATTCTTGCACCCACCACATTGCCCATGAAAAATTTTTTTTTTCTGCAAGTAATTAGTATCACATCTCCATAAAAAACAGCAATAATGTCGTCTGCTGCTTTGAAACACTGATGACGATAGGGCGCGACAGCCTAACACAGTCTCTTAAGCATTATGCACACTATCAATGCCTAGAGCCCTAATACAATCCAGCCTAATAATAATAATAATAATAATAATAATAATAATAATAATAATAATAATAATAATAACAACAACAACAACTCGGGTTTGACGTCCTAAAACCGCCGTATGATAAAGAGAGATGTGTAGTGAAGGGGCTCCGGAAATTTTTACCATGTGGTGCTCTTTAACATGCACTGACATCCTACAGAACACGGGCCCCTACCATTTCGCGCCCATCAAAATGTGACCACCACGACCGAGATCGAACCAGCGACTTTCGGGTCAGCGGCCGAGCACTGCAAGTTAGTTCCACCGAGGCAGACCTAATCCAATCCCAGCCAAGCCGCACGTACGCATGGAGGTGCAACGCAGCGTGTAGTGATAGTCCGTCTAGCGTACGGTTTGTGGTTACGCTATGGGTCGATACAGAAGCTACGCAGCTGCTTTCAAGTTGAAAGCGATCGATCGTGCCCTAAAAAACTGCAACAGGGCGGCGAACAGGCACCTCAGAGTCGACGAGTTTCGTGTTTGCTACTGCCGACGACAGCGCGAGCAGCTGAAAGTCACCAACAAAGATGCATCGGGCCTTCCGTAAGCCTATGAATAGAAAATATCCGCAGGTTGAGGTGGCACTTCTTGATTGAGTTACGCCAACAGTCTCGCCCAGAGACCTTTGGGATGCTACTCGCTAGTGGCTTTAGTGTATGTGAATAAATCCTACTTTGGTTTTACCGAAGCAATAGAACATGTCATTTTATTGCTAAGGTCAACTGTGATTAGTAGTTCTCAAAGGTTGCGGTTAGTTGCTGACCCCTAATTCGCTGCCACTTCCGTTTTCTTTCTCAGCACTCAGTACGTTTTCAATAAAAAATTTTCCCGCATAATTCTCCCCCCCTCTCCCCCCCCCAAGTTTCGTTTGTTTTTCACGAAAAAAGTGCAAGAATTATGCGAGTAAATACGGTAATGTAATATTTCATTCTGTTCCCACAAATCTTACAGTAACATTTTCCGTTGGCCTCAATTCTTTGTGTACTTATATTCGTTACTACTGTTTTGAAGTTACCGTACACGTTTAAGGAAAGAAGCCGAAATATTAAGGGCTCATTTTTTTTTGTCAGACACGGTATTACTGAGAACAGACAATGATGCCTTCGAATAGCACATCTGGTGAGCATTAAACACGTCATTCGAATGTCGCAGGCGCGACCCCTGCCAGCAGCAAGTTTATCTTTGCATCCACTTTTCTTTCCTTGCATTTACATTGAAATTACTACTATTAACATCCCCCATGATTTTCTTGACATCATTGTGTTAGTTCTCATCAATATTGTGTACATGTCTTAAATACTTTCTTGCATTACCCCCTTACACAATTCCACTAGGGGCCTGTAAAGCACTTTAAACAAGTAATCAAGTAAATAAAACATGGTGAAAAAATTGGGGGACCCTTAAGCTTCACCTTCAACAGTTGAACCCGATAGCAGACGTCGCAAACTGAGGCTGACCAATGACATATGTTGTGAAGTGAGCATTGGCACAGGCATTGAAAGAAAAAAAGAGGAGGTGTTGCCTAAGTGTACTAATGACCATCTTCTTATGCACTCACCATGGCCAAAGTAGCCTTGAAAACTTTGGTAGTTGTCTTGCAGACTGGCTGTCGGCCCAGAATGGGCGGGTTTCCCGGTGTAGCCGAGATGTACTCATCAAACGTGATGTCTCTTCGCGACGGCGGTGGTAACGACTTCCTTCGCTGAGGCTACGGAAGAAGGCAAGGGACGGAACAGTTCTCGGGTTGTTTGCACATAAAAATCAACGTCAGTGCAGTTTATGAGATGCATTCGAATCCTCATTTCTCACGTGTACATTGTCCCTCGAAGTACTCTGGGAGGAACATTCTTAATTTGTTTGGTATTGCTATTTGTAATACCTTTGTTTCAATATTTTTTTTTTTTACTCATTTGCACTATATAGCACCATATTCACACAATCATAACTCACTTATGGCTTCGTGTCTGATAGCTGTGATATCTCATTTTATGAAGACGTAGAGTCAGCCATCAATAAAGTAAAGACACAGTTTACTATTCTTATGGGCGACTTTAATGCCAAAGTAGGCAAGAAAGAGGCCGGAGACCATGCAGTGGGGGAATATGGCATCGGCTCTAGAAATGCCAGAGGGGAGTTATTAGCAGAGTTCACACAACGTAATAATTTAGGAATTATGAATACCTTCTTAGAAAAACGGGCAAACCAGAAGTGGACGTGGCGATGTCCTAATGGCGAAACTAAAATGAAATTGACTTCATTCTGTGTGCACACTCAGACATTGTACAGGATGTGGAAATAGTTGGCAAGATTAGATTCAGTGACCATAGAATGGTTAGAGTTCGTATTCACCTAGATTTAAAAAAGCAAAAACGAAAATTGATATGCAAGAAGCTAATTAATGAACTGGTGGTGAGAGGAAAAATACAGGAATTCAGAGTTTTGCTTCAGAATCAATTCGAGACACTAAATGAGATAACTGAAATTAGTGTTGGCACAACGAATTATAATCTTACTAGTATCATCAAAGAGTATGCAATTGAAGTTGGAGGTTCAGTCACTAGACGGGAAACTGGCAAACTATCTCAGAAGACGAAAAATGTTATTAAGAGACGACAAACAATGAAAGCCTGAAATGCAACCGACAAAATAGAGCTAGTGGAGCTTTCGAAGTTAATCAATAAGCATAATGTAGCCGAAATCAGGAGGTGTAACATAGCAATAATGGAGCAGGCTGTAAAAATCAGCAGAAGCCTAAAAGCTGCGAAGGCAGACTTGTGCATAGGCAAAGATCGGATGTTTGCATTGAGAAACGAGGAAGGCAATATCATAACCAATGGGGATAGGATAGTCGAGATGGCGGAGGAGTTTTAAAGAACCGGGATGCTATTGTGAGAAACTGTAATAGTCCAAGAGAAATATATCAACATCCTATCAGTAATGACAGGGGAAGTAAATAAAGCCCTAGAAGGAATCCAAAGGGGCAAAGCCGCTGGTAAGGATAAATCAACAACGAACCTCCCGAAAGATGGAGAAGAAATTGTGTTAGAAAAGTTAGCCACCTTATATACAAGGTGTCTCTCTTGAAAGAACGCCAACATCATCTTAATCCATAAAAAAAGAGACGCCAAGGACTTGAAAAATTACAGGCCGATCAGCTTACTCTTTGTTCTCTACAAGCTTACTCTTTGTTCTCTACAAACTAATTACAAAAAAGATAGCTAATAGAATTAAGATGATATTAGAGTTCAAGCAGCCAAAAGACCAAGCAGGATTTCGTACTGGCTACTCCACAATAGACCATATTCATACTATCAATCAAGTAATAGAGAATTGCGCTGAATACAACCGACCCCTATACATAGCTTTTATAGATTACGAGAAAGTGTTTGTTGTCGAGACATCAGCAGCAATGCAGGCACTACGAAATCAAGGCATCAAAGAATCCTACATATACTTACTCGAAGAAATCAACAGAGAATCCACAACCACCATAGTTCTCCATTAAAAAAGCGAAAGAATCCCAATAAAGAAGAGTGTAAGGCAGGGAGACACAATCTCTCCAATGCTATTCACCACGTGTTTACAAGATGTATTCAGGACCCTAGAGTGGGAAGAGTTAGGGATGAGTTAATGGAGAGTACCTTAGTAACCTGCGAGTCACTGATGACATTGCCTTGATATGTAACTCAGGGGATGAATTACAGTTCATGATTACTGAACTGGACACAGAAAGCACAAATTAGGTCTGAAAACTAATATGCACAAAACTAAAGTAATGTGCAACAATCTTGGCAGAAAACAGCACTTTGTGATACGTGGAGAGGCGCTGGAAGCTGTAAAGGAATATGTCCACTTAGGACAGTTAATAACCACAGAGCCAAACCACGAGATTGAAGTAACTAGAAGAATAAAAATTGGGTATAGCACATTTGGCAAGCACTTTCAAATCATGATTGGTAAATTCCCACTATCCCTTAAAAGGAAGGTATATAACAGCTGCATCTTGCCAATACTTAGCTACGGAGCAGAAACCAGGATGCTTACAAAGAGGGTTCTGCTTAAATTGAGGACGACGCAGCAAGCGATGGAAAGGAAAATGATAGGTGTAACCTTAAGAAACAAGAAGAGAGCAGAGTAGGTCAGGGACCAAACAGGGGTTAAGGATACTATAGCTGAAATCAAGAAAAAGAAATGGACATGGGCCTGACACGTAGCATGTAGGCAGGATAACAGGTGGTCATTAAGGGTAACTGACTGGATTCCCAAAGAAGGCAAACGCACGAAGGGGAGACAGAAAGTTAGGTGGGCCAATGAGATTAAAAAGTTTGCGGGTATAACATGGCAGCGGAAAGCACAAGACCGGGTTGATTGGCGGATCATGGGAGAGGCTTTTGCCCTGCAGTGGGCGTAGTGAGGCTGATGATGATAATGATAGCTGTAATTAATGTTGCATTTAACCCCAAAAAATATAAGCCTTTCAAATCCCCCTAGCGCTCATGATTGTAAGTAGACATTTTAAATTATAAAAACCCATGGCAAATCGGAGGGTAAGGCTAGCCTACATAATCAAAACCAAATAAATGCGCTGCAGATAAATGTCAGACAAATTTATTTATTTATTTATACAATACTGCAGACCAATTTAATGGTCCAAGCAGGACGGGCAGAAAAAAAGAATGTTCACGTACATACAATGAAATGCAATGTAACAAAAACAATGAAGCAACAAAACGCAGAATTCACTTGGAACTACAAAATAAACAAGAAACGGTATAACCGACTTTTCGCACAAACATAGCAGGGTTTCCAATCCAAATAAAAACTAGAAAATCACGCACAACTTCAAGAAACATTGCTAAAAACCCGAACGTCAGTAATTAAAAGCTTCTAAAATGATCGTGTAGGGCTGTTATAAAATTTCCACTAAAAATTCTTTCTGGCAATTTATTCCAGTCATCTACCGTGTGTGGAAAATATGAAAACTTAAAGGTATTTGTTCGGGCTTACAACTGCTTGAGCATAGTCACAGTATTACGCTTGCGTCGCAGCTACAACCATAGGTTTTATTGGTGTTCCCCCTTCATCTATACAGTTGAACCCCACTACAACGAACCCCGCTACAACAAACGCTGCTTCAACGAAATTTCCGCTACAACGAAAATTCATGGTTCTCCATCAGCCATCCATAGGAGTCAATGCATAAATATTGTCGCCACAACGAACCCTTTTTCTTCAGCCGTCTCGCCTCAATGAAATTTCACAACGCGATTTTAGGCTCAGATATTTATTGCTATACAATAAACACAATCTTCAACATTTCAATGCATTTTCAGAACCTGAAAACACGTCAACAAAAACACCCTGGCACCACCGTAAACCATCGCTGTTCAGCAAGCATGGGCGCCGCCATTGCTTGATAGTGATGGCGATGAGACTGCCCTGCTTTTGCCAGTGGCTTGCTTTTGAGCCGCTGACGATCCGAAGCTGAAGCTTAGTCGCTCAGTTCATGATTTTTTTTCAAGCAGCTGTGCGGAACGATGCCTCTTTCGACACCAATGCGTATCATTTCGTTTGCGCTTGGTCATTGTGGTAACTAATAAGAGCGGCTTGTCGTCCGCTTTAACAAGATCAGCCATCCACAAGTAGTGGATGATAATAATGGCATAGAATAAGGCAAAAGTCACCGCTCTACGATACCCTGCCTCGATCTCAGCATTGTCGGATTCACTTTCATGGCGGACAGCTGCTGGCGTTAACGTGTTAATGCAACTGTTTGATTTGTTGACGAAAGCAATTGTAGGTGTTGTTTCAGCACGCTTTTCACCATAGCCTCGCTATGCATATGTGAGAATTGCGTCATGACGTAGCCGGGAAAGAATAGAAAGCAGCAGACCTTTTTGAATTTTGAGAATAAATGTTCGTTTGTTTTGCTAGCTAACATCAGCTATATTTTTTCGATTTCACTACAATGAAATTTTCGCTTCTACCAAATTTTTTCCACGCTTCGTCTGTTTTGTTGTAGCAGAGTTCGACTGTATTAGTACTGTGCACACAGCCCTCACGGATGTGTCAGTAGTTTATGAAAGCGCAGCTGTTTGATCTTGGAAACACAGATACTCGGAACTGCAGCAAAACGCTATCAGGCAGTGTGTGCCGAAGATAAAAGAACTGATAACGCCGTGTGCTTTTCTTTCTCTTTGGTCCTTTATTAAATGTGTCTGATGTGACTGCGAGTCAAGTTTGATTTTTCGTTCTGTTCCGATATGTGAAATGGTGTCTCCCCATGCAATCATGCAAATACAGTACTCCTACGAACCCAACTCGCACAAACAATGCAAATGGTTCCGCATGACACCTAAAGGAATGGCAGTGAAAAAACCCCAATGGCAATTGCTATCTTCATTCTCTAATCTGCTAGCGTTTGTGGGAAAGATGTGAGAATTGTAAAATTCCCCTAAGTGGATTGGTAGTTTCCTTTTGAGTGATTACGCAATCCAACACCTCACTGAAGATGTGATGCAAGGATAATCTAGACATGTCGTACATATCTGGCAATGCTTGGTCAGTGAACCATAAAACAGCCATGTCCAACAAACATCTTTAAATTAATCCGTCACCCCAAAGCGGCTCTACCATCAATTATCAACAAGAGAGACTAACGTAGGCAGAGCAAAGCATTCGAAAAGCCAAAGTACAGGTGCGACTGAATGTTACGACCTAAGCCATACCTATGCAAAATGGTTACAATGAAACCACGTTTGAAAATAAGCGTTTGGTCAAACACAAAGCGTTGCGCTGGTCAGCTGTTCACCAACGAATGTAGTTTAAAGAAACACATATAACCCAAGTCACAGCAACAGATGACCAGACACCGATGTCAGTCGTTCCCGACCAGTATAGAACTGTACCCTAGCAGAGGTAAAACAAGCCGTAGAACGAAATTGTATGCAACGAATGTGCTAGATTCTGTCAACACACCTCCGAGTTTTCTAGGACCATCGTGTTTCCTCTTGTAAAGCTCTCAATTATTGCCCGGTTTTTGTGAAGATCTTCCTCGGTGAGGTGTTCTCTCCTGCGAATGAAGGAAACTGAGATTGAGAAGCGGGCAGTATGCATGGCAACGTGACTATAACAATTACGATAGCCACACATTAACAAATGCCCGCAGCTTTGTAACTTGCTCGATTTAACTGCACAGACGTAACAAGCACCAGAACGTAATTAACATTAAACAGTTTCATTTCAAAACTTTCAGACTCATTCGTGAGTACCACTTAGCCTTTATGGTAACTACCATAAGAGAGATGCTGCCAAGAAATGCCTGCTTTTGCTACTGCATTCTTTTCGATTGTTTCCACCTTTACAGAGACGCCCGTTACTCTGTAGCCAAAGCTTTAATTTCTCATAGGTGAAAAGAAGATATGCGCACCAACCTTTTTCGAGACTCAAATGTTAGGCCACTGATGCTGTAAAAATCAGCTAGAAACTTGCCAACCATCTCCTGCAAAGGAAAAAAAAAAACGTGCCACTGCCTTTCACAACACCAACAGAACAGAGCTCTACTAATGAGTCACTGCTACCGAAGCAGTAGGAAGCCCGAAGAAAGTATATTACAGTAACTACCAGCTTCAGCCCACAATTAGACACATTCAGGCCCGGCACTTTATCTTTCAGCTCCTATAAAAATGTTAAACACACATTTCATGGTCTCCTCCTAACCAACGAGACAACCGTGCAATTATGGCAAACCATCGGTGGATTCTCCGTCGGGCTTAATGTAATGCAATCTGTAGTGGCTTGTCCGATCCCGACTGGTGCTTACGTACCCCGAAAACTCTGCAGCATAAAGGCACACCCCACTCCTAACAGTCTTTGGAGCCAACATGACAATGTGCCACAAAAGACCTTCAAGTGCAGAGACGAACAATCACTCTATCCTACTTCAAAACAAATGCAGTAATAGCTTTGTATATAAGCATCAGAAAATCCCAACGATGGCCATCGCTTTCTCACTGACAACCCCATCTTGATAAGTATATATCTATATGCTCACAGCGCATGTGGCATAGTGCTATTTGCACTGTCGTAAGTGCACTGCACAATTTTAACAGACAACTCAAGACTTGCTGTGCAGCCACTCACTGCGCAGCGAGTCCAATTTATCCAGTCTTGATCGAGCCAATTTGAAAGAGCCAATTTGAAAAAGCTACTTTTATGCGTGGATGCATAATTATGTGTTTTGGGGCTTTTCAGCGACTTTTGAGATGTTTCCATTTTGAATATGAAGACCAACTAAACAAAGCTATCCTGTTTGTCCTTTGTAATCTTCAAAGTTTCTGCCCCATAAGTAAGTACTGGAAGAATGTACTGATAGTACACTCATACCTCGATATAACGAACCTGGATGCAACAAAATGCTGGTTACAACGAAGTAAAAGAAAAATAGCCTTGCAATAGATATTGTGTAAGTAATATACTTTTATAACAAATTTTTGTTTGATTTGATATGAGGGGTTTAACATTCCAAAACCACCATATGATTATGAGAGACGCCATAGGGAAAGGCTCCGGAAATTTGGACCACCTGGGACTCTTTCATGTGCACCTAAATCTGAGCATACGAGCCTACAGCATCTTTGCCTCCATCGAAAATGCAGCCGCCGCAGCCGGGATTCGATCTCGCGAACTGCAGGTCAGCAGCTGAGTACCTTAGCCACTAGCCCACCGCGGCGGGGCTATAACAAATTTTCGGATATAACGAGCTTATTTTTGTGTGAGATGCAAGTCTGCTATAATGAGGTTTGACTGTACACTCTGCTTCAAGGACAGCGGTAAATTATGTAGAAGTTTGGGTTGGTTGGCACGTAACACTAGAAGAATGAACCAGTCAAAAGGACGAAGTAGAGAAGTTAAACACACAATGACTGGTCAAGACAAAGGAGGGATCAAGTGCACACACAGTAGCTGTGGGTGCCACTTCTCTCCGCGTCCTTCATTGTCATGACTGGCGCATTCTTATAGCAGACAACATAAGCATATTTCAGATGTTGGTGCAAAAAAAGGTAGACAACGGACGATGCGGCACTCACCGTTTTGTCCTCCCGCATCAGCCAGCCAGACTGCGCCCTCTGGAAGGTCACAGTCTTGGTTGAGATCTGGCCGGCCACAATGTCGCTACTCATCAGTATGTCTACCTCGTCCTCAATCTCTGTTTCCGTATCCTGCATAAAAAGGTTAAAGGTCGCCTAAACCGCATCCGATCAAATCTACCGTATTCACATGATTATAAGTCGACTCGAATGTAGGTCGACCCCAACCACCCCTGAAATCGCATGGCCAAATGAAAGAAAAAGGGAGCACGAGCAAATTTCATTACAAAAAAATCTATTCACGATTTCTCAGAAAAAAGTCCAATTTCGGCATTTCTAGGCGGCTTCACGGCAGAGCTTCAAAGCTGTACAGAAAAGCTAGCTTTGCAAAAATGTTCGGTGATTATTTTTTTTCCGAAAGACTTTACAACTAAAACTAGTTTTCAATACTACGTCGACACCCAAACTTTGTGTTTCAAATAAAGACCAAATGGGTCGACCTACAATTGTATATATACTGTACGTCAAGTCCTTTTCTGAAAACCTCAATCGTCCATTCTTCGCATGTTGAAACTCCTTTAGCGTCACCCACATGACGTCACTAACGCAGAAGCTTTTGATTGGACCATACACGTCGGCATCAGTACCCCCCTGTCTACATATGTGTGCTTGCATATCCTTTTTTCATCACCTTTGTCATGCCTACCATACACAGTCAAGCAATTAGAACTTCAAACAGTGCGACAAGATGTTCTCGCGTTCGTATTGATTGACACCGGATTGCCAAGAAAGACGTGATGTAAACAAACTGTGCTGTCACGTCCAGTGTGCTACTCGTTAGGTTCGGTATGCTTTTCCATTGCATTCGAGCAAGTGAAAAACTGAGCATTACATCATAGCGAGTGAGTGTGATGGCAGCGCTGCATATAGTGCCGAATTTAGATTGTTGCTCTTTTTCAGTATAGATACAATGATGCACACAAATGTTCACACTTCACAATACTGCTACTTGCCTTTTTAACAAGAAAGTATTTCCACCCAGGGCCTAGCGAAAATTAGTGCCACAGACATACATCATGCAATCAACAACATGAACATTTCCTGAAGTTCCGAGAAATAATAGTACTTTACACTGTTCTATCAGTAAGAAATACACTAGCAAGCAATTCAATGAGTTCAAAGGTACATGGCAGCATTGAGAGTGGGGAATGCAGCAGTAACGATAAATCTCATCAACAAGACTGCGAGGTGAAAAAATTTGACAGATCCCACGTACCTTGGGCAGGCAAGCGACGTTACGTGAAGCGTGCGGAGCGAAGGTTATCGAGTTGTAATTTTTGAATTGAGTAACACGTTATGAAATGATGCTAAGTATATGTACAAATGTTGATCGCACAGACATAGGTTGAACAGTTGGTAGAATACTTGAATGCCCCGTGGAATGCTTGGGTTCGATTCATGCTGGGACCCTGACATTTATTCTTTGCATTCGTCGGGTCAACGCTGCCGATAACAGCTTTCTCTTAACGCTCATGCGTTAAAATTACCATCTGTGTTCTCGCTGTTCCTGGTAGATACTCATTGTCAATTACTTGTGGCACATACCTGCATATCAGTGGCACGTACCCTCCTGCGGGCATGTGCCACTGTCTGGCGGAAAGCGTTTGAAGACGTACGTGGCGGGATTACGACATTATTCATGTCTTAACGAGGGGGTCATATTCATCAGACCATTATACTTTCCCATACTAATTTTGTTTCACGCTAAGTTAAGGGGTGATCCCGAGAGCACCCAGATGCAAGCGGATAAAGAAAGACAGATACGTAGATAGACACCTAAAGTGCTAGCAGTAAGCGAAAAAATGCTTCGTGTTTAAAATGCAGTTTATATATTTATATCTAATTTTGAGATAAGCTTGTTTAGCACTTGCCTGAAAATATTAGTAGGTTGTAATGTGAGTACTCAGGGGAAGCCTGCCACTAGCGCCACCAAAACCACGACGAGGAGCAACTCTCTGGACTACTTGTCTGTATGAGACCCACGCAGCAACTTTACCCTATAACTACGGCTACAGAACCACATAATGTTGCCCAATAGCATAGCAGGACATATTGCCACTTGGCCGCTAGGTAGGGTGAGCATGAGCCATGGCTGCCCGATAGAATGGAAGACGATGTTCTGAAGCAGCACGCGCTCTGGTTAGTTGTTGATTATTGAAGCAGCCATCTTGCCAGTTTTCGGTGCGTCTCCCCGCCGGCTCAGTTCTTTCGAGTTGAAGACCTTTTGTAGCGCGTGACAATATGTATAAGTAAAAAAAATTTTTTTACTTACACGTTTGCTTTCCTGGGGAGGGAAAAAAAGTCTGTCTGAGCTACTGCTACATTTTTTTACATTGTGAAGTTGACAGTGCTGCTTTCCAGTAGGTAGAGAGGGGGGGGGGGTGCAATGCGCTAATAATACTGTATTTTCTCACATATAACTTGTTACTGCATACAACCTGCTCCCTTAACTCTACAAAAAAAAAAAAAACATGCATATAACCCCTGCGCATGACTAGCAGTCTAGCTTTTGATGCACATATAATGCTTGCTGGGGCAGGTTATATGCGAGAAAATACAGCACACATGCATATGTCCATGTTTCTATAGCCACTGCATTAGCTGCTATCCCTATGCTGCACCAGTCACCTTATTTAGAGAATTGCGCTGGGAAATTACTTACATAAATATGAATCTGTACGAAAAGAAGCACAACATGATAAGAGATGCAGAAATTTTGTTGCCCGTGCAAATGCACCGTTAAATAGGCAAAAGGCAACAAAGTATTCATTGTATAACTTGTATTATTGTTGGTATTTTATCATACCTTATAATATACAACACCAGTTGTATTTCACTGTTTAATGTTACCTTTTCTGCTGGTTCTTGTATCATTCACCTTTTGTAGAATTTTGATCATACTAATTATATGTTTTACATCGTTCTGTCCTTACATATCATATTTTGCTTCTTCATGTGAATTTGGGCTTATACCTTTGGTGTATAAAATTTCTGTAAGGCCCCCTTACACAATGCCGATGTGGCCATGTAAGGTATTTTAAATAAATAAGTAAATATGCCCATCTGATCACACGTTCTATCAGGTTAACCAGATTACAAGGACCCTGCTATGTATCACAGACCATTTTACAATTCACAAGCTGCGGGCTGACAGTGATCACATGCATCGGCCATACATTTATCAACCTAGCAATCTCACTAAAATGGTAAAAATGCCTGTCAAACTGCTTTTATGCAAAGGTGTGCAAGAGTAGCCAAATCAAAAGCTTTTTTTTGGAGGGAGGGGGGAGGGACATGCGTAGATTAATGTTCATTTCTGACAAGCCCACTACTTCAGACTTCCATTTTTGTTAATTTGTGCAGTCAATGCAGAATTAAGAGTAACTGGCCAGAAATTACACTATGGACATTGAAGAAATGCTAAAAATAGCAAGATATGTTTTGTTCATTAGCACACACAATACCTTATATATTGTCAAGCGACAGTATCACGCTGAGCATCGTAGACCTTAAAAAAATATTCTGTGTTCCATGTACTAAAGCCAAACTATGAATGAGAGGCAGGCCCTTAGTGGGGCGACTCCAGACAGGGCTCTAATATGCGCCTAAATCTGAATAGAAGGGCATGTCTACATTACACCCCCCCCCCCCTCCTCCTATAACGAGACTGACAATTTTGGTAATAAAAGACAAGCTGTCGTCTATCAGTGCAATGTGATAGCTGCTGAGCTACTGAGACAAGTAACCACCCTATAAAGCTGAATCCCTTTGCATGAGACACTGATGTAAGAGACAGTCGAGCATCAGAGTTGCCAGTGTGCCAGCATCAAAACAGGTATCAATAAGAGCGAGAACCCGTTACCCTGCTTATAAGACACACCTCATGTAAGATAAAACAACTGCTTGTCTGGTGCATCTCTTATAAAGGGGTTTAACAGTATTTGCTACTGGAAAGAGCTACAGTGCCAAGCTAAGCACAGAAGATTTCGTCTGGTACTTCATCCGTTGTCTTCGGCTTAGTACGACATCTTTTCGCGACTCACCAGCTGGCCCAATCTATCAGTACTTCAGCCATAGATTGTTACAATAAGCAAACACAAAGAAATAGATTGTGTTCATAATGAATTCTTCCACAGACACGTCTTCTCAATAACATCATGGCCTATGACTTCTTCAACAATTCTTGTGTTTGAAAGAATTAATTGCTGTGCGAGCTAGTAATCCATGCACTTGTGCCTTCATTATCCCTGTTCTTTTTTTCATGCAGTTTCCATCATAATGCTGGTGTGCGGCTAGCTTATAAAAATCTGCACACGAAAATTATGCTTTTACTATCACAAACAACAGTCACCAATGCAGGACAAAGAGCCAAAGCATTCACCTCATAGCGGACATTCTGGTAGACCTTTAAATTGTTGTCCAGCACGGTAAGGGACTTGGACGGCTTGTCGTTGCCCGTAAAAAGGAAAGTAATGTCTCCTCGCTCCCACTTCATGTCATTGAAATCGACGAGCGTCGTGTCTAACCTAGGAGAGCAAACAGCAAGGTGTCAGACACAAGAGGAGGAAAGGTTTGGGAAGCTGACAGAGTCTGGACACCACACCGTGACTTAGTATTTTTGTGCAATAATTCGCTTCTTTTGACATCTCGGCATTTACGGCAGATGACAACGTTCACAATTCGAAGGCTACCATGCTGAGCAGCCACCTGAAATAGCCACTATTAGTGAAAAAGAGCAAACAGACATTATTAGATCAAAGAATCATTATGAAACCTGGCTTTTTAAATGCTCGTAAAGCTACAACTGCTGAACTGCAATGTGACTTCCCAATTTTCGCAGTCTTCTCTACTTTTCTAAAACTGAGATTGATAGGTGTACGTGAATTTTGCACAAGTCACGCATGTTCTCGCCAACAGTGCTTTACATTGTATGAAAAAACAGGAAAATTAAAGCTTAAAGAGCTGCTTCGCATCTAAAAAATTTCTGCCTAAGCCTCTGTAGCTGTGGTTAGCCGTAGTGTTCATGTGACAGCGGTATCAATGGGCTTTAGTCAGGAACTTCTATGCGCAATTTCTATGAAAATTAACCAGGGCACAATAAGGCTCGCCCCAATTAACAAATTATTTAACAAACGCATTCCAGACGGCAGCTTCCTGCATTTCCCAATGACAAACAAGCACTTCAAGAGCTTCTCATGTCAAGTCAGCAAGTAAGCCTTCCATGATAAAACCCTTCCACGATGCATGCAGGCAAGTTTAACTTCTTTTATACAACGTTTTCATTATTCCTGCACTAGACGCAACACGAAGAGGTCCACTGCAACAGCAATTTCTACAGCACTGACATAAAAGAGCAATGTCCTTACAGGCAATCTACTCACGTGGGTAAAACATACCGCTATCTGACAAAGGCGCAAATTGCCGTTGCGCCATTGTTCGGAGAAAGTGATAACTAATGCGTATATACTATGCCACCTCAAAACACTGCGCTATCTCAAACAAACACGGCATGATAGGCCATTTCTAGAACAAAAACAAACAGTTCCGGGGACAGCTAGAATGTGGAACTAAACGGGAACGTCCAAAACCTCCATTGTGTTGTAGAGAATTTTTATTCGTATCGTACCAACTCATGAACATAAACTCGCAGCTCTACAGACAAGGGTTAGTAAGTATAACAACTGGCAATAAACACAAGAGGCCGAGTTGCACTGCACGTTGTTTAAGTACAACAAAAAGAAATTTGCAAGTGTTGTATTGTCTCAGAAACCACCCACTAGCTAAGACTAGCAGTCCACTAGAATCCTTGCCAACCTGGATAAGCATTCCGAACAACAACCATTTTTGGGGCAGCTCAAACACACTGCTACAAGAAAACAATGCAAATATTACCGTGATAAGCAGCCTATCTTGTTGGTTTCCTTCAATCATCCCAACAGGTGCAGTTGCCCAAATATTTAACTATTGTGCGCGAGCGGCAATCATTTCGGTGCATCTTCATTATATGACCAATGGCGAATTCAACTGGAAGATCTGGAGCAGCCGCCAAAATGCAGGTGGGAGCACTAGGATTGCACCAAGCCAAATCTACCACTGGAACACGTGAATGCTCCGCGTAAGGTCACTCCGGAAGTTGTGTGTTCATACGTCCCGTACACCAGCTACGGAAATTATTTGACGTAGCCGATGATCTTCCAATGTGCGCACAGCTGGTAAGGAATCATTTCTTTGACACACCATTTTCATATACGGTTCGTCGTCATCACTGCGATTACTACTGTCAGACCTTGTGCTCTCACTATCGCTCAGAGCAAGAAACTAACTTGCAGCTCGTCCAGCAGAGTCAAACTGCCCCATTTTAGGAGTGTAAACAAGTGCACAAGGTGATCAGACACGTCTTCAAAAACCACTGAAGACAACAAAGTTTCCCAACCATATCAAAAATGGCAGCACCGCATTAGAAGAGTTCCGGCAAGATCTGCCTCTGCAAGACGAAGCAACGCGTAATGCTCCTTCGCAAAGTGGGTTGCTCCGAATCTGCCAGGGCAAACACAAACTTTTTTCGACGCGGATCCTTGGCTGCCGGGCAGGAAAATTTGCTGCAACTCAACCAGTGGAATCCGCCATAAGTTAAGCTCCAAAAAGGGTCAGGGCAAGTTCTTGCCCTTAGACTACGAGCTCACAAAAAAATTTTAATTTCATTCCATAATGCGGCACTGTCAGACAAAAAAGTTGCCGCTGCGCACAATAGTCATAGATTTTGCTGACTGTACCCTGGCAACAACTTTTAAATGTACAGTGGCAAGATAAGGGGTTATCCTGAGGTGGCAAAGAATGTTTTACTAGTAATAAAAGTGCCACCACACTAGTACACAGGTTGCCGCAAAAGCATGCTACACGCTGCAGATACCTGCCCGCAATTTATTCGAATTATTTCAATAATATGTTTTCCTTGCAGAAAAATGGCAATCTTCGCTAGTTCTTGTTCCTCTGTAGCGATACACTCAGACCTCATTATAACAAAGTTGCATCTTGCATAAAATCAAGTTCGTTATATCCAAAAATTCGTTGTAAAGGTTTATTTCTAACACTATATCTATTGCAAAACTATTTTTCATTTACTTCATTATAACCAACACTTCGTTATATCCGGGTTTGTTATATCGAGGTTTGAGTGTATTACCATCCCTCTATTACCAGTGTTGTTGGCACCATTCACTGCAATGTCTAAACAGACCTCCAGGGATGCAACTGATCAGGTTTTCAGAACCTTCCATCATCCTCAGAAAAAGGGACCCGTAAAGATTGGTTGTTCGCCAATTCTGGCAAGGAAGGATATTCGAACATTGTCCAGCTATGCTCCCGCACGTGCACATAATACTCAAGCACAGCGATAAACCTCATGTGAAAGCTCCAGCCTTACGAAACAATATGCTATCCAGGGCAGAAACCCCACTCTTGTCGCATGGCCCACGAAAGGCTGAGAAAAGAATCCCAGAACTATACGAACAGTAGTATCAGGGACAGTGGGAGGCGAGGTGAATTTGGGCACTGGAAACACACCTGATGTTTGATCCTTTCTTGTGAATTTTACAGATGTCTGATGGCAGTATCCTTGAGACCAATGGGACTGAAAGGGGAGAAAAAATGAAGCAGTTTGACGAGGAAATGATTGAGACAACACAGCTGCAAAAGGGTGTGGAAGTGCACAAGAGAATACAGGCTTCCCATAACAAATCTACAAAGAAAAATTTTACAGACGAAGCAACATAAGATGACTAAAAATGCTTTGTTGAACAGATGCAGTCCAATTATGTGCATAGCAATGTACAGCTTATAGGTAAAATCACTACAAAGCAATCATTCAATTAAACAATCGTAATAATTGACAGTCTTGTTTCACAGAACTGATATTCGGACGAAAAGGCTAAGCTTCATATTAAGTACTATATCGCAGAAACATGAACAAGAATGTCACAAGCATCAGAAAAATAGTTGTAATTTAGGTGTGAGGTTTCGCGTGTCTGTGGGGATGCTCTCACCTCCTGTAAAGTTGTTTGTGTCTCACGGATAGGCCTTATTTAGGGTTAACACGACCACTGAGTGGTGGGTGGCGCGGTGCTCATGCAGGTTCACCATTATCATCATTATGGTTAGCGCTGCAGCGCCAGCAGTGACATTCGGCCGCAAGCCGTGTGGTAGCACATAACACATGAACAGGCCTCTTAAGGGCGAAGCTCCTCTTAGTCTAACCTTGTCATGCGTCCCGCGTAACCGAGAGAAAAGACGAGATAGAAAAGAAGACAGTATCTCCTCCTGAGAGTATAATAAACGGTGCTGCCTCATAGAAGTACATACAAGTTGCAGTTGAGTGAGGATATTCTAGATGGCGCTGAACCGTTACTCTCCGATTGGCTGCTTCGCGGGCTGTGCTTTGGTACGCAGAGAACAAGTGCCCTTCTCAGCCTCCTGGAAAGTCGCTGTGCGTGGCAGATCGTTGGTGGGGCACGAACAAAGCAGAGCGGATGGCGGGTTGAAACACTAGCTTTCGGCTTCTTTGGCTCGCGTCTCGTCGGTGCTACCCGCGTACTGTCCGCATTCTCGAACGCAATCGGATGCATGCACGAACGGACAAACACATGGACGTATGGATGAACGAATGCTTCGCCCCACTCATCATCATTCACTTCGTAAATCTGCTGTGATTTTTTTTTTTTTGTGCAAGGGCATCGATGTGGATGCACGTTTCCCATAGTAGGTCCATAGGCGGTGGCACCACGGGTCGTCTCCTACCAGCCCCTCATGACGAGTAGAACGGCGACGACGCCTTCACGTTGCCTTTTGTTTGTTGAGTGTATTGGAATATTGTATAAGGCTGTTTTAGCGTGTCACTAGTGACATACTTTTTTTCTTCGGCTGGCGATATCATTGATGTAAACGTAATTGAACAAATGTACACAGTGTTTGGTACGGTTCCACGCGTCTCCTACGTATGTAGGTATGCCACTTGGAGAGGTTCCACCATGATGTACGGCAACTATGACATCATCTCAATCAAGTGACATACAACGCGTAGAGCACCTAAGGTAATCCGTTCAATTAGCATTTTTGTGAACTCGAGTGCACCATGTACCCAAAGTGATTAACCCTTTACTTCTTGAATTATTTTTGAACAGGAAAACGTTGGCAACATACAGGTTTTATTTAGTGCATTGTAAAACAAGACATTAAACAAAAAAGAATGTATCTGTACAATGCTCTTCAATGTCTAGAAAATATGTAAGCAAGAGTCAATGCTGGCTTTCACGTGTGGCTCACAATCAATCTTGCTTGCCACACTGCAGTCTTAGAACTACACATAAATGAAAAAGAGCTACACATGCGAGCCTGCACAGCATGCCTTTGTAGCGACCTCAGCTCTTTAGCAGCCGCGGGCGATCTCAGCCAGTCCACAACATGCAAGAGTGCAAAATGTGTGAACGTGCCAGGTCGCCCCTGAGAGACAACGGGTTGGTTAACAGAGGTAGATTGGTTAAATAGATTGGTTAACAGAGGTAGATTGGTTAAATAGATTGGTTAACAGCGGCAAAGGCCACTACAACACGCAATTAGCATGAACAATATCTGCGATAAGCATGAGAAAAAGAACGGAGATAAAGACAACTCACTCCAACTCTGGAAGTCCCACTTGAGCTCCATATAAAAATCCCCCATGAGTTCCAAAATGCGTACAAGATCCGGCCTCCGGAAGTCCATTGCTTCCCGCGACTGCTGCTTCAGTTTCCGCAACAGGGAGAGTACTGTGCCCATGCATGCGAAGTCACATTGAAACAACAAGTGCAACACCACTTACTGACAATGACATTTTATAGTGAAGCGAACTGTGTGAACAGAGGTTATATATTTTCCAATGACTCCCATTATACGGCCCCACTTGAGTGCAATGCCTCACTTAAGCATCCCAACTACTACCTGAAACAATCTAACACAGGCTTACAGTGATGTAGCCAAAAATAATCAGATGAGAACACGACCCTAAAATTTTGAGCAAGTGTGCCTAGCAATTCATAGCGTTACTGTCTCAAACAAGAGAGAAATATTGCAATGATCAATAATTGCAAAATCAGACCTCGCTCCACTTTCCTGAAAAGCAATTCAATACGCGAGAATGATGTTACGAAGCTATTACTGTTTGTATTTGAAGAGAGAATGATGTAGATTTGATGAGAAAAACTGCCAAGGAAAGTTGTGCTTTGTTAGATATAACATTTTTTTAGGAATGACCAAGTACATCTACAAAAACCTCATCTTTTTGTTTTCTGAGAACATTCGCACCAAACACTTAAGGCTGCAGCACCCAGTTTGCATTGCAAACACCAGCAGAACATGGTGACAGAACTAAATGTGTCGAACTAAATGTAACAGAACTAAACACTCAGTGTCTGGCGTGCGGTGCGCCGACACCCAAAAGCCTCAGATTCTGCAGCTTTTCAAATTGACATGTTCATGTGCACAATAAATGCGCTGTAAATGTGATAACAGCGAGAGACAACATTCCGCAGAATAATGGTTGCTTGATGTGGACTCACTTGTCTGACGATCCCCATAGCTGACAGCCTCTGCTAAGGAGTTCCACCCTTGACTGTTCTTCACTTTCACCGGAGCATTGTGTGCCAAGAGCAGTTGCACACACTCTAGATTTTCCAGAAAATTAACAATTGGGGAACACACAATTCATTAGCACTTTGATTATGGAAGTTTGCTTTCGTGAATGACAAGGCATAATATGTGCACAACAAAGGAATAAGACAGTACTGTATTTTCCATAATTATCAAATAAATTACGGAAAAATTTGAAAAGAGCCAGGCTGTTTGTTTCACTTTGTATGAAATGTACAACACAAAAAATCAAGGAGCACATTAACAAAGCAAATGCAATATTTGCTCTATGAAATGTGAAAACGTGCATTTAGAAGTAAATGTGTCAACGAGAAACTGTTTGTGACCTAAATATTTCATTTCATAAAGAATGTTAAAAACCTTATTGAAAAACCGTGAACTCACTTCATGAGAGCTACGCCGTACTATGAAGCAAATAGTACATCTGGCATGACAAATAAAACAGGCACAAAAACATGCTCCACAAACATATACATATAGTACATAAACATTCACACCAGCGGGAAAAGCTCAGAAATAGATAAGAAAAAGTCCACTGATTTGCCAGAAAACATGCCGTTACATAAGTGAGAAACTACGACGCAAATATTTAACGAATTTCTCTATCATTCACAGCTGATCCCACAGATTTATAAACTATTGAATTCGGGAACTGGTCTCATCTCAAACTGCGGACTATGTTGCCTGCAACAAGCTGAGTACAATATGTGATATATAAACATTTAAAAAGCAACATTACAACTACTTTTGTCGAAAAATTCCGAAAGAGAGTACGATATAACAACCAATCCTTTGAATGGGGCCTTGCCTCACACCGTCAAGAGAGAAAAGAGGTGACAATACTGGCACAAATAGACATTCTTTTGCGGGAACAATGCGGGGAAAGCAAGAACACAGATGGCGCAAAGAAGAGCATCTTTCACGTCACGTAGCAGGTGACCTTTCTAGCCTGCCGACAGACATATGTCACATATAACAGTGGCATCTTGAGGCATACAACTGGTAATGCTGTGCATATTTCTCATATACTCCACTGATTACGTGGTTGTATAACTATTTACTCATTCAGACAAAAATAATAAAACTTTTTCAAGCATACCCTTCTGTCCCAGCATGACAGCCAAGTGAAGAGGCGTGTTTCCTGAAAAATTAAAAAAAAAATCGTAACTTTCGTTACGCAGTGAGCATGTCGTTAACTTGAAACGGAAACAACAACAACAAGAAAAAACTAAACACGTATCCGCTTCGCTTGTTTTACCCTGCACGGCCTTCCTAGTGGTTATGCTCGACTGCTGACCCGAAGGTCGCAGGATCGAATCCCAGCCGCATTTACGATGGAGGCAAAACGATTGAGGGCCGCGTACTTAGATTTATGTGCGCTGTAAACAACACCAGATGGCCAAAATGTCCGGAACTTTCCAGTGCGACGTCCCTCAAAATCGTACCGTGGTTAAAAGTGAAGCACCAGGTTTTATTATTGTTCCGTTCACTCGATTAATCGTCACGTTTACTAACGATATCGAACGCGGGTGCGTTAAATAGCCGGACGGGGTGCTTGCGAAACGTTCACCAGCTGGGGACTGGGACGAGATGCCACATCGCGATCCGCCGCGAAAGCCACGCGAACGGTCTCATTCATTTGAACCAGTTCGCCAGCGCATCTCTGTTTGCGCGAGACGACACGCACATACATAATCCGTTTACGAACAAATCTCGTTTGACTCTCGGGGGATTCCGTCAACATCCTCGGCATCAAACCGCAGCTGCCGCTTTCCCACCGAGCGAAAGCGTTTCCAAGGACGCACGCACATGTGGCCCCCGCTGATACTACTGTCAAAAGTCTGGAGCGGAAATTCCTGAAACCGCTTTCCTCTACAAGCGCAGCTAAGCAAAGCAAAATAAAAAGTTGAGGGCCGGAAACGCGGCGCTAAGAGAATTTATGTGCCTTCCATTAACCAAAGTTTCGGTGTTCGAGTCCGCCCTTCCTAGACAAAACAAGAGGACCTATTCGGTTAAGGTGTAGGTTTTCGCACCGTTCGCACTATAGGTCAGCGACCAAAGGCAAAACGGCATGTATAGGTTGGTCAACTTCCGGCTCGACCACCTAAAACATCGTCGGGTCGTGTGTACTAAATGGTTTAGCTTCCGCGGTCCAAACGATGTTTTAGAGGGGCCCTGACACGAAGCTTTTTTCTCTCCTATGGCTGGTCTAAACAACACGACACACAAAACTAGACCGCGAGTGTGAATGAGTCGTTGTTGCGGGCCGGTCTCACCGTGAACGTCCTTCTTAGCGACGTCGTGGGTCCGGAGGAGAGCGGAAACTCGTCGGACATCGCCTACAAATACCTTTTCGTGCAACGGATACATGCTATCGTCTTCACCGTCGCTGTCGCTGTCCGCCATGTTTACCTCTCGCGTCGTCTCGTTGGGCGTACGTTACGAAACGAGAACCGAAACAAGAAAAGAAAAAAAGTGCCGGTATGCGGCGCGACGCGGCGCGACAAGCGCATGCTGTTCAAACTTGTGAAAGAGCGGCGTTGTTATTGTTTTTTTTTTCTATTGCTCCGCTTTCGGTGCGAAAAGTTTAGCGACCCCGCGCTTTCTAAAAATTGTCAGCGATCGCACACTGTCACAGAGCATGGCTGTCACGAACATCTTTTTTTTTCTGGGTTTTACATAAAGGAGCCAATTGATGCTACATTTATTAATTAAAGCCTCAAATTTTGAATGGGGAGGTGAACAGCTTATACATACATAAAAGGAGAGGTAAAAAAATCAAGGAAGTAGAGAATGAAGAGATAAAAATAAAGCAGCGAACAATCAGTTCTGATTTGTGGCACGATTTGGTTTGTACCTAATCTTCAACTGACTAACAGGTTGCAAGACAACACACTACGGCACTTTCAAAACTTGCAAATAAAGAAAAAAAACCGACTCATTAAAGCGGCGCGAGAACTTACGCTTTTCGACTACCACCTGCACAACTAAAAAAAAAATTCGGCAGATTTTATGCATCGACGTTATGCAAGGCATGCGAAAAGAAGGTCGACCGTTTTGTAATATGTACATTGAGCGACACGCTAAGAAATGACGCTAAATATATGTACAAGTGTTGCACGCACAGACATATGCTGAACGGTTGTAAATGTTTATATAAGCATTTGTTTGCACTTGCGCAACGTACCAGCAGGAACATGAGTATCAGCAACACCGTGAAGCCATAAGCAGATAAGTACTGGGGCTCGCGACGATGGTAGCCCTGTACACTGTTACATAAGTATATTTCATCGCATAGCTCACAACTACAATCGACGATAACCCGGCGGCTGTATCATAGGAGTACGTATGTTTCGATACCTGACATGGCTCTGTGGTAGAATGCTTGAATTGTCACGCAGAATGTTGAAGTTCGATTCCCGAGCGGACCCTCACATTTATTCTTTGCAATCGTCGGGTAAACACTGCCGATGTCAGGTTTCTCTTAACGATCACGCGTTAAAATTACCCATGAGCGTTTCTCGTCGTTCATCGGTTACCAAGTGTCTACCACCTGTTTGTGGCACATACCCGCATACTATAGTGACACATGCCCGACCGCAGGTATGCGCCACTGTGGCCGATTCCTCAGGGTGGGTGTGAGCCACAAGTTTAGGATCTACATCTAAATATGTGCCACTGTCTGGTGGGAAGTGTTTGACGACGTACGCGACGGGATTGTGACATTACGCATGTCTTGAACATATCTTAACTCGGCGCAAGACTGCGAGGACACGAAAAGAAGGGGAAAACCGCAACGTAGTCCGCTTAATCGTGCGCCGAGTTCAAGTACTGTCAGCAGCTGGCCAAGATTTCAGTCCTCATTCATGCCTTGACCAGGGCGTCATATTTTTCAAATTATCTTACCCACCCATACTTATTTTGGTTCACGTCAAGTTAAGGGGGTGATCACGAGAACACCCAAACTTAATCGGGTGAGCGGCTGGATAGATAGATAGATAGATAGATAGATAGATAGATAGATAGATAGATAGATAGATAGATAGATAGATAGATAGATAGATAGATAGATAGATAGATAGATAGATAGATAGATAGATAGATAGATAGATAGATAGATAGATAGATAGATAGATAGATAGACAGACAGACAGACAGACAGACAGACAGACAGACAGACAGACAGACAGACAGACAGACAGATAGACAGATAGATAGATAGATAGATAGATAGATAGATAGATAGATAGATAGATAGATAGATAGATAGATAGACAGACAGACAGACAGACAGACAGACAGATAGATAGATAGATAGATAGATAGATAGATAGATAGATAGATAGATAGATAGATAGATAGATAGATAGATAGATAGATAGATAGATAGATAGATAGATAGATAGATAGATAGATAGATAGATAGATAGATAGATAGATAGATGTGCTTGCAGCATGCAAAGAAAAGTATTCGCATTTGAAAATCTTGGGTCAATTCTGCTGATGTCCGTAACTTTTGTTTTCTGTTCGCACTTTCGTAATCACAGGGCCGATTTATAATCCATTCATTTATGACGGCGCATCACTGTGTTACCGTGGTAACGTCCTCGCCAGCATGCATACGTCTGCGTGAAATTGGCTGACCACCAAATCAAACAGCTCCACGGATCACAGAAGCGGGCTTCTGCGCACAAAGCCTCTTATTGGGGTGAAACCACCTTTACAGGTACAGTGTACACGATACGTGCAGACGTAGATTAGAATTGCGTCAAACGTCGTACAGACTGGCTACGTCTCGTAAAAGAGAGATGACGACGACGATTGACTTTTTTCTAAGTAGGTAATCGTGGTTTGAAATTTTTCCACGTCTGATAACTTTGCTAAGTCTCCTTTGGCCACATCTGAGTACCGTTGGAAAAATTGATTCTACTCTTCTAAAGGGGTGGAAATATCAGTTACCAGACTAAGATGTCGAGCTTCCCAACAAAACATTTAGCGCAGAGGTCTGGTCTGGTACAGCCCACCTTATGGCTCCACTGCAGAGAGAGTGAATCTCTGCATCATTTCCTCTTAACATGCACATAATTTACAAATAAAATAAAGCGATTGCTACAAGGCCTCTTCATATGACGGCCTTAAATTAATACCTCCCGGTGGCTCTTTTATTCAAGGCAACGGAAAAGGGCTTTAGCCACAGAGAAATTTGCGAAACCGTATGCGATTTCCCATGGAAAACAAAACGTTCAAAAGCTTAGGCGCGAATTCAGTTATTTTCAACCCTATTAGCCTGTTGAGTTGTTTTTCCCTTTCTTTTATTATTTATTCATTCAAATTTTTAATCCTTGTTTTGTCGTGTGTGTTCATTTTTAAAACCGTACATTTCTAAACGTATTCGGCTCGTAAAACAATTTCTCTCTAAAATAAGGTACCGACCGTTTCATGGCCAATCCCCCACAGTGCGTTGCGCCAAGACACTTAAAAACAATCTACAAACCAACCATGTAGTGCGCATTTTAAAGTATTCACTAAAATTCGTAATAACATAATTCACGAGACCAAGGTACTTTGCCACGACTATTTATTTACCGTATGCGAATATTGTCAACCTGTGTTCTCCAAATTCACATAAAAAGCCCCTTTTACCTGTTTGTCTAGCATACAAACCGTATACGGAGGCGCATCAAGGAGGCTGCAAACTGCTGCCGAGAAACGGCCAAGACCTGTTGTCACGTGGTATTATTTGAGATACGCAATAAACACGAAAGCGCCGAAAGCGAAATCAACCTTCGGAACGCCAATGGGAGGCTCCGCTGTCGGGTCAATGCCCTGACAATCAGTTTCGGGCCAGGCTGTCGCCATATATTCACTGTTTCTGAAACTATAAGGAAACCAATCACCTATAAACCAACCATGAAAGGTCGCAACAGTAAACGTGACTAACGCTCATGTTGAACCTTGTTGGTGTAACGTATAGAGACAGATTAAAGCCCCCTGAGAAAATAAAATATACAGAAACGCTGTCATTGCGTTCTGCTGCCGTCGTACATTCAAGCGCCTTACATTGTCACTATGCCACAATAAATTTTCCTCCAACTGCCAACGGTGGCCTATAGGCCTAGTGGTGGCCTATAGGCCCAGCGTGTACAAACGGTGGCCTATAGGCCCAGCGTGTACAGTATCTCGAGCCACATTGCGTCAACCAAGCAACGAAACAACGCCACTACCCGGATATGGTGACGTAAGCTGATTGCGCCGACTGTAACGAGCCGCGCCAGAAGGTCGGCGGGTGCATACTTCACTTTCAACGAGAGACAACGCCCCTTTCCTTCCCACCCAATCCTGAAGTGGTTATAAGATGGAAAAGAAGCGAAAAGTGTGCCCCGTAACAGTCTGCATCAGGGTGCAATCCTTCAACAGTAGCTCACAAGGAATGGGGGTGAGGAGGAATTAAAAGGATAGGATTAAAAGGTAAATAGATAGAGAAAGAGATGCACTGAGCCAGCGAGCGAGGACATATCGAGGGGATAGGAGAAATAGGAAAGATGGAAACACGGTCACAGGAGTCCGAGGACGGGGCACCACTTGCGAGAGCTCTTGTCGGCGTCAGGAGATGGCGTAGGGCAAGTCCACTAGGTCAGAGCTATACGCTGTCGTCGGAGGTCGGCGTCAGGAGATGACGTAGGGCCAGACCAGTCGGCTAGAGCTACGCTGACGTCGGAGATCGCGAGGGCACAACTGGTCGGCACGGAATCCAGCGAGCGAGCCCTCCCACCCAATACCTTCTGCCTGGCTCACGTCGTAATGAGTGTCTATCGGTCCTCGGACTCGAGCTTCCCCAATGACGTCACGCGATACCGCACTAATCAGCGTATACAGCAAACGACCGCGGTCCCCGTCCTGCCAGGGAGGGGGCCAGGTGTGTGCGGTTACGCGGTTGGGTGTCTGATGTGGGCGGGGAGCAGTAAAGGGATTCGATCGAAACGTATAGTGCCACAGTGTGTGCCGCCTCAGTGAAAACGGTACCGACGCTGCCTACGCACAGTGGACCTTCGGACCCTCCTTCGCATCTGCTACAAGCGTGACTTTTAATTTGGGGAAGTTGCGACTCAGCGTCCATTCGTTGTAATGTGTCCCGTTTCTGATTTCGCCTCTGTCTCCGACATTGTGCACTGCGTTCAAACCAGTTAGCATCCGTTACAGGCTACCCGGATGAATCGCATGGAAAAATCCTACACGGGTCCAAGCTTTCTTGGAAGTCTGCAAAGTCGAATGCATTCTCTGAAGCCCGAGTTGCGACTTGCTTTGCTCTGACTTGCACATGAAAAAAAAAATACACTGGGGTTACTGTTATTATTATTATTATTATTATTATTATTGTTATTATTATTGGACAATAAAATTATACAGCCACCTCAAAGCCACACGCAGGTTATTATTTCTAAGCAACGCCACACGAAGAAAAGTCACCCCTCCTCATAGAAAATAAAAATAAAAACAAGAAGTTTGTATAGAGCCCTAAACATCGTAAAACATGGCAGAGATAGACGATAATTTACGGCTGGGCACTTACAATCATTACCAGTTTCTTGTACAATTGGCTAAACGATCGCGTCATTTCTGGAGGAAAAGCTTACAGAGCTCCAGCACTTTTTTTATATATCTACACATTTACGAAAGTAACAAACGTATTTGCCTTGTTTCTTTCAGCTTTATTCGTTTCTTTTATTTCAGCTCGTTTATTTTTACCAGGTTTCGCTACAAGCAGTTTCACGTAGAGTTCATGCACAAATGTACCATTTACAGAATCGGAGGCGTCATCTGATGGGACACTAAAATAAAAGTCCAATGATTAAGTAAAGATTGGTAAATTATGCTGTGAAAGCTCCAATAGCGCTAATTTCGCCGTAAAATTTGACCTTCGTAGATTCACAAACCGGAGAGGAAATTTAATAAAGGTCGAAATCTCAATTTTTGAATTTCGCGCCGAAATCTCCGCGCGTGACGACAGCGTTCTCAAAGCATACTTTTATTTATTTATTCATTTTTGGAGGCACTTCCTCAAAGAATTTTCCTGACACTTGATATCTTAAGCGTACGGGTCCTTCAGACGTCAATGTACTTCTATTACACTGATAAAGAACTACGTAGGGCCTAGTAAACGCCGTCAAATTCTATGACGTCACGGTGTTTGGTGTGGGAAAACGGTGGCGTCTCTACCAGTTTTTTTTTTTTTTTTAGCGCGTCTTCTCGCTTATGAGGCGTCGTCTCGCGACAAGCGTGGTGATTTTGGAATTGCGAACGAGTAATCAGCTAGTATGAAAGAAATCGTTTTTCCCTATGGTGCGCCTTCAATGGGGAGAGGGGAGGCTTCTATACTTTCTCTCACACTCTTCGACGTTCGAGGGAAAAAAAAAAGATGATCTTGACCCTTCTCGCCCGAGCCGCAACATAGCTTCTTTTGAACACGTAGAATAATACCTAAACGAAACTTGCACAATGGCTGAACAAAAGTCTATTACTACTACTACTACTACTACTTTTCCAAGTGTTGACCACAACGGTAAGAAAAATTTATTCCATGCACTTCTTTCACTTCACAGTTGTTGTTTTTTTCGGTCAGACTGCATGCTCTCACCACTTACCGCACATTCCTAACAGGTGGTGATCATGTACTTCTGTTATGGTCTTTACTCTAGAATACCGTGACGATAGTTATAGCGCGAGAACAAAACGACGACACAGAGACAAGAAGCACACGAAAGACACGAAAGACACGTGTCTGTGCCTCTGTGTCGTCGTTTTGTTCTCGCGCTATAACTATCGTCATGCCATACCAACTAGCCCAAGCTGCCACACTTCTAAGTTACATTTCTAGAATACCGCTTCTGTGCTAGATGCATTCATGCACGTAGCTAAAGCAGCGAGAGCACACCAATTGCATCGTTTACAATCAGGCAAATGCCTTGGTGAAGTTTGTCGCGAGCAACTACAGGTGGCTTTGGCGCTTGAATACCGACGCGATGTTTAGCACGGACGTCACCGTATCTTGACGGTAACGTCAAACGTTGGCGCCGGGCGACGGGAAATCGGGCTCGTACTCCGCTGCCTCGCCGAGACATCGAAGTATAGCGATGCGGTACGATTACGTGTCGTTGCATATGCCCCCAAACGAGTGCACACAAGCGAGCATATTCTGGGACACGTATGCATGGGCGCCCCCCCCCCCCCTCCGCCCCAAGCTCCCCAAATTAGGTGGACCGGCTAAGGGGCAGCGCCAAGGTTTTTTTCTGAGGGGGGCGGGGGGGGGCACCAACGAATATTGTGTACCTTCAAGGGGAAGGGAGGCACAGAACTTATGCGTTATGCTTTGACTATGGTTCATCTAGGAGGCGAAGGTGAAAATATTGGGGGGCTCCAGATTTAGTTACTTAGTTTCATGTGGCAGGCGCATCCGTATTTGTTAATCCGAAATCGACCTTTTTTCATAAGGTTGTCCCCCCCCCCAAAAAAAAGAGAGCAGATAATGAATTTCCATTATGTGATCCCTGTTATCAATCGATTATTTGTTTCTCGACCAATCCCCAAATGAAGGTGTGGGCCGTATACAAATAGGCCATCATCATCATTCTTCCCTTCGACGCGTTCGTGGTTGCGCATTCTAGACGCCAGTGATTTAGAATTTCGTGGTTAGTATTAATCCCCATTGACGACGCCATTATTATTCTGAAAACAGACCCCTCGGCGGCATTGATCCGCGAAAACGGGTCATAAGACGAGCAAGAACTGGGCTCATCATGCAACGAACACAATGTGTATACTTACGCCAGCTCGGAAGAACCCCTACGAAAGTTGGGCTTAAACTTGACACTTCCGGTGATTCTTTCATTTGGCGCAGTCGCATTTGGATTCAGCCACAGGAGCGTTTTTACCGCTGTTACAAATTTCTTACGAGAATCTAAAAGAATGGAATTCTGAAAATAGGTAACTTCAGTTGATCTATGTATAATTTTTTATCTTTTTTGTATGTTTATATGTTTTCTTTTCAAAGTTCTTTCTTTTAAATTTAACACCTTTTTATTATTACCTATATTACATAATTAATCCAACCCTCTCTTTCAAGAAGTGAATTAATTTAAAAAGCAAGGCACCGTCCCATTCATGGCCTATCCCCTATGTGGGTTGCGCCAAGGTGTTGAGGAACCAACCAACCAACCAACTTCAGCCAATTTCGATGAGTACGCGAAGGCGGCTAGCCACTAATGACAGGCAGCTCGTCACGAATAAGCTTCGCGAATCCAGCCAGCTGATTTGAAAGCGAAGCGGATTGAAAAGTGCAGCAGGAAAATTATTACGAGGAACCATTCGTGCGCAATTGAGCACACGCTCGTCTAAAACGATGTCTTTTTTTTTCTGATGTTTTATTGACGAAGAGCCGTACAAAGAGACGTAAGGGAGAGGGCGCGTACGGCGAGTGCAGATTTAAACGACGCGGGGAGAAAGGGTAACGGAAAGGGAAGCCAATGGAGAGAGTAACGTTGATGGAGAGCGTCGAGTGCGATGTAGACGCTGGCACGTCGGCACGCTTTCCTGCTCCTCCCTCCTACGTCATCGCGCGAGACTCCCAACTTGTGTGGCGGCGCTTTTTTTATGCTCTTTTTTTTTTTCCCCGATACGCGCCCTTTTTCCGCCGGGGGGTCGACTGTCGCCTCGGAAGCCGCCGGTCTTCTAAAACAAGCTCCTCGCTGCAGTCGGCTTTCGCAGCAGACGCCAGCGGTAGCCCTGCTCGATCAGTAACGCCGGCGTGGCGAACGTCGTACGCACACGTGTACTGTAGGTGGAGGAAGAAGAAGAAGTGAACGACAGGAACGGGCGTCTTTTTAAGGCGAGAAACAAACATCATGGGCAGCAACAGCGCGTTCGACGATCACCAACTGGACTACTCCAGGCTGCATTTCGACACCAACGCCATCCACGCCGGACAGGAGCCGGATCAGTGGACTTCGCGCGCCGTGGTGCCTCCCATATCTCTGGCCACCACGTTCAAGCAACGGGCGCCAGCCGAACCTTTTGTGAGTACGCGCCTCTTTTTGTTTTTTTGTTTTCACGCGCACCAAACTACGAGTCACGTTTCTTAAAGAAGAGTGTGGTAGTTCAAAACTCGCGAAATATGCAGGATTATAACCACGCATCAGGGCCTGCAGACTGGTACTTAAACAACGTACGGTCTCTATTGAATGGTCTGTCGTTATCTAAGAGGCGTCTACCCTTCATGTCATGTAGACATGTATGTCTGTGGTCTATAAATACAGGCGTAATGTTTCTTGCATCAATGATGCACACACAAGAGCCTGCGCATAAGGCGTAAGGTCTCAGTTATACATACGAAATGCCACGCAGTCTAACCATAAGCTAACAGATATCTAATCAAGACGTCATGTAGACTTTTGTCTATAAGAACACGCGGAAAGTAATTTTCCTTGAATCCACAAGTTTCCCGTCAGAGGCGTATAGCCAGGATTTGTTTCCTTGTGACGGATGGTGGGCTCAAGCATACTTTGTGAATGCTCGTGCTCGCATATGTATTTGTATGTATGCGTGCACATTATATGCTCATGTGAAGTTGGAAAGAAAAAAATCGGCAAAGTTTGAACACGCCCTCCCACCATTCCCTAGCTACGCCTGTGTTTCCGTTAGATATTACGTTACATTACATAATACAAAGGAGGAGGAGGAGGAGGAATAAATGAGGAAGGACAGGGAGGTTAGCCAGTTCTCAGACCGGCTGGCTACCCTGTACTGGGGAAGGGGGTGAGGGGGATAAAAGATGAGAGAAAAGAGACGTTGTAAAAAAAAAGAGAGAGAAGGTCATCAGACGATCCACGACGCTGTTTACAGTCTGTCTCTTAAGACCACTTGCCCGCAGAAAGCGCAACAACGCTCTCAATGCCTTGCGTGCAGAGGACGGTCTCGGCCAGTGTCCTAATACCCTTTCTTCCGACAATTGGCGTGTCTATTCTATCTAAAGCTTTTGACAGTTCTTTTCTTGGCACGCTGAAGCGGGGACACTCGCAGAGAAGATGGGAGAAAGTCTCTGCGCAGCCACAGTTGTCACATGTCGGGCTTCTGGCCATTCCGATTCGAAACGAATAAGCATTTGTAAAGGCCACCCCAATCCACAGACGGCGCAAAAGTGTCTCCTCTGCTCTGGTTATTCCTGATGGAAGACGGAGCTGTAGGTGTGGGTCCAAATTATGAAGGCGGACGTTGGTGAATGCCGGTGAATTCCACTGAGCGAGTGTCAGTTCTCGTGCAAGATACAAAAGTTTACATAAATCTGGGCGGAAGCTACACCCACGCTTCCACCAGGAAACGCTTAAAGCCCAAGCAACAAACAGCACTTTATTTTTTCTTTAACACGCACGTCATTATATTCGGTTTTAGTATCGCTTTCAATGCGATTTTCGAAGCTATCTGTCCGTCAGCTGCTATGCTTACGTTCGAAGCAGCTGCTTGGCTTGTAGTCTGCTTCGCGCCGTAACGAACTCTGACGTCTACAATACGTCATCATACGGGCTTTCTTTTTACGCCTTTTCTTCGCTTTTTCGTGCGAGCGTGACAGTTCGTCGAAACAAATATCTGCCACGCGTGCTGTGGGCGGAAAAGAGCACCTGTACAACAGTTGATGCAAGGGCGAGGCAATCAAAAGAAATAAACGTGTCAGTCAACAGTATAGCTCCCGCATCACGCCATGCATGAAAGGGAAACGTCACGTGATCTGCACACGCGGAGACGCGCGCTGTTTGAAAGAAAAGTATACGATCGAGGCGACGCGCGTTTTCAGGGGCCGTCGACCTCGACTCCGTCGGGTGGGCTGGCGGCGATAAAACGCAACACGACGACAGCCAAACTCCGACGGCGAAAGCGGCTGATACCGGTGATCGTGTTTCGTCCATCTGGCATCGTGTACGAAGCGCTGTCGCGATAACTCTGCAACACTTCGTGGCACAGTTTAGCGGCCACCGGTATTACACGCCGGTATAAGCATAAGCGTAGGAAAACGGTAAGTTGGGCCAGTTGGTTAGGATCCATGGTGAACTTTCTTACAGCGCAACACCAGAAAAAATACAGGACAGGGAAAGAGCAAAAGAGAGAGAGAGAACCACCATCATTTCAAGCATCATAACCAGCTAACAAGAGAAATCGCTGAGGCACATCATATAAAGATAAGGGGGAGCAAGTGCGTTAGTGAACCATCCGTCACACTGCATGAAAAGGAGTTATTTAGGCCAATCTTGTTCATTGCCATAAGTGTGATAACGCTACCTCGGTGCACCTCGTATTCTGCGCATGTTGTGATGTAGGCTGCCAGTACCTATATATACACTTTTCACCCCGTTTTTTCCAATAAACAACTGTTGTGACCAGCGCCGTCTTTTCTTTCTCTTTTGCTCCTTCCCTGTCCTGTATTTTTTCTGGTGTTGCGCTGTAAGAAAGTTCACGATGGATAAGCATAAGCGTGCCCACGGGGGAGGGATGGCACCTCACCCAAAATAACACAAAGGAGGTGGGGGGGGGGGGGTCGGCAATTTTATTTCATGCATTTAGTCCAGCGGACCAATCTCGTTATTATCTAATGTGCAGCGTTATGGCTACGCGTGCTTTTTTATTTTTTAACACGACAGTGTTTTATGCCGGGATCCTGCACGGGTCTGCTGACGTACTTCCGTCACGGAAGTGACGTTGAAAAATATATACTAAGAGATTGCAAAGAAAAAAAAACCTCAAGGCAAGGATCTGTCACTGGGAATCGAACGAGCGACCTCTCGACTCTCCGCGTGCGGCGCTAACACTACTCCACAAAGCGTGCGTTGTCTGGCCCACGACCTATTCTTATACTCCTGACCTGCACAGAGAGCCCCTCTCCAGCACCCACGCTCTAGTTCATACCTTCTGCCGCTAGGACCGTAACCTATAAGCGGCGTGGCGCTAGTCGACACCTGTTCGCTGACGTCGCCTTCAGCGTTTGTAGCCATATTTTGACCAACAGAGCACTCATAGTACGCAATTTTATGCACAAATAATTCAGAAAAAATATTCACTAAAAGTCATTCAGAAATTTTTCGCAATTAAATGGACGCAGCGCCACTTAAACTGTCCTACTCCCTGTAATTTTACGGGTTCTTACATTTTTCAACCAGTGTGCAATAAATACTCAAGCGCACTGAACAGCTTACTGGACCAGCCATCTAAGTGAAGAAACAGTCACATATATGCCGGCAGTTCCCTGCAGAATGCATGCATTTTTACTCCAGGGTCGTGAAAAATCAGTAAAATAGCAGACGAATAGGTTGTAGGCAGCGCCACCAACAGTGAGTGGTTGAACGAGAGCGGGGACACGCGCTCCCATATGAACCCCGCTATTTGGGTAGGTGAGGAGTACAGTAGGTCGTGGTCTTGACCGCTAACGACAACCCATTCATATACATCATACACCGTTTGGCAGTCCTCACAGCTTCGAAACTATCACGTTTCCGTTATCAGTGGCGAGGTAGCATGACAGGATCGCGTTTGACGCTCTCTAAAGGTCGTCGCCTCTACGAAGCGCCGCCCCCACGGAGCGTGGTCTCTGCTGCGCGAGCGCTTGTCAGACTCGTAATTCGGAAGAAGATGAAGGTCACTTCGCACGCTGCCACGGCCGCGTTTACGAAAGGAGCGCGCTGCATGCTGGCACACGACGCAGGCAAAATTGTGACAGTCGTTCGCGCTTGTCCTGTGTACACCTGTGCGCTTGTTCCGTGCGTTTTCCTTTGTTTGAACAGCGCGCTTTAAGTGCCAAGCTGTGACAGTTGTTAAACCGTTCTCGTCCAGTGTATGCTGATTTCGTGCGTGCTTTCTGCTTGAGGTGTGCGCTGCAAGTTTCGAGCTGCTTGCCGTTCCTAACTTTGCAATTTATTGGTGTTGCCGAAACAATTCACAATAAACGCTCAACTACCTCTGAAAAGATACGTTTCACTTTAGTGTTATACCGATTGATATATATGACGATCAGCCCCGTTTGTTTGTTATTTTTGACGATATTGGCAACCAGAGACTCCGGATATAGTATACAAATAGCCGTTTATTTTGCGCCGGAAAGCGGGGGCACCAATGGAAGACTTTCGTGAGAAACACGTCATCACCGTAATTTCATTTTTGCGTCCCTTACGGAGTTAGTTTCCATTGGGACTCGATCAGAGAGGGACGAGACATGGGAGGGGGATTGTCACACTCGCGATTGTACCCTGCGCCCGCCCTCATTCAGACGTGGTTTGCGAAACGCTACGAAACGATCCGCGTACTCGTAGTGTAGATATAGGGGCGTGTCCTAATAACAACAGAAACCACGTGCGATGTAGCGATGGCGTTCAACTGATGTCGCCAATGCAGCTTCCCATCGTATACACGCAATATGGTGGTTTCAGCGACGTCAGCATGAACTTAATGAGTTAATTTAACCCATATATGCCCAGTGTCCTACGTGTGGGAAGCTGAAACTTTTCAGCGTAACTCGAATGCTTTTCCTGGTAGCGCCGCCTAAGGTAGCGCCACCTAAGGTTTGTTTGCGATGACCTGTCCTTGTCACATACAAGTCTAGGTGATCGCTGGGCTACAAATGGCCACGTGATTGCAGTCACAAAATGGCTATTTCGCGTGCGTGTAGCTGAGCGCCATACTGAGAAAAATATATAAGTAATATATAGTCGAATTGTCAATATTTTTGGTGATTCTTCGTCAGTTATTGGGTGTGCAGTAACTTTCGTATGACAGTACAGTGATAGGCGCTAATGTTTTTTGTTCGCGGTGTATCGAACATTGCTGTCCTACATGTAAGGACGGCTCCAAAACCATTGTTGGAAAGAGTTCCTTTTTTTAAATAAGCCTCATTATGTTTTCTTAGGTAGTAGAAGCAATAATTTTGGGGAAATAAATTAGTTTTGTTAATTTTCCTAAGTTTGGGCATATATGGGTCAAATAATTATGGGGGTTTAACGTCCCATATCATTATGAGAGACGCCATATGTGGAGGGCTCAGGAAATTTCGACCACTTGGGGTTTCTAAATGCGGAGCATTTCTTGGTTGCACGACATGTAACGCGTCCACACCCCCATTGCGCATGCTCGCGTATAGTGGCGCATGCTTACGTCTCGTGCCAACTGTTTGCCCCCTCTCCCCCCATCTCTCGCCTCGCAAGGCCGACGCAGGCAACGTCTGCTAGTAAAAATTGACAGCTCGCGAGCTGCACAACCTTTCGCTGGCCCTGGATCGCCCATCAGCGTCCCACGTCACTCGTTGAAGGAAACGCTTCTCCTTCATTGAATAAATAAGAATAATAAAGACGGAATAACAATTAAGTGTTCCCAAACCATACCCAATAACGCAACATGCACGCGATACCCCCACCACTCTGCGACGCATTTACTCGTGTTCCCTCCGAAGGAAGATGCGGGCGGCATTTTTAACGTGCATGCACCTAAATCTAAGCACACAGGCCTCAAGGATTTTCCCCTCCATCGAAAATGCGGCCGGGATTCGATCCCGCGACCTGCGGGTCTTGATGAGCTTAGGATAGGTCAGCTGTTTAGCGCGAAACACAAGTTTGAAATATTGTCCCCTGCAGCGTACGACACTATAAGCATTTCACGTATTCCAACCAAGAAGGTTTAAAAATAAAATTGCTGGAGTGGAAATTCTTGCCCACGAGTGAAGCCGTGCCAACTGTAAGATGGCGGCTGCGACGGCCATTTTACTAGGGGCATAATGAGCTCTTGGCGTTCGGCGATTGAGAAGGAGCGTTTTCCTCGCACGCCCAACGAGCTTAGCGCAGCAACCTTTCAGGGTCACATAGCGCTCAAAGTGCGTCCTTGCGCTACTACTTTTCTTTAGTAAGCCTCGAATTCAAGGCAAGCTTTATTGTGAGATAAGGTTACCGCTACTGGTCTCTGAAGGTTATTTCGTCATAAATAAGTCCTTTAAATTATAATTCACGTAGCCTTTTGACTATCACATCAAAGCCACTTGATGTCTAAGTGGGCACTACCAAAAAATTGCACTGAGATCTTTAGAGGGCAAAAGCTGGCTTCACTACTGCTGGCAAAGTATCGCAAGAGCTTTTTCACTCCAGCAACTGTTTTTAAACCTCATTGATTCCAACGCGACATAGCCTAGCTGGCCACCTGCTCCAAGACGAGTCCGCGAAAACCTGGCGCAATGACTTAAATGATCTGAAGTAACCTTGTGAAACTGCGCCCCCCCCCCCTTTTTTTTATGCGTCCAGATACGCGCCCAGCAATCCACACATGAATTAATGCCCCACATACACCCTTGTACGATTCATCGACGCTCGTCGAAGAACAGAAAACAAACTGTACGAGCAAAGCGCAGCAATATAAACGTTGCTCCGTTGAAAGGCGTGCTCTGTAAAGCCTGGAACAAGTCTCTTATAAAGAGCTTCGTGTACAGTTATTTTTTTTTTCTTTTTTCGCTACGCACGCAAAGGTCAACGCAGCAGTTCATATGTGAACTCGTTCCAACGCGCTATCAAACAATATAGAAACGGAACAAAACAGCACAAACAAAACGCACCCTTAAAACATTACTAATTGCAACGATCTTCAAACGACGAACTGCTTTTGTTTTTCGTGGCAGCTGGAATTCCAGGAATGAGGGTTCGCCCGTCATGGAGCAATGAAGGAACGGAGCGCACAGATTGGCATATGCGATGTCAAAAAGTACCACGTAGGCGCGAAGTACGATTTCTATATATGAATTACGGACACTGGCAACTCATGAAGGCAAGCAAACACACGAGTATATACATACATTAAAACGATTAAGAAAAAAAAAGTTGCAAACGAATTCCGACCGCATTTGTGCCTGTCATGCGCTTTCTTTTTAGGGGCGAAGCTCCTTATAGCGGCACCCGTTCGTCCCTCGTAGTCGTAGTAGTATAGTCGTAGTGTGTAACCAGTCTTACATTTTGACCTCCAAGGTGGGGCCGGTGAGAGATTTCTTCTGTGCGTTGTTGAACAATAAAAAATTCGCAGCGTGCGCGTTAACTAAAAGCCGAATTCTCCTGTCTCTCATTCCCTCTTAGCAGCCATTGGCATGTACATTGAGCACTATCTGTCAAGAAAGGGTTGCTCACTGGGAGAAAGGTTTAGCGAGCGTTGGGCCGCAGTGCCATGAATACAGTCAACTAGTATATACCATGAACTCGAGGTTTAAAGGTGGGAAGTAGACACGAAGCGCAAGCCGTAAGAAAGTGTGTGTGTGCCACCTCTCGTTTAGTCCTTGGAATGTCCGCTGGATGGCGGTGCATATGCGGAATATATGATGAAAAGATGCAGATGGTGGTACTTAGAGTGTTGAATAGATGGACGAACGGACACACATACAGATGCATGGACGGACTCACGGATGGCTGCAGCGACGGATGGACGCATGGACGGACGCAGGGGCGGATGCATGAACGAACGCAGGGACGGACGCACAGATGGACGTGCGAACGCACGAACAGACGCACGCGCGGACGGGCGAATGGACGCACGGATGGTCACGCAGTCGGACGCATGGACGGACGGAAGCAAGAACGAATGGACGAACAGATGCCCCACTCTCCATAATTCACTCCGTGGATATGCTGCCATTTTTTTTCTGGTCGATTTCTTAGGTATAGTTAATGCGAAACATTTAGTAAAAAAGTAAGAGTCGTACTGTACCCCCCCCCCCCTCCTTTTTTTTTTCTTCTCCAGCCGGCGTTTAAAGCGAGTTTGCGAGTTTGCGTCTAACAGCGAGTTTGCAGCATCGCAATGTAAGAAGGAAAAAAAAAAACTAAAACGCACGCAACTCAAACCCATTCAAAAGCTGACGCGAACATAAAACCAGAGTTACAATGCAAGATCTCCTATATTTGCGCTGTGAATAGCGGATCTCGAGAGGCCACGTCCGCCGCGATAAATCGCATTCGCTCCCACTTGTGTTGATAGTTGCGGTAGCTCCGTCGCGTCAAAAACGACGTTGCTGGAGAAACAGCGGGAACAGGGGGCGTGCTATTCGTCGAGCTCCAGCCAATCAACGGCCGTTGAAATTGACAGTTCGATAAAATAACCACGACGGTCCCTTATTCATTCACCTAAAACGACTCGAAGGCAAAACATGTCGTCATTTTCCTAGTCGATGATTCATTCACCTAAAACGACTCGAAGGCAGAACATGTCGTCATTTTTCTAGTCGATGATTTCATCCTGTCCAGTCACCCATAGAGTTTCCTATAAATGCACGAGATGGAGCTGGCGCTTGCGTCTATGGGAGCTGCAACGCACAGCGCAGTTAGCATTGGGAAGATAGGTAGTACATAAATTTACCGTAGTCTTGCCTAGACTTGGTTCTCTGAGCTTCGTCTGGCACGTGGCCTGAACTTGCTTTGCCGCATACGAAGTTAGCAAAGCTTTAGCAGGCAGTTACGCTTCAGTATACCTTGACCCCTTTTATGCTGACCGATTCAAATCGGCACATGAAGTTCACAATGATCCATTCTTTCATCCAAAACAAAAGCGAAAACGCAAGATAACGAAGCCTCAAGTGCGTATGAAGCTCAAGGCACGAATACTAGGCAAATTCGCGCACTATACCCGTCACTCCCATGGCGGCAGAACGATCGCAGCGCCACTCAGCGAAGGCTTCGCGCAGCTGTGACGTGGATTCGCACCACCTCCATGGGATCGAAGATGTTCCTTCTTCTCTGCACAAAATTTGGCGATCTGTGACGACGTCATCACGTCACAGATCGCCATTCCCCTTTTCTTCGTTCATTCATACATATGTGCAGAGAGTCGGTGAAGGCAGATTGGAAATGTATACTCAATATATACGCAGATAGCGATAAACACACGTTGCAAACGTCCAAGCGGGCGTATGGCGAGAGTGACTGTACAGAACACCTTCAAACGAAAAAAACCGAGCGACATCATCGCCGGTCAAGGCCTCGCCGCCGGTCAAGGGCTTCGCGTGCGTTCTTACGATTAAAAGAAACAAAACAAAGACATCGCATATCGTCTCCACTGTTATCAGCGTCTGAGTACAGCTGCGAGGTCCTCTTCTTGTACGATCTCAAGAGGCGAAACGATACGTAATCACCCCACCACCGTCGGCGCAAACAAGAGTGTGTTGTTGTTGACTGCACGGTTGGCGTGTGCTTGTCGTATGTGATACCGAGAAACGCGTGGTACGCACTAAAGCTCGCAAGGTCTCTTAGGTATTCGCCTAAGACAACTGAACGGTAAAAGTCGGCTTATTCTCGGTCAATTGTATTATACCCCCTCTCCACCCCCGCTTTCCGTGCAAGCCTTCCATACGCGTAACGAAGAGTAAATTTAACGGTTCGTTTTGTTATACAGGTTAATGAGAAACTAGCAAAATGGTCTCGTTCCGACAGACTCGATGCCTTAAGGTAGAACATGCGAAGGATGATTGGTCAGCTGCCAGCTCGTATGAATATCACGTGCTACGTGACGTCAACACGAAAAAAAAAAGAACCGTAATGTGGGAAAATTCTAGAGGCCGAAAAAAGAACGAAGAGACACAGGGTGAAAGAATCACTCGCAAGTGATTTATTTGCAGGAGAATCGCAGAAAATATATAACCACATCATTAATTGCGTGTGCCACCTTATGGACATAAGGTTCAACCATGGGTATTTTGACTATGGGCTGTTTGCTTTTCTTTTGGCCCTTCTACTTTTGAAGTAGGGTTTCGGAAACGGATACGACGGAGATGGGGACAGCCAGCCGAACGCAACCGCCTAATCTGATTGGTGTAACTATCCAGCATACTGTGAGGACAAGACTTCACCAGCGATCCCTTGAGACACGTAGTTGCAATGGCCCTTTTAGCAAGTTTAGAATCGGCTGCATCAAAATGTAAAAAAAAAAAGACCTTTGCGTGAACGTGCGATAAGACTATTGCATGCACAGCGTGTCGTTCCGAGAAAGAGACAATAGACAGACTTAGTTGCCCGTCCGCAGTAGCCGTATAAACGCAGCCTGCCAACTATTTGAAACGGCCCCGCCGCGGTGGTCTAGTGGCTAAGGTACTCGGCTGCTGACCCGCAGGGCGCGGGTTCGAATCCCGGCTGCGGCGGCTGCATTTCCGATGGAGGCGGAAATGTTGTAGGCCCGTGTGCTCAGATTTGGGTGCACGTTAAAGAACCCCAGGTGGTCGAAATTTCCGGAGCCCTCCGCTACGGCGTCTCTCATAATCATATGGTGGTTTTGGGACGTTAAACCCCACATATCAATCAATCAATCAACTATTTGAAACGGCAGACTGCTGCTGCGCACGGGCAACTAAATCTAATTCCGCCCTGCCCCCCCCCCCCCTCCGCTCCTCCGTGAGCATGCCTATTGTTGTGGTCTGAGTCCTGTGGGTCTCGTCGTTGGTAGCTGGCTCCCATCGGACTCGTCCCTTATAGCGAGAAGCAATGCTTATATGGGAAAACAGAGAACAGACGTTTATTTACATTAGAAAGAGGTCAATAAGAAAGTTTAGATATATAGTGGCGTTCTTCGTACATGGCGAGCTCTCCACTCGAAAAAGCACCGAATGAGCCGTGGGGGCTCATTATAAAGGGTCTGTCCTCCCCAGATCCCTAGATCGGGGACCGCGTACAGATGGCACCGTCCAATCACGGACCACACATTACCCGCGAGGGTGACGAGCACGCACGGTCCACGCGAACGTTCAAAACTGAAGCGTGGTCACCGCACGGCCATGTGGCACGAACGCGGCTCCCCCCCCGTCAAGGTGTGTCGCTGGGCGAGGGGTCTGGAGTTGATGACTGCATCCATCGAAAGGGCCGCCGTAAACAAGCTTCAAAGGGTGCCGAACGACTCGTTCAATTAGCGGGACGATTCCCGGCCGCCGCCGCCGCCGTCATCTTCCAAAGAAGAAGCTGCACCGGTGGTCTCCCGAACTGCTCACGGCGCCGCGGCGGCAGGACGCCGCACCCTCCGGCCAGGTGGGAACAATACATGGCGGACACCGGCCGCCCACCCGTTTGGCGACTCAAAAGGAACATCAAAAGGAACGCCGATCCATTGTCAGACCTGGCGCCGGTCCTAACAGCCTCTCCGCCGGGGAAAGAAGATCCCGAGGTGCAGTGGCCAGCAGGTACTGTGCAGCGGGATCTGTATTGCAGCTTGTCGGCTCTTCCTCTATTATTTTTGTCCCGAACACTGGATCCGATGATCATTGACCAAGAGGGCGTTGCTCGCAGGGATGAGGTGACCCCTCTCCACCATATCTTCCGCCCACCACCAATGAGGAACTGCGGAAACTGCGCCGAAAGCACACCCACACACGAGCAAGCACACGGCAATTCCCTACTCAGAATCACCAGACTTAGATTCACCTGTGGAAGTCATTTCCTTCTACCTCAACTTTATTCCTGTGGCCCCCGCCGAGTCGCAACACCACATCAGCCACTTTTGAAGACATTAAACAAAACACTTGACACATGTTTGGATAAATACAGAAAACTAGTGGGCCTCAAATCGAGGATAGAAAGCAGAAAATCGTTTTGAAGCCCTCGGGGTACTAGGGACAACGACTCAGACCATCTGCGTTGCTGTTGAGTTTACCCTTCTTGTAATGGATATCAAAGGTGTATTGTTGAAGAGCTAAGCTCCAGCGCAAAAGACGGCCGTTTTTCGATGACATGGACTGTAGCCATGTGAGGGGACAGTGGTCAGTCTCTATTGTGAACCTAGAACCGGCGATGTAGCAAGCTAGCTTCTGCACAGCCCAAACAACGCAGGCACATTCCTTTTCTGAGGCACTGTATGCTTCCTCACGAACAGAAAGCTTTCTACTGGCATACAGTACAGGGTGTTCCTGGTCGTTCTCTCCCCTCTGACAAAGCACGACACCCATACCCCGGTCGCTGGCGTCACACTGAAGAATGAACGGCTTAGAGTAGTCAGGCGCGCTCAACACTGGCTGACTTTTTAGTGCCTTCTTTAGCGTAGAAAATGCATGTTCCTTGGCCCCATCCCATTTTACGGTCTGGGGTTCAGTCTTTCTAAGAGCGTCTGTCAAGGAACTTGCAATGTCAGAGTAACGCGGGATATACCTTTGATAATAACCGGCCAATCCAAGAAACGACCGAATGTCTTTCTTGGTTCGTGGTTGGGGAAAGTTGTCTATTGCGGCCAGCTTTACTTCTGACGGCCGGCGGTAGCCTTGGCCTATTACATGCCCTAGATAAGCTACCTCAGCGCGCCCCAATTGGCATTTCGCAACCTTCACTGTTAAGCCGGCCTCACGCAGACGACATAGCACAGCTCGCAAGTGTTTCATGTGGTCTATCCAGGAAGAAGAAAAAATAGCAATATCATCTAGGTACGGGAGGGCAAAGTCCTCCATACCCTGTAACACTTTGTCCATTAGGCCAGAAAAGCAATAAGGGGCATTCTTTAATCCAAAACTAAGGACCTTCGGCCGA
Organism: Rhipicephalus annulatus; assembly: GCA_013436015.1. Lineage (NCBI taxonomy): Eukaryota > Metazoa > Arthropoda > Arachnida > Ixodida > Ixodidae > Rhipicephalus > Rhipicephalus annulatus. Next base: position 120,219 of record WOVY01000863.1, read on the forward strand.
AATGTTCCCATCGGGGAAATAAACGCCGCAAGCCTACTAGCCCTTTCAGTTAGAGGCGCCTGCCAGTATCCCCTGACTAAATCCAAAGTCGAGATGAAATTGGCACTGCTGACTTGCTCAAGCCTTTCCTCAATATGCGGAATTGGATAAGTTTGGTCCTTTGTAATCGAGTTGAGCCTCCGATAGTCAATACACGGTCGCGGCTCTTTCCCTGGGACCTCAACCAAGATCAGAGGCGAGGTGTAATCACTCTCTCCTGGCTCGATCACTCCTAGCTCGAGCATTCGGTTTATCTCCGCGGCCATTATTTCCCGTTGCCTCGGGGAAACGCGGTAAGCTTTAGAACGAATTGGTTCCGAAGATGTCAGCTCAATATCATGAACTAGGGCTTTGGTTCTGCCAGGTGTGTCTGAAAATGTTTCTTTAAAGTCAAACAATAGTTCCTTCAGTTCCGCTTTCTGATCTGGCTCCAACTCCGCCTGCTCTACCAGGTTACTAATAGTCTCGCCAATGTCTTTGTTTTCTGTTGTTAACTCCGGGAAATCAATAGGCATTTCTTCCGGTTGATTGAGCGACATGTTTACAACGGCATGCCTCTGCTGGTACGGTTTGAGCAGATTAGTGTGGTACACCTGTTGCGTTTTACGCCTTCCCAGTCCAGTAACCAAGTAATTTGTGTCTGACAATTTCTGAACTACCTCAACAGGTCCCTCCCACTGGACCTGAAGTTTATTCTTCAGTGAGGGTTTCAGTATCATCACTTTTTCCCCTACTCGAAAGCTTCGCGTCCGGGCTGTCTTGTCATAATAGCGCTTAGCGTTGTTTTGAGCTCTGCGCATTTCCTGCTCCGCTAGTTCTTGAGCTGCGTGAAGTCGGTCTAACAGCTCAAGCACGTATGCTACTACCGAAGGGTCGTCCGCCCGGCCCTCCCAAGATTCTCGAACAATGCGAAGTGGGGAGCGAAGAGCACGTCCGTAAACAAGCTCCGCAGGCGAAAACCCTGTTGATTCGTGAGGAGCGATCCGAAGCGCGAACATAGCTGCGGGCAAGCAAGCCTCCCAATCCTCTTTTTGCTCATAACAAAGGGCGCGTAGCAGCCGTTTCATGACTGAATGTACCTTTTCTACAGCATTTGACTGAGGGTGGTACACTGAACTGTGGATGATTTTAACGCCACACTTTTCTAGAAATGTCGAGGTTAGTGCACTTGTAAAACAGATCCCTGGTCGGACTGAATTTCTGCGGGGAAGCCTACACGTGCAAAGATAGATAAAAGCGCTTTAACTACCTCCTCCGAGCTGAGCTCCTTTAACGGTACTGCTTCCGGGAATTTCGTGGCCGGGCAGAGCACTGTGAGTATGTGCCGGTACCCGGACTGCGTTACAGGAAGTGGACCCACTGTGTCTATAACTAGCCTGCGAAACGGTTCTGTGATAATGGGGACCAGCTTCATAGGTGCTTTAGCCTTATCCCCTGGCTTGCCAACGCGTTGGCACGTGTCGCAGCTTCTTACAAATGCCTCCACCTCCCGAAAGCAGCCGGGCCAGTAAAACTCCCGTAACAAACATTCTTTTGTTTTTTTGATGCCGAGATGCCCTGACCACAAACCTCCGTGGACCAGGTGCAGCAGCTCCTTGCGGAAAGGATACGGTACGACTAGCTGATTAAACCGAACTCCTTTTCGACTTGTGTACTTTCTGTACAAGACGCCCCCCTTCTTGGTGAACTGAATGTTTTGCTTAGCCACCCCTTCCTTCGCGTCTGGCGTTAAGTTACGGAGAGTGGAGTCATTTTCCTGTTCCACTATCAGTTCTGTAGGACTTACATTTAACAGCTTTATAGTGCATTCTACTTCTCGAGATGCCTCGGATTCATCCGGTTTCTTACATCTTTCTTTAGATATTGTGTTTTGAGGCTCCATTATAGGGCGGTCCAGTTTCGTGCCAGGTAAAGAAGGCTCTGCCGCTGAAGCTGTTTCGTCTGCCACCGGATCTTTACAAACTGTCTGAGCGGCGAGCTCCCTTGCTTTGGATCGAGTTAAGGCCTGTACGATACCCTCACTGAACCCAATTCCTTTTTGTCGCAGCAAGTACTCTGATTTATTTGAGAACAAATACGGGTATTGCACTGGGAGATGTGCCGAAACGGCAGCTTCAGTGTCTAGAACACCGAAAGGGCCTTCGATGCGGACTCTTGCTACTGGGAGACAGGCACTGTTTGTCTCTACTGCTTGTCTTATCCACGCGCATTCTCCTGTAAACTGACTCTCCTCGACATAGGACGGGTGCACTACATCCATAGTGGCGGCCGAATCGCGGAGCACGCGGCACGGTTGGCCATTCACGACTAGGTCTCGGATGTATGGTTCTAGCAATTTCATGTTTTCGTCATTACTACAGAGTGACATTAACACAACTTTCGGGTTCTTACAACCCAAAGAAATATGCCCCGTCTGTTGGCAGTTATAGCAAACTATCGGCTTCTTGGCCTCGAACGCCTTTTTCTGTTGCCCTTCCGCCCTTTTCTCGGGTGCTTCTTCCTTTCTCTTGTTTTTCTCATCACCGCTTCCTTTGGAGTCTAAACCCTCCTTCGGCATATACCGACCCGACTTTGTCCATCGCGGAGGCTTGTCGGCCCGATATTTACTAATCTCCCTCCTAGGGACATCCTTGCCTTCGAGGGCACGGCGATTTACGTACTCCTCTGCGAGCTCTGCCGCTCTCGTGATAGTATCTACTCCTTGTCTATCCTGAACCCAGTACCTAATGTTTTCAGGTAGACGCCGAAAGAATTGTTCCAACGCAAAACACTGCAGAGTCTTTTCCGCGTCGCCAAGCGCACCCTCCTCTCTAAGCCATTCCTCCAGATTTACCTTTAAGGTGTACGCAAACTCTGGGTATGACTCGTCTTTGGCTTTCTCGATCTCACGAAATTTTCGCCTGAACGCCTCCGCTGACAGTCTGTACTTTTTGAGCAGACTCGCTTTGACTCTGTCATAGTCGTCTGCGTCTTCTTTACCCATACGGGCTATAATGTCAGCTACTTCACACGGCAGCAGCGTAAGCAAGCGTTGGGGTCACGTGTTTTTAGCAAAATTTTCCCTCTCGCACGTGCGCTCAAAGTGCACCAGAAAAAGACCCATGTCCCCTCCTACCGCGTAGGATGGCATCAAATCTGTCATTCGGCGCTCTCTTTCTCGTGCCACTGCGCTAGCTCCGTTCATTGATTGAGCCTTTGCTAGTTCAATTTCTAGGCGTTTCATTTCCATACGATCGATACGTTCTCTTTCCTCTTTCTCCTCACGACGTCTCTGTTCCTCTTTTTCCTCCCGGAGCCTCTGCTCCTCTTTTTCCTCACGGAGCCTCTGCTCCTCTTTCCTTTGCGTAATAGCCTCCAAGCATTCGCTCAGCTCATCGTCATCTGCCCCGATCTTCTCGATGGCGTCAATGATCTCCTGCTTTCTTTTCGTCTCGGCAATTACCTGGCCCAGCTCTCGGGCCAACTCTAACAACTCTGGCTTTTTTAGTCCCTTCAAATTCATGGCGGTCCTTGGTGCTGCTAACTCTTTTAACTAAACAACTTTGACGTACTATCAATACTTCCGTCAACCGTTACCAAATCACTGCTTTGTTTACAATCCTACGCAAAGCCTGGTGATATCTCAGCAAAGAAAAGCAGTGCACTCACCCTATGCAGTCATGAATTCGGACGCGTTCCTTCCCGTGTTGTCAGAGATGCCACGAAGCAGTTTTGTCCGACTCTAGGTCCTCCAGACAGCAGGTCTCAGCATTGCCTCCTGGTCGATGAGCTCGATCCCACCGCTGCCATCCAGTTGTTGTGGTCTGAGTCCTGTGGGTCTCGTCGTTGGTAGCTGGCTCCCATCGGACTCGTCCCTTATAGCGAGAAGCAATGCTTATATGGGAAAACAGAGAACAGACGTTTATTTACATTAGAAAGAGGTCAATAAGAAAGTTTAGATATATAGTGGCGTTCTTCGTACATGGCGAGCTCTCCACTCGAAAAAGCACCGAATGAGCCGTGGGGGCTCATTATAAAGGGTCTGTCCTCCCCAGATCCCTAGATCGGGGACCGCGTACAGATGGCACCGTCCAATCACGGACCACACATTACCCGCGAGGGTGACGAGCACGCACGGTCCACGCGAACGTTCAAAACTGAAGCGTGGTCACCGCACGGCCATGTGGCACGAACGCGGCTCCCCCCCCGTCAAGGTGTGTCGCTGGGCGAGGGGTCTGGAGTTGATGACTGCATCCATCGAAAGGGCCGCCGTAAACAAGCTTCAAAGGGTGCCGAACGACTCGTTCAATTAGCGGGACGATTCCCGGCCGCCGCCGCCGCCGTCATCTTCCAAAGAAGAAGCTGCACCGGTGGTCTCCCGAACTGCTCACGGCGCCGCGGCGGCAGGACGCCGCACCCTCCGGCCAGGTGGGAACAATACATGGCGGACACCGGCCGCCCACCCGTTTGGCGACTCAAAAGGAACATCAAAAGGAACGCCGATCCATTGTCAGACCTGGCGCCGGTCCTAACACTATGTGCTGACTGCTAGACGCACCCAATCTCGCGCAGGGCACGACCAATCAAGCGATCGAAAGTGTCACGTGCCAGGTCGTCTGTATAGCGCGCCGATGACGTCACAAGCGTCGCGAGCCAATTACTGGGGTCGAACCCTATAGGTCAAGTTCGCGATGACTTCAAGAGCCCATATAAGCTCTCGCGAGAGCGGTTAGGGCACGAACGACGTCCACTACGATGACAAATTGTCCCTGAACGAAGACCTCGCTATCTCCTTTAGTAAGCGGGCTATACACGATCAGAGAATATTCGGTAGTCCGCCCAATAGGCTGAACCTTTTCCTTCTCTTTCAGGCAGTACGCACGCGGTTGGACATCAACACATAACGTCCTTGTCAACGCAGGCGTCAATTCAGACAGTTTAAAATTTAGTTAGACGATGTGTTTTTTTTGTGTAATGTGAATCATACAAAGCGTTATATACTGCATGAAGGATACCAGGTACCAAATTATCCACCTTAAATTCTACATGAATTTTTACCCTGAAGGTGGACATCATGTGATAATTAAGTCTGTCTACTATGACGTGATTATATATATATATATATATATATATATATATATATATATATGTGTGTGTGCGTGTGTGTGTGTGTGTGTGTGTGTGTGTGTGTGTGTGTAGTGCAATTGGAATGCCGCGGCGCGAGCAAAGTTTTCTGTGGCCGCACTGCCAAAAGATTTCACGGGAGAAAAACGTTTGATCCCTGTACCACGTGTCGGCAGGTACTATAGAAAGCTATAGGCATCAAGCGAAACGTCAAACACAGCGTTAAAAAGTGAAGCAGCTATAGACCTTGTTCCCAAGAGAAAAAAAAAAAGAAAACATCGCCGTGCCGCGCTGCGCGTATAGGAATCCAAAGGCTCACGTCACAGCCTCGGCCGTGCGTTTCGGGGGTTTCACGCCCCTTTAGCGCAGTCCAGAGAGGATCATGGCGGCGACCAGGGAGCCGTCTTGTGAAACGGGCTATATGACGACACATAATAAACGTCATGATGACTGTGTATAGCTATGTTTGCTTACACTGAGACATATATAGATCACATCAACATGGTTCAAAACTTGGAAGTGCGTGCGACACGTCTCAAACGCAACGGCTTGATGCAATCCTTTTTTAGATTTGATGCATGTGCTACCTTGTTGTGCACAAATATATTTGATGTAAAGCCTGAAAGACATAATCGCTCACATGTGCGCCTGCTCTGCAAACAGAGGAAGCACTCGCCTGCTCAAGCCCCCCCCCCCCCTTTTTTTTCTTTTGAAAGAAAAAAACAACCTGTTTGCACTGTACGAAGCTGTTGATTGATTGATTGATTGATTGATATGTGGAGTTGAACGGCCCAGTACCACCATATGATTATGAGAGACGCCGTATAGTGGAGGGCTCCGGAAATTTCGACCCCCTGGGGTTCTTTAACGTGTTCCCAGTAGGAAGCTATGCACACGAGGAAATCAACATAGATTTCTCACGGAAGGATAGGTTCCCCTTCCTGGTTCGGACAAATTTTTCTTCGTCTGGGAAACCTTATTTCCACGAAATTCGTGCGAATATTTTTGTAGCCTCGACAAACGAGTACACGGCCCTTTGACCATATGCGAGCGCACCAGGGGGCGTGCCACTCGCGTCCGCCTACCCCAAAGTCTCTGAATAATATTTAGTACCCCTCCCTCCCTAGTCACCTGAAAGGAAGCGTCAATTCTGCCCAACTTTTCAAGTTATTTATTTTATTTATTTATTTACTTCATCCGAAGACTAAAGAACGTGGAGCCCAACCGTTTCCATGCGGCGCGTCCACCGTGGCACTGCTCGTTTAGAACTTGTTAATAATAAAATACGGCAAGGCTAAAACCAGCTAAAACGAAACATGGCGACGCCTAAACCCATTCGTAAAATGGTCTATAGTAATGTTCCCAAAACTCGACGGAATGCGGAGAGACGCGTTTTGGCACTTCAGATGCTTGAGATGCGAGAGACACACACACACACATTAAGTCAAGGAATTCCAGGACATGCATACGGTGAGCTTCGTATCGCATACTGTTGTTTTGACAGGCGTTAGAGTCCCCTCATCCACTTTTAAAATATCGTTTTGATTAAGGTCATTCGCTCGTTTCGCGACTTCCCCACGGGTAGAACGCGCTTATTATTGCCGCCATTCGCATTCCGGCAGGCAGCAAATACATGCGCGGACGGAAGAAGTGCGCACGTGGGGTCTTATCACGGCCACTTGCGTTGCAACAACACGGCGTCCTCCCCTCTGAAAGTAATAACCGGTTACAAACGATAGTGTCGGGGCTCGTGTACGCACCTTAACATATAATTTGGGCGAGGAACCGCGAAAGGAAAAAAAATAAGAAAAAGCATTAGGTGCGAAGGCGTACGGCCGCGTCCATTTGCCGGATGTTCGCGCAGTCCCACGAGTCTCTGTCGCGGCGGTTGAAGATGCTGCGGAAAATTAAAAAAAAATGTTTAATATGTGTTCACATACAGCAGGCCTTCTGCGTGCAAAAAAAAAGTGAAACTAGTAAGTGGTAGTAAGTGACGATAGTTACAGCGGGAGAACAAAACGACATAATTAATCGACGTAGCGCGTTTAGAAACATAGGACAAAGGAAGGGACAGAAAAGAGCGCTCCCTTCTGTGCCTTCCCTTGTCCTATGTTTCTAAACGCGCTACGTCGATTAATTATGTCTTACCAACATGCCCAACTTTATACTCAAACAAAACGACGACACAGAGACAAGAAGGAGACAAAGGACCCGAGCTCCTTCTCGTCTCATTAGCTCCTTCTTGTCTCTGTGTCGTCGTTTTGTTCTCCCGCTGTAACTATCGTCATGCCATACCAACTAGCCCAAGCTGCCACACTTCTAATGTAGTAAGTGGTTCTTGAAGGAAAGGAAAAAGGAGCTAATTTCTACCTGCGTGTAGTTGACGACACAGGAATGGGGTAAGGAGATAAAAAAGAATAGTAGAAAGAGAAGGATATAAAAGGCGGAGCATTCGCCTTACACGAGCGAAGAAAGGAAACAGGAGAGATTAGGAAAGACGGGGGACACGGTCCAAGGAGTCCGAGGACGGGGCACCGATCTGCGAGAGCTACACGGCGTCAGGAGATCGCGGACGGCGGGCAGATCGGCGAGAGCTATATACGCTGTCCTCGGAGATCGCGGACGACACAACCGTTCAGCACGGAATCCACCGAGCGAATTCAAAGTGCAACTTGAGCGAACGCGTGGAGTGCGTTGGGAAGGACTCTGTTCGATCACGTGCTCACTTTCAATGCAGCGTTTATCCCTATAGATGTCGGCTTAATCAAAAGGAGTGGTTGAAAAGGAGTCATTCTGTGTGGCTCGACTCCGTCGTCTGTGGCACCCACGTTTATAGATTTCATATCGAAATCATGGGAGTTGGGCTCACGGGATATGCTATTACAATTATTATTACAATGACAGTCTGAAATTAGACAAATCTACGCGCCATTAATGTAATTCTCAAAAAAAAAATGTTTTTGTAAAGAACTGCGTACTTTCAACCGCGCCCTGTGTGATCCTGAACCTTTCGAATGGACTCTTATAGTACGCGAGCTGACACCCAAATAAAACAAGCTTTATTCGCCTACCGTGCTTCGCTCAGAGGCGCATACATAATATTTTCAAAGGTGGGGGCTAGCTTATGTGATAGTCTGATAACTAGCTAATAAGATAATAAATTAATAATAAATAAAAAAAGTTAAAGGGATGGGAGGGGCAAACATACTTCATGAATGTTTGTGCGTTTGTATGTTTACTTGTATACATATGCGAGCAAAATTGAAAAAAAAAATATTCGGGGGTTTCGAACGCCCCTCCTCTCCCTCACTGCGCCCCTGGCGGTGGGAGGCGGTCGAGAAGTCCTCACCCTTTCTCCCGCCCTCAGCGCATGGTTTCCCTCACGGTGGCTCAATAACGTCCGGAGTTTTGCGGCCCAAAACCACGATATGAATATGAGGTGTCTTGCTATAATAGCGACACCTGCCATTCGGAGTGCAGACCGTTTGCAGACTGCGATCATTTTCTTTCGTTTTGCAAGATTTGGTTGACATAGCAATGAATTAATTGCGTGTATATATATTATATTGCTACAGCAAAGGCCATTTCACTGCGGATCGAGTGTGGCACATACACAGCGCTAAGCGTGTGCCGTCGACCTATACTGGCGGACGAGCGTGTTTCGTAGACTGCACCCACCGTTCTTGCAGAGAATCACGGGGTCGATTTGATCTCCGGCTATCAAGAGCCCAACAGGCACGCATCAGCCGGCTGGTGGCCGCTGGGTCAACGTACTTGCTGTGTTCTCTTGTCTTTTTTTTTGCCTCAAGTTGTCAGACTCATCAGACGCAGCGCGATATAGCACCGGAGATGGTTGCTCAGCTGTGTCATGACACGATGTTATTAACCCCCCACCCTCGGGGGACGCGACAACGAGAGTATGCTTTCATACTAAGGCTCGGTTGTACTGTTTGAGAGTCAACAGAGGAACATCATGTTCGACGCTTGCATGAGAACTCTTGCAGTTTATTATACTCTCTTCAGAGAGCCGCCGGAAGTCTCCGTAAGACATGTTAACGTGTATGTTTAACTTATATGTGGGGTTAACGTGTATTTTTAATTTATATGTGCGCCCCCCCCTTACCTTACATTATGATATGGAAAGTGGGGGGCGTTGTGACGAACTTTCGCCCCCCCCCCCCTTCAACCCCGCAGGGGAACAGGCGTATGTCAAGCTTCGCTTGGCCTCATTTCCCTTATAGGGGAAGCGCTCCCGATTTTTATTAAGTGTACATCGTTAGTTGGGTAAGTGATTAGCATAGCATCCTAAGTTGATTTGCTAAGAGAGAAGTGAGTCGGTTGCTCGCGCAAGGTTATAATATATATATATATATATATATATATATATATATATATATATATATATGAGATCTAACAGACAGTAATGTCAAGTGGGACGTTAAACCCCACAAATCAATCGATCAGTAATGCCAAGGAATGTACAGGGGAAGTTATTAGAACCAATGGAAGGTAAATAAGAAGAAAGAAAAGTGGGTGAAAATATAACCAGCCGTGAGCAGGTTCATTTCCTGCTCACGGCTGGTTATTTTTTCACCTACTTTTCTTTCTTCTTATATTTACATTCCATTGGTTCTAATAACTTCCCCTGTACATTCCTTGGCATTACTGTCTGCTAGATCTCATTTATATATATATATACGGAACGCTGCGTATACACACCAATTCAGAGCAACAGCGCCATGCAGAGAGGCCGCCAACTCGGCTCTGCTGCAGGGGTGCATGCTGACTGCACGGCGCGACAGCAAAATTTACAATCCGCACGCGGAAGGTGTGTACACAGAGCAGCGAACAAATCGGTGCTGCAGTCCTCGTTGACCGATAAGACCCGTCGTTCAGTGCGTCAAACAACGCAAGCTGTCTAATGCGCGTGTCGGCTCGACGAAGTGCAAAAGAGAAAAAAAAAGGGGGGGGGGGCGGCAGCAACGAGGAGTCCATCATTAATCAGGCAGCGTGAAGGAATTTATCAGAACGTGCTCTACTCCGAAAATATGTATACCCCCCCCCCCCCCCCCGCGCTCCGCCGCGGTGGTCTAGTGGCTAAGGTACTCGGCTGCTGACCCGCAGGTCGCGGGTTCAAATCCCGGCTGCGGCGGCTGCATTTCCGATGGAGGCGGAAATGTTGTAGGCCCGTGTACTCAGATTTGGGTGCACGTTAAAGAACCCCAGGTAGTCGAAATTTCCGGAGCCCTCCACTACGGCGTCTCTCATAATCATATGGTGGTTTTGGGACGTTGAACCTCACAAATCTAATCTAATCTAACTACCCCCCCCCAAACTTTCGCCGATATAAATTTATGGCTATGATCCTGGGCAGCATGTTTGTACTCTTTTCTGATAACATGGGTGTATGCCTGTCGAGCTAGCCGACTCTGATCATATTGAGACTTTTCGGACCTATTGATTGATTGATATTGATTGATTGATATTACCTAATTGGAGCGATTTCAAGAAAAGGCAGAATAAACGATGCAGGATGTGGATGAGAGCTAACCACTATCAAAGGTTTAAATTTATTTTCAACGATTTGCTTTTATTATAAACATCTTGTTGGCATTATATACGCCAAAATCGCCTTGCAAGCGTGCCCGTCAGCACGAAGTGGACAACTGCGTCAGTTGGCGGCGATTCGTAATCGATATGTATACACTGCGCGGTAGAAAACACGGACGATAAGATAGACAAGGACAAGCGCAGAGCCGATTCATTAGCCACGTGCGCCATTTCGCCCTGCTGCCAACCGCAAGGCACGATCGTAGCGACACTGTAGCCTTGAAACCAGCGCTTGCGGGTCACATGCGGGCCGCACGCAATTTCGGATTTTCAGCGTGCGGTCCGCGGACGCCGACTCGCGTTACGACGCATGCGCAGTGGCAGCGACCGCACCGCAAGGGTTCGCGGTGCGCTATTCTAAACCTCCCTAATAAACCCTCACTGCCATTGCGTGTATACGTTACGTGCGAACTTTACGGGCGTGCCTAACGCGGGCGCTCATTGAGGCCTCCTCCCGGTCTGCCCAATGTGTAACACGCACCACATGATAGCGGAATTCTGTACACTATATCAATTGGTGCACTTCGTTATCTATACTTATCGACCGCGTTTTCCACAGCGCGGCGTACATCGACCGTCAGCGCGGCATGTGTTGACGGGAAAGGTTCCAGCACGCGCGACCAAAGTCAGGTCGTGTGGTGGTATCATCGTCTGACGGGCGCTATCTTGTTATGTACATACAAGTGCGAATTTGAGGCGAGTTGGGCGGGTTGGTAAAGATGCATGACTTCGATATCTTAGCTCCAAAAAAAAAAAAAAAACGGAGACAGAGAGAGACGTAGACAACGTGGGCGCTAACTTCAAACCACGTTTATTTGGAAACACGGAGACCAAGGAAAGAGACGTAGGCAACATTGGCGCTAACTCCAAACCATGTTTATTTGGAAACACACATAAATATATGTGCGTTTCCAAGTAAACGTGGTTTCAAGTTAGCGCCCATGTTGTCTACGTCTCTTTCTTTTGTCTCCGTTTTTTTTTTTTGGAGCTAAGATATCGAAGCCAAGCGTATGCGCGTTCGTCGACGGCGCTTCAAAATATTTTCCGTTTACGGGAGGCCATCCAAGTGAACACGACTGCATTCACAACAACAAAACCGCGCACCGTACTCATCGAGCGTAAACACACCGGACTCCACGCCCGGAATATATGGGGCACTGATAGCGCGTGTCCTCTGGCAGAAAACACGGTCACCCACAGATAGTGCAAGAGAAACGATATGTGCCGTATAGCTTTACGACTAAAACCCTCTCACAGCCGTATACATGTTGACTATGTTATACGTTGCTTCGCCTTGCGAAACTAAATATATCACAGCCCAGCCTTCCCCTTTTTGAGGGAGGGAGTGAGGTTCGTCGTAGCCCCCCCCCTCCTCCTTTTAATGCCATTGACATGGGGGGATTGCTTTTTTGCCCACCCCTGCCGACGCCCATGCGCAGCATTATAAAAGTGTTACCAAGGGTTATAACTTTTCGTAATACGTATGCAAGCAATCTTTTTATTCATTTTTTTTAAAATACTACGAATGCACCATCCACAAATGCAGGCAAATTTTTATACGATTTTTTTTGTTGTCAAAAGGCCGTCCAGCATACGTTTCGAAAATAGCAGAATAACAACTTGATGTGCCTCCTTAAAAGTGTGGCAGCTTGGGCTAGTTGGTATGGCATGACGATAGTTATAGCGCGAGAACAAAACGACGACACAGAGACAAGAAGGACACTTGTCTTGTCTCTGTGTCGTCGTTTTGTTCTCGCGCTATAACTATCGTCCTCTAAAGGGCCAGTCAACAGGCTCCTAAACGCGCAGGAAAAGCTCGCGAATCTCTTCGCACGCCTGACCAACCTCCTTCCAGGCACAGTGACGTCACCTCGCTGATCGGCCACGTGACGCAGCACGCAGCTCGTCGATTGGTCTAAACCAGGTCTCAACAAAACAGTAACGAAGTCAACGTCACCGATCGCCGAGATGACGTCACTGCGCGTGGAAGGAGGTTGGTCGGACGTGTAGACCCTTTCACTGTTTACAAACACAGGTCCCGGATGACATCCGGTTTCATCCACTCAAGTGCCTCAATAGCATCGGTGGGTAAGAAGAGCGTTAGGAAATAGCCCGCTGATTTTATACACTTTCCTTATTTGGAAAAATATATTCAAATATATGTTCTTTTGAGCAACATAAAAACTACGAGAGATTGCATTGAACATTAAGCACGTTCTTTTTATCTGAAAAAAAAAGAACTAATAGGAAACTTTTATTACAATCGAAAAAAGGTGAAAATGTCCTTCCAGTTTCTATGTTACGAGCCGGTAAATGAGGTGACCACAAGTTTTTTTGGGGGACACAACGCCTGCAATCTTGAAACCGTCTATACGAAAGATGCGCCAGCTTGTTTGAAGGCTGTAAAAAAGGAAGTCGGAGCTTGTTGACGGGCCCTTTAAGAATCAAAATGTGCATCGGACGAATCGCCCAATACTTTTCTCATAAAGAAAATTTGCAAAAAAAAAATTAACGGTCAACGGATTATTATCAAGCAGCCGATTCCTCTGCTCTGCTTATCAGCGGCGTAAATCTAGAAAAATCACAAGGGCCAGCCATGGTGGTCATTTTGTTTTTAAGTGTTTCAGGGCTTTATTTTTACTTACACAAAAACTAAAGCCACGTGTCTCGAAATCAAACTGAAAAACGAACGTAGGACGCCAGCTCGCGTTATTGCATTGTTCTGTTCAGTCTCTTCTGAAACCGACCGAGCGGCAGTTTGACATTTCAATATACTCTCCCACCCAGCTGCGGCTTATTTAACACCGGTACACGTTACAGAAAATAAAGGCTTTGAAAAAAAGTTGGGTGCACTAAATTTGACTGTCAAGCCATTCAGATAAGCCGGCCTCGGCGGATCAGTGGCTATAGGGTGCTCGCCTGCTGAACCGAAGGTCGCGGGTTCGATTCCGGTCGCGGTGGTCGCGTTTCGAAGGAGGTGAAATGGTAGAGGTGCGATGTCACACCAGGTAATCGACATTTCCGGAGCCCTCCACTACGGCGACTCTCATAAATCGTACGGTGGTTTCGGGACGTTACATATTTAAGCCATATTAAACCTCACATATATTAAGCCATTCGGGTACATGATGTTTGAAAAACAAATCTTATGGGGGGGGGGAAGGAGGAGGAATAAAATGAGGAAGGACAGGGAGGTTAGCCTGACGTGCCCCCCCCCCTACGGCCTGAGCACAAGGGGGGGGTCAGAACCCGACCCCCCCCCCCCCTTCACATGATTTACACCACTGCTGTTAATCGTCTAAGTGTAATCATCGACAACGCACATGGGAACTCTGCAGACGCGCTTATCGTGCTGTGATACCAGTCGCTGCCGATTACCGTCGTTATCTACACTTTCGTGACTCCCTTTTTTTTCCCTAGGCTTGTTCTCTTGTTTAAGATATACCTTATCTTATATAAGCATGGTTCGTTCTCTTCCGAGTGTGTGCCATGTGCGCGTGCCTGCGAGTTGTGCGAGAGACAACTTCCAAGAACAGAACTACAAAAAAAAAAGCGCGTATCTTGCACGGGAGATGAAGCGCTAAAGAGACAGCGGAGCTGATGCGCACCTAGGCAGACCCAGGGCTTAAGCCAACTTCCATTTTTTTTAAGGGAGGGGCTCGGTCCCCCCCTAGGCAAGTCAACTGTCGTAGCCCTGCCGGACCCATTTGACAAGCGCTGGTGTTGATACTTTAACAGTAGAGATGTATACAGAAAAATTAAAACTCAAATATATTTATTTCTGCAACACTTATATGCATTGGTTCAGTGCTAGAGACGGTGGGCGTCACTGCATTGATGCATGGCTTGAAGGCCGGGTAGACCTGGCTGTTGCTGTTTTTCAAAGTTCTGCGAATTTCATCTTTGTTCATTCTTCTACTTCTTTCCGTTTCTCGTTCCTCATTCGCGTGAAAAAATTGCTCAAAAAACATGTGGGAATAGCTCGTGGAAGCGCACCATGTCATCAACCAGCTGGAAAGACTGCAGCCGACGGATACGGGTAGAGCGCTGCAGCAACATTCGGGTGATCGCGTCAAAGATGGCATGCACGTTCGTCAGCGCGAGATCAGAAACAACTTACACATAAGCGATATACCAAGAAGCGTGCATCCAGAATACGACCAAGGAAGAAGACAAGCCAGGATAAAACTGCCTAAGCAGATATATACTAGAACGCACCAACAGCAATGAAGGAGATGTAAGATACATGGACGGCGCGGCGTACATTACAAACGACCGTTTTGTCGTAAGCGTGATCGACGTAAACGGTAAAGAAATGAGAACAACGTCCACACGTGCCAAGGACCCGAGTAGAGCGGAAGAGCTGGGCATGGCCGTGGCCATCGCTACATGCAAGACGCGGGATACCGCGATAACGGATTCGTAAGAGGCGTGCAGATGATGCATGAACGAAAGGATCGGAAAGGCAGAACTGTACACGCCTTTAAAAGGCATCAAGATGGACTAAGCAGCGCACGCCGGACCATCTCCGACACGCTGGGAACACATTGATGGCTGTCCCGACGAATATGAGCGAATACCGAAAAAGTACTCGGACATTTTGGCACATTGGCAGAGGAAGCGGTACCCGCCGGCACAAAAGGAGTAGGAAACAAGCAGTGACCCGCAGAGAAGACTCCGAGCCGAAACTTACTCGCACGGAACACCGATGCACGCGACGTATCCAGGAACCTACGGGCGGGACTGCAAGTTTTGCCGTCCGGACACGCGCCACATGTATACGGTTCTGGAGTCTAACAACAGTCCGGACCGTCGCCACAGCCAAGTGAAAACTACCAGAAAGAAACGGATTCAGAGGAAGAATTCGAAGACCAGTGGGAGGCTCTGCTATGGTGGCGCAAGACCCTTACAACCAGGTATACGATTGGTGAACAGGGCTCGGGTGGCGACAGCGAGCCACCTGGACTGAGGAGGCCTCCCACCTTATAGGCTGAAGCACAAAGAGCCTGGTCAAAATAAAGTTAATTTCTCTCGCTCGTGTCACTGTTTTAACACATTTCATTTCTGTCTATTTCAATTTCTTTTTATTTCTCTCTCTCTCCGTGTATTTTTTTCTCTCTCGGTCATTCCACCTTTTTCTTTCTTCCCTTTCTCTGTATTTATCGCTTCCTCCTCGTATATTTCTCTAGCTTTTTACATTTCTATCTCTCCCTTTTCAGCCTATCTCTCTATTACTCTTTCTATGCTATGCTGACCTTCCTCCTCCTGACTATCGCTTCCCTTTCCCACCTTCTTGCTATACTAAATATGCAAAGCCACGTTACACTGTGCTAGTGTGCCTGGATAGCAAAGTGCTTAGGACGCTCGCCTTCAGACATAGGTCACGCGCGGGTTCAAATCTCTCCTCGCGAATCCCCCCCCCCCCCCCCATAGAATTGGTCTCTTTCTCTGTCGTCTTTTTTCTCTCTTCCTCTCACTCTGTACTCGATCGCTCTATCGCCAATCACAGTTATTACATCTTGCGCCGGAGAAACCTGACAATTTGCGCAGTAAATCGGGGAGGTTTGTTATTCCTGTAGTGTGCTCGGGTTATAAAAAACTCGATATAACGTACATATATTTTGAAGATGCTTAACAGTGTAGTAGACAATACTTGACATCAAAAGAGAGGCACTGGCAAAAATGTATAAAGCATCGCTGTTTAGACTTTAGGTGCCGCTGCAAACTTCAATGCGCAATGCGTTTTTGGTAAACTTTTTTTGGAGGCATTCACATGTGTGAACTCGCCGTCATGCAGTCGGCACGTTGCGAAGTCGGTGTTTCCTTTTATTTTTGTTTCTGACATTCCTTTATGCACGCATACTTTTTTTTAACTGACTCGATGCATCCTATAGGATTCCTTATCAGATAATTAAGCCGGACAAGTGTAGATTTTGGATGGTCCCACACGTGAAATTCCTGCACAGCAAATATTTGCCCCACTTTCACCGATTCCGAAGACTCAATCGACGCGGTGCGAAATGAAATCTTAGAAATCGGTGGCACATGACGTCACTGCGCTTACGTGTAGTGACGTCATGTCTGCGCAAGCGCACTGCAATCCTGGTGCATTCCAGCGCGTGGATTGCGGTGCGTTCTCATACCCTTTTTTTTTTACATCAGCAACGAAGCCAGTTTGCATAGCCGTCCACGGGATGAGCCTTGTACAACGTGACACAGTCACGCAACCATATACGCCATTAATCTCGCGACAGATCCAGCGACTGCGTACACCAATCAGGCGTCGCGCGCTCTGTTGCAAGGTGCACCGCCAGGACTTGAATAAAGTGCGAGCGATCGACGATTAAGAAGCTGCGGCACATGATATATGACACGCTAAGGCCGACCCGATCGCACGGGGCACGCAAACGTTGTAATCAAGCGACAATTACCGGAAGGCAGAATGAGCCATTAAGCCCGGCAAGAAACAAAATTTACAAGGCGTGTAATCGCCTCGGCCTCTTCTAAAGGCAGTAATCACAGTCGGCCACTTAGCGACCACGTGCACTTGCAGCCTTGTCGAGCAGCGGCATAGTTGTGTGCGTGCGTGTAAGAGAGAGAGAGAGAGAGAGAGAGAGAGAGAGAGAGAGAGAACCAACTGCTTCTAATGTCCCACCTCAAAGTTAACACCAGCTGAAACCAGTTGGATTCCTACTTACACATTTCCACTAGGGGGGCGATTGCTCATTCTTCTGTCATAGTGAGTGATTCGAAAACTGCCATATAGAACTTCGGAGCGGGTAGGGCTTGCAGGACAGCCCTAGCCGTTCTCTCCTGTAATCCGCCGTCCCAACTTGTTGCGTTAATCTGGACACCTGCTCACTCAGGCTCAATTGGTAATGAGGCGACCCACGCAAGCGCTCGAGCTTTCACGATCCGAGCCTTGGGGACGTTTCAGAAACCAACGATTTACCTGCCGCATGTACATCTAAAGAAAGATTACTTGCATACAACGACATTTGTGGGCACTACCGCCTCGGTCGCCGAGCCCTACCACCTTTACAGCGTCAGTTCTCCCGCAGGCGTGAGGTCCTCCTCTGGCGTAAACTACAAACCCGAATTCTTTCTCTCCGCTACATTACGCCACAAAATTTATCCCGGAATATACTCCAATTCAGACTGCAAGGTTTGTACGGTAAGAAAAGCGGAGTTTAACCACATTATGTGGCAATGTCGAAATCACTCCACTCCACCGAACCTCTTCGTAAACAAATAAGTAGTCGGGAGCTGTGGGAGGCTGTTATGCGCAGCTACAACCCCGACCTTCTGGAGGCTATCCTGAGGTAGGCTGAGGTGGTAAAAGAGGCCTACCACGAATAGGATCCCTCGCCTTCTCGCAGGCCCTTTCCCTTAAGATGGAATAAATAAAGTTGTTTCTCTCTCTCTCTCCACTAGGGGGGAGGGGGCAGTTGGATTTGGGAAGGCGGTAGTGTTCATCTACACTTTGAGGCGGGCGTAGTGTTGATGTACACTTTATGTATTGGAAAGCAAAGACAAAGAAGACAAAAATACCCAGACTTGTACACAGACATGTACCAACTAGCCCATCAACGAAATCTTCTTGAACTTCTTGTATGTTTGTACTTGCATGTTTTTACGTGTATGCAAACATTAACATTTTTGGGAAGGGGGGTGAACCTCCAGTCCCTCCATACTCAAGCCAGATCAAAAATATTCCTGTTGATTTTGTTTCCACTGATGTACTCGTTTCACTAATGTACATGCTAGACTATATTTTGCAGCGGTAGTGGCATAGGAAAACTTGTAAAGTAAGTTTGATATCGCCAGGGCTGTGGCCAAGGAGGGGAGAGTGCCCTAGCCCTTCTCCCCCCTGAAGTTCTGACGGAGGGGGTGTTTGACCGAAAATAGGTAATGAAAATTGATATTTAAAAAAAAATAGTCAAGATCATCAGCAAGTGGCCCCCTTCCCCCTGAAATATTCCTGGCTATAGGCCTGGATATTGGCACACTGAAATCAGTAGTGAACAATTGCAATTGCACAATGCTGTTTAGTAGCAGATTTGTAAGCGGTATTCTAAGTGTGAGCCTGCTTTTAATCTTGTATATTGCAGCAATTCGAGTACTCCAGGTCTGGCAACCCGACCCGCAAGTGCCTGGAAGAGTGTCTCGCGGCCCTGGAGCACGCAAAGTATGGTACGTTTGCAATCCATGGAATCTTCAATAAATGATTAGTGATTATTTGCAAGTGTGAGGAGCAACCTTGATTATTGTAGCCAAAGGTGTACATGAAATGTGCACATGCATTCAAACATATGACTGATGAAAAGAAGCGACTACATTGTATCATCAATTGCAAGTAGAACAAAGTCAAACTATTGCAATGACATTGTACCTTTCAAATCGAGAAAAGAAAGGTTTTGTCGTTTGAAAACCGAACATTCATACTTTCCTCTTGCGAGACAGTTTTGCATAGGCGGAGAATGGGGGGTGATCGAATGAACATTTCAGTCTTAATTTACCGCAAAAAGTGCCTGACAAAAATAATCCCCCTTATCGAAACATACGCAGACCACTCTTAAAGAATGCAAAGCTGTAGCAGTGGCAAGAGAGGCAAAAGATACTGGCCCTATCACTTTCACGACAAGAGAATGGTGAATGAGTGTACGCCACGTTCACAAGGCAATGCTGCAAGCTATGCATTTTTGTATCTTTAACACAAGGAGTGAGCTGGGAAAGATGAGCCCCCATATCGATACGTACAAGGGCTGCTCGCTCCCCAAGATATGAAAAGCTGTAGCAACGGTGAGCAAAGTAAAAGATACTGGCCCTATCACTTTGAACAATAAGATTCAGCAAGTTAAATAAGTGCACTTGCGGCATGTCCTAGATAACTCATGAGCGTGAGGAAATGCTGAGAGCTATGCAATTTTATAATTATCCCATGGTTGCAGCCTGTAAGCTCTTGGACTCTGAGTAAGCTCTTAGAGAAAAGCGAATTCCCAACAGGAAGTGTCCGTACTCTTACGCAAATAACACACACACACGTACAAAGGACTACCACTCCCCACTCGCAAATCACTAATTGGCGATATGGTAATTGGGTAAGCGACTCTTACACCCACCTTAAACTACAGCACAGCATTTGGATATAAACTGCAAGGGCCTATGCTGCACAGTTTAATCTACCATCACTTGACTGCTCTCTGTTATCTGCCTCTCATACACGTTTTCTGAAGGGGCTCCGCTGAGCTTCAGAAAAGTGGCAGTTTCTGGAAGTGTTCTAAGAGAGAAGCCTAAGTACGGAGGCGATGCACATGGTGACCGCACAGGTGTCCGCTATAAGTGGCCGATGTTTCTTTGAAGAGCGATACCACAATTGGTGTAGATACTGTGTCTGTCCAGCTGGATAAACAAAAGGCTGAGCCTTGGAGTGCAGCAGACACCTCTCAAAGATACGAACCTAAGGAAAAGAGAAAAACCTCGATGACAAAAAATGAAGCTGCTCAAATACGTACAATCGCATCTGACATGAGTTAGAACGCCTGAGCACCTCTCAACATGCTCGCGTGTTGAAGTTTGGAGAGAGCGTGATAGCACACGCAGGATACGCAGCTAGACTTACACAACGCCACTCAATCGAGACACGGAGATGCACTCGATGTGCTCACAAAGCAAGAATAACAAAGACAGTGTACTGTGCCTTGTTGCGAAACAGTACTCTCTATACAAGATTCTTAGTATAGTACTTTCGTCTTTTAGGGCCAGCTACATGGCTACCTTGGAAAGGAATTGAATGTTTTACTTGTACTCTATGCCGGCCGCTGCTTAGCTTGTGAAAAGATAACAATTAAACTGAAAAAAATTTATAAACAGGGATTGTGTGCTAGAGCGGACGTTTCAAAAAGTGGACTTCCCTTCTTGAAGGCTGTAGGAGAGTAATCTCGCAGACAGACACTAAATCCCTCCAATATATGCTATGCCATAATCCAAGGCAAAGGTTAAATTTTCCTGTTCAGCAACACGCAGGAAAAGTTGGTTCAAGTCAATGAAAATTGTAGCTAAGAAAGGCTTAAGGTAAGGTGATATATTTATGCAGAAGACAAGTCCATGTACGTTGAGTAGCTGGACAAAAGAACAAGAATTTACGGATGGGCTTCAGCGCGATTTAGACAAAGACAATAGGAGACACCGAGTGCTGTGTGTCTCCTATGCTCTTTGTCTCAATCACCCTGCAGCCTATCCAATTGTGTACTACCAACTCGCCCAAGTCAAAGTGCTTTTGGAAGAATTTACGATTTGCAATGAGCTTCTGTAACATGTGAAAGTGTGTTCATTTTGGTCAAAGTAGAAGTCAAACATTTCACATCCTCCGTGTTTTTGTTTACTTTCCCCAGCACTGACATATTCTTCGGGCTTGGCAGCCACACACAACCTGACACACCTCCTGAACAGTGGTGACCACGTCGTCAGCTTCGATGACCTCTACGGTGGTAAGGAGCATTTATTGTCACATGCAACGTGTTTTAAAGGTCCATATATATGTTAATAGTGATAACTGTCTTCATGGAAGTAACAAAGCACTACCATTTCAGGCACGAATAGGCTGTTCAGGAACCTGCTGATACCTAGAGGTTTCGAAGTGACATTTGTTGATGCCACAGACCTCAAGAAATTTGAGGCTGCCCTAAGGCCCAACACTAAAGTAAGTGTTACGTTTCCACTTAACCATGTTTTTTTTTCATATTTATATTCGAGTACAATATGAAGAAAAAAAAAGCAGGCTGTTACTTTTAAAATATTTTAAGCATACTAAAGTCCCTGAACTGTTCAAGAAGTAAGGGTGATATTACAGCATTCTGGCCATTAACAATTTGTTGCACGCCTACGTTTCTAACCACACATCCTGTGTACTTGAGCATTCTTTGTCTTTGATTCTTGCACTGCTTTTCAGAGTTGAGCACACAAATCACCTGCTCAAACCAAAAATTATAGTAGCTGATGGAGTAGCCAACCTGTTCGTGGCAAACTAGTGGATGTTGCACAAGCGATTTTTTAATTTTGCTGTTTCAGCATTAGTAATTGCAAACATTGTTCCGTAATTCATTACTGCAGACGTTACTCCTATAGGCATTATTCCAACGATTACAACAGTATATTCAATATTGACAGGCAAGTTAAGCAACTCGAGGTAATGACGTGTTGACTCACTTTGCATTCTCTCTTTGTTCTTCTTAGCTGGTATGGCTGGAAACACCGAGCAATCCAACCATGAAAGTCGTCGACATCAAGGGGGCCTGCGAGATTGTCCGAAGAAAGTGCAAGGCCATTGTCGCCGTCGACAACACCTTCATGTCTTCCTACTTCCAGGTACATCGAGCGGTGCTGTTCAACTGATGGCCTCCTCACGAAATCGGGCAAAAGCTTGAATATTGCATGCTATTTTCTTTCTTTCTCACTTGCAGAAGCCTCTTCTGCTGGGCGCAGATGTTTCCGTCCATTCTCTCACAAAATACATGAATGGTAAGTTCCTATTTCAGAACTGTGTAGAATTCAATGCATTTAAAGTAATGTGTAGAATTCAATGCATTTAAGTAACAAGCAGTATTGTAGCACTTTTAATTCACTAGCTGGCTTCAGAGTTAAACAGACACTGAACGAAATTACAATGCTTATCTCTACACATTTGTACACACTGGGCATGACAAACACTGAAAACGCCAGGTTTATGTTTCATAGACAGTCTGAAAGCTATAAAAGATACAAAAATGATACATAGGGGGCAAAGTTAAAAATTTCAGGCTATAGTTCGCCTATGGCCTCGTGGATTTAGACAATGTCAACTCAAAACTAATTATAAAGAATATTTCATCAATAAAAAAGGGTCATGTTATTTTATAAAGAAGTCCAACTAGTTATCTATATTCAAATAATAATAATAATAATAATAATAATAATAATAATAATAATAATAATAATAATATCTGGGATTTTACATGCCTAAACGTCAACACGATTATGAGGCTCACTGTAGAAGACGGCTCCCTTAATTTGGACCACCTGGTGTTCTTTGAAGCGCAATGACACTGTAAAGGAGCAATTATTTTGCCTCCAGCATTAATTTTGTATCAATGCGACTGCCGCGGCGAGGATCAAACTTGCAACCTTTGGGTAAGCAGCCGAGCAGTGTAACCACTATATCACCGAGAATGATAAATTAATGATGAGAGTACAGTTGCGAAATTTCCAAAATTATGTACAGGTTCAGAATGACGTTCATCAGTGCCCCTTTATTGAATTTGAATATTGATAAATCTGTGTGGGACATCCCACCAGTATTTCATATTGCTTGTGATTGCATAGGTGAAAATTGTGAGACTGTATTATTATTATTATTATTATTATTATTATTATTATTATTATTATTATTATTATAGTATGACCGTATTATTTTAACCCACTTGTGCAATTGATTCTACTGAAAGTGCTCGACAGATCACTGACTTTGCCGAGCGGTAGCTTACACCTGTCATTAAAACCGCAGGGCACTCGGATGTGGTCATGGGCGCCATCTGTACAAACGATAAAGAGCTTAACGACAAACTACGATACTTCCAAAATGGTGAGTGCAGTAATACAATACCACTGTAATGTGGCTGACAGCTTGCCTATAAAAGACTTTTTCCGGATAATGTATGTGGTGTGTAAATCCTGTCTTATTGACAAATATCTGAAGTAGGGTGGTCAGACCCAAGCTCAACCTGGAGTATACTGTAAAAGTAGAAAATGTGTTACATTCATTACAGCATCACATTCATAATACACAGATGCTGTAATCAGCTGTTAGTAATGGCAAGCAGTGAAGTTGGGTGCACACTGAAAAAAAAAAATGATCCAAGTAAAAAGGTTTTTTTTTTTTTTCCCCACAACAGTAATCATCTGGCTTTCTCGCACTCCCTTTCTTGAAAACCCAGTGCTGGCCACTTTCCTATCAAAAAAGCCATGTCACGCTGATAATGCGCATGTCGTTCATGACCTGAAAGTGTTGGGCGCAGTGCAATAGAGCAAGGGAAGGAACGCAAGATCGATGACGACTGTTGTTGTGGGACAAAAAGACACCCTTTTTACTCTATATTTTCTTTGAGGAAAGGCTTGGGAGTAGGAAGTAAGTTAGGAGTAAAGGGCGATTTTATGCCCCACTCCCTTAAAAATTTTTCCCGCAACGACCCTGTAAGTTGCACTCATATGCACAGCTAAAATGATGATCTTGTGATGAGTAAACTGTTCTACCAACATCTCAAAGGATTGTGGAGAAAATGCGGAATATTGTTTGCATGTATGAGCGTGTTATGCTTGTGACTGCAATCTCGACAAACCATTTTTACATAAATTGTTTACGTGCACGCCATGCAGCTGCGGGTGCCGTGCCATCGCCTTTCGATTGCTTCCTCGTCAACCGCGGCCTGAAAACCCTGCACGTTCGCATGGAGAAGCACATGGAGAATGGACTCCGCGTGGCAAAGTTTCTGGAAGCCCACCCTCTCGTAGAGAAAGTCATTCACCCAGGTGAGAACCAGCAAGTAAGCCAAAATATTAGTTCACCAAGTGAATAAGCTGGTATAACTGCCACTGTGCCTATAGCTTGACCTGTTGTCATTTATCCCACCTTTTTTAATGAATATCAATGATTAATAATATTAGCCCATCATATGTCACTTATAATGTCTCAGTTAGAATGATTTTTATTTGGTTGAGAAGGCTTGGGTGAACAAACACACCAGACACAATGATGATGAGTACACAATAATAATAGGAATGGCTGAATGATAATGATGATCACAATGAACAGATAACAGCGATGAGGAAGAGGTGCATAATAAATGCCTCCAGTACAAACCTTTTTTAGAATGAAAAGTGTTTGCTTCGGCGAACATGCTAAGCTCAGTATGTTTTCTAAGTGGTACAGCCTTTGCAAGAGCTCTAATACAGACACTGCAAAGGTTTAGGGATCTTGGCAAGTCCCTAGTCGACTGATGATAGTGGCAGGTAGAATCATTATAATAAGAATATCACAAGATCATGAAGTCAAAAGTAGGTGGAAATAGTAGATCAAGGTCATAACACGACGGTACACAGCATTGCTTGATGAAAACTACCTATCCCGATACTGTGGTCCATGTTGTCACCATCTTTAGGTATCAGCACACCGTGAAGTTTTATAAAGAGTGGACAGCATGACAGGCACATCCTACATGAGGCAATAAATCAGTAAGTGATAATACTGTGAAAAACGGCCACCGTCAAAAAGAAAAATGATGCGAGACGAAGTCATCTCGGCTGCCATGTCTAAATACTAGTACCAGCATTACGAGGTGCTTCTGCGATATAACATGAAAACTATACACTACATGCGAAGTTGATTTGCTTCTCAAATGGCAATGTTAACGACAATACATATTAGCGCCACTACATTGGCCACTTGGGCTTAACGTGAGGATGTGCAAATTTTTTTTAGCAGTTACCCATGCGAGCACTTCTTTCTAACTTTCAAATCACTTTGAATCACCAGTTTATCACAATAGAGCCTTCGCTGTTCAGTATGTCAGGACGGGGCAAGAAGATTTGACCTCCTGGTCCTGTCATGGGAGTAGTCAGATTTGCGTATATACAGGATAGACCATAAAGTTTCGAAGATCATTGATTCACGAACCAATTACTGCAACGTGCAGGTCTGCCTAGCCACCCACAGCACGATGTGGCCAAGCGCCAGTGCTCCGGTTTCAGCGGCATGGTGACGTTCATGCTCAAAGGCGGCCTCAAGGAGTCAACCCTCTTCCTCAAGAATCTCAAGATTATAACCCTGGCCGAAAGTCTCGGCTCCATCGAAAGCCTCGCCGAGCTGCCGTAAGTACATTCACCGGATAGTAACATTTCCTTTAACAGTGAAGATGTTTAAGGTTAGGTCAAGGGAGCACAATCCGCATTTTCCTAGCCAGTGTGTGAATGAAACAACAGACGCGAGTTATGCCACAGAAAGGAAACAAGCCCCCGCCCTATTTGCCAATGGTCCACTAAAAATGAAATCCGCATACAGAAGCATGTGCGCAACAAAGAGAGGAAGAAAGAAAGAGAAGCAGAGTATCAAAGAAATAGAGAAAAAAAGACTTTGTGAAACACATTTGATTGGCAGAGCAGGAAGAAAATATATATGACCTTGTTTGTACTGATACAGTGCAGACCGTGTGATGCCATCAGCTTAAGTATTGAGCCAGCCTTTGCAATATTAAGTCAGAGACGCTGCTTGAACATTTTCGTTTCTTTTTTGTAGGTGTGATATCGCTGGTACAATAAATACCAAAAATGCATAAAGTTTATGCTGCACAAAGTGACATGATAGTGTTACTGTGAATTGGGCACAAGCACACGTGGCCAGCTAGAACCAAAATGATGCAGTTGGGCATTTGAAATGAATTGCTTAATGTGATTCAGTAAAACTCATAGCTGGGCGAGATGGTTCATAATTTTGGGTTAACTGGTGTGTGCAAATATAGACGACACAGAAGAGACAGGGACAAGTGCTTGTCCCTGTCTCTTCTTTTCTGTGTCGTCTGTGTTTGCGCACGCCAGTTTGCCCCGAGCTTAAATGTGAAAATATCAAAAGTTTATTTGTGACCTAATGTCTATGACATAACTAAATAATAAGTTGAATTCTTATGTGCTGTGGAGAGCAGCTAAAGGGGTTATGCATCGTTTCGCCAAGTAATCATCAGATGACCTCAGTGGACTTATCAACCAATTGGGGCAAAAACGTTTCGAATCTGTCAATTGGTGAAGTTACAAAAGTTCAGCTCATAGTACTTCAAGCGCTTTCTCTCTCTAGTTCCGGCGAGTGCACGTGACGCTATACAGGAAGAGATGGCGCGGAGGATAAAAGTTATGCTAGCACGTGTCTCGACTTCGAGCGTGTGTGACGAAACGCAATTGCTCTATCCCACTGTAAATCCCGCATGAGAGTGCAGCTCACTGGGAAGATTAGCAGACTATGGAGCGCAGCAATGGCGTGTGCCAACACCGCACAGCAAAAAGTGCATCTTATCGAAACACCACTCTTCATTTATGCCCTCCATTGACCAATAGCGTGGGACCCTCTGTCCGATGTCCCACAGAGGGCGCCAGTGGGTCCGAAGTGAGCGAGGAGGCGCCTCGGTACTAAGAGGGAACCCAATAATTGCGACTGCACTCCACTAGCTAGATCTGCTTGCTGTGCATGTCTGCAAGATTTGACTGCGATGTTCGTAGCGTGACTGAGGGGTTATTCATGATTCCTTTAATTTTAAGGGATGTAGGGACAATTACATAAAGCTTTTACATTCGTACAACCCAAAGAAAAATGCAGCAGAAGCAAAATGTAAAAAAAAATTATGAAGCTTCACAGACAACTCGATCATTGGTTTGAGACTGAATAAAGACAATTTCTGTATTGTAATGGCAAGTAGCCAGCATAAGCTAAAGGTAGTATTGGTACCTGGTAGTATTCAAGTTAATACGATAGGTAAGTCACATGGCTCTATTAGACTACCCTGCTTCCAAGACCATTTCATGACTTCTGTCGGAATTCATTAAGGCCCATTACTAAATACGGTTGGTCGAAGCCGTGAAAGAAATCGTTAAAAAATTCGGCGGGAATTGCCGAGACTGTCCGCTATAAAAATATATTTTTTTACAGAGTGACCATGACTCACGCGTCAGTGCCCGAGGATCAGCGAAAAGCACTTGGCATCACTGACAACCTGATAAGAGTCTCGGTCGGGATTGAAAACTGCGATGACCTCATCAACGACATCGATCAAGCCCTTAAAAAATCCGTAAGGTTGAAAGCGTCAATTACTCTTGACATGCACTGCCGCGAGTGAAATGAAAGGCAAAAGAAGAAACCATCAGCTTGCTAGAAACTCTATACCTGAATGAAAATGTTCCCCACGATAGCAAATGCAGAATGAGTTTTTCCTTTTATATTGCTCACATGTGGGGCTCTGCACGATCAGTGTTCAGGTTTTGTTTTTGGAACCGCAGGCCAATAAACAATGCACATACCTAACTGGATGCAGTTCAATATTATTTTCTACCTAAGACTACGTAAATTTAATTAGTGTTATATAATACTAGTCAGAAAGACTTTTTTTGCAATGTAGCTCAAGTGGGCAGACTTTAGCTATTGCAATTACTTTGTAGCTCAAGTGGGCAGACTTTAGCTATTGCAATTACTTCGTGTCTGAGAGCTGATTTGAATAGATTTTAACTTCACTCAGCCATACCTGAAAGAGATTGTGCGACATCACATTAGATGCTTACTTAAGAAGAGCCCTTAAAAAATACTTAGTGCTATGACGTAGTGACTATGAATTTTGACTTCACTCAGCCATATCTGAAACATATCGTGCAATACCACATTAGATGCTTGCTTAATGGGAGACTGCTTCGGTCGAGTGCTTTAGTGTGGAGTTTGAATGCTATTTTCTTCGTTTCAGGTCCATGTCTAACAGGTGACGGTGCCACTAACACCCTTCTGGCAACATTTTTCCAATATCTAGTACTCGTTTTCAACAACAAAAAACTGTAATAAAATAAACAAAGATTGCCCCAATGTGCCCCATTTATCGATACTCGGTGATGCATCACTAAGCATGTTATGACTTTAGTAGACACAGGTGTTCAGGTAGATGCCTCTTTTGTTCCTTGCACTTCTATCGCACCACTTTGATATCTGAACATAAATTACATGCTAAGGAGGTCTTTTATAGTGCCTACAAGCGCCTCTTCTTGGCATTTGTGCCTCAATGTGCCTCAATGCCTATATCAAGATTGGCACCTATATGAACACAATTGTTGCACAAATGTTGCCTTTATGTTGTATGAATGACGCAAACCAACTGCATAAAAACTATGCAACTTCAATACTTGCAAAATCCAACAGTTTTAGCACACTGGAGGGTTTTTTATCTGTAACCAAAAACGTGCCAAATTTATGAGCCAACTTAATGTTAAATGTTACAACACAGTGTTTACATGATTTGGGCACATGCATTACTTAATGAATGTACTAGACTTTAATTATGAATGAATGCAGTGATTTAAATCTCACTCTGCTTCTGTATGGCACATAATTATTATGACTGATCTATGTACCAATTTCACGCCTGGTTGAATTGCATGACATAGCGCATTCTTATTTTTTATCACGAGTGTGGGTAACGTGATAAATTGCTCTATGTACCAGGCATTCCGCTATGGATGAAATGAAATGCTGGGGCTTGTGAAAGCTACATACTGGGTAAACTTATTCAAGAGTACCCCATTAAGGTACCTCACGCATGCCCTTGCAACATTAAATTAATTTAAAACTCCACAATCTAGATTATAGAAACGCGATGCATGGTGACAGATAGAACCTATACTATTGGAAGACCTTGTGTCCACATACGAAAATAGTGCGTACACCAAGAAATACATTTCAAGTCGCAACCTTGTTATCAGAGAAATGAAATGCTGGTGCTTGTGAAAGCTACATACTGGGTAAACTTATTCAAGAGTACCCCATTAAGGTACGTCACGCATGCCCTTGCAACATTAAATTAACTTAAAACACCGCAATCTAGATTATAGAAACGCGATGTATGGTGACAGATAGAACCTATGCTATTGGAAGACCTTGGTCCACATACGAAAATAGTGCATACACCAAGAAATACATTTCAAGTCGCAACCTTGTTATCGGAGAGAACTTCAAGTAAAATTCACTTTAATACAATATGGATATTGCAACTTGAGTAAAACGAACCAAAAATGTAGATAACAGGGTCGCAGCATGCATACTCTAGAGTTCACCATAACTGAATTAGCAGGAGTAGACTTGAGTATTAAAGTTCTTAACATTTAAAACATGACGGCTGCAAAACTTCAATGTTCGAACCCAGGTTTCAGGTGTAACTAGCATGCAATCGCTGTACATTCTATTTGCAAAGTTCGCTCGATGTATACAAAATTTTTCTGAAAAACATTTCTGACCAACAGAACATCCTCCGAAAGACAGTGCATTACATGGTAAATCTAACGCTCTAATCGCTAAATACAGTATCACATGCAAGGCTGGTGAATACAGCACAAGGGCAATACTAAAAGCAGGCACCGCATCCTTGCGAGCGCACGTTAAACAGTACTGCGCTCGTGTACATTTGAGAAACTGCACAAGACACGTTGAAAACAAACAAAAAAACTTACGGCAACTTTGCGTTGTGTGCGGTGATACCAGATACTTCACAGAAGAGTAGCTTCACCAGTTCACAAACAGCCATTCACCGCACGCAGAAAGGGCCAGTAGAACACTTGAAAACGTACCCTGAAAATTGTTCTAAGCGCGTAAACCATACATTTGTGGTCTAAGTAAACAGGTCCTGCAGTGAACGAGTAAATGCGTGCAAAGCTTGCACCTCAACGGGAGTTAAAGCAGTGAGGAAATAAGTCCATCTATTTCATGTTAAAAGCTTTATTTATACCTTCCAACACTGAAATATATGTAGTGGAAACAACGCGTTAAATTTTACGTGATCAGTATATAGACGTTGAATAGAAAACTGAACAAGTTGCCGCGTGCGAAATGAAACTGCTCAAGCAGAAAAGATTAGCACTGCTTAACCTCGTTACAAAAAAAACTCTTATCCAACACAAAGATAAGATAGTTCTCTTTGATCCACTAGTATTTATAAAGCTGCTGTACATTTTCAAAAACTCGAATTATGGTATGTCCAAATACTGACAGTAGTATCTTCTCATCCAGGTGTCGGCTCGAGGCGCTATGCATTTTTCATTTCAAACAAAATGACTTCAGAACAGGTTCTAGCTAACTAAAACTGGGTAAACGGGAAAACGAGTTGAACAGGTTTTTTTTTTATATATCTTATACTGAAAGAAGCACGAAGGCAATCCATATTTTTTTTTTTCCAAATATCTGTTCATTATAAGGAGGTTACACCTACCATTCCTTTTAATATTAGTGCTATAGCGTATCTACACAAATTTTAAGCACTGTTCATTATAACGAGGTCTCGCATACCATTCCTTCAACTATTAGTACTATATTGTGTACACACAAATTTTAAGCAGAGTTGAGTTTACATCTCATGTCAACATGCCAAGTGGAAGCGAAGTTCCTTCAAAGTGTAATGGATCGTACCATCCACCGGTGATTGAAAATTGCTGAACACCAGTCAAAGATTGCGACTTACTCTTTCCTGTGTAACACAACGCAGCCATCCACGGACCGCCTTTGTTACACGACTTTCCTCAGGCACATTTTCGGGACCAGCATTTGCAAAAACGAGAAGCATTTCACTATATATTTACAAACGGAATGCAGCCAACTAAAGTAGCTGGCCTTGTGGTCACAATATTGAAGTCCCCTCTATTTATCACACTGATGAATGAATGAATGCAATAATGTGAAAAACAGCACAACAATGCTGAATATTTTTCAACGAGACATTCTGGATGCATTCAGTGTAATCAAGACAACCCAATCCATTGCCTATGCTCATCAATGTTTTTACTTAGACCATACACTGGCATAGGCATACGAGTCCAAGCATTGTTTGCCAATTTCATGTGTTTAGAAAGGAACATACTATAATAAAAGAATAGCTCTATCACACGACACATGTAATGTCATTTACAGCGAGTCTGATCAGGTGCTAAGGCCATTTTTATTGGAGGTTCATGGGCATAGCAACTGACATTCACAGATGATAGCATTTCCTACATGAATGTGTTTTTTGAACCCATGCAAACATGACATGCGTATTCACAATGACAAGAAAATGACTGAATCTGCAAGTCACGACAAAATATAATCAAAGATAAGGTTCTTATAAGTGACTTATGTTAACTTTTTTACAACTTCATGATGAACAGCACAGTAGTTGATGCGATATGTGGAAGTACCCTATTCGTTTCCCCAGAATTGACACCAACACCTCCTGTTCGCCACATTTGCAAATGCTCGTCTGTTCTTTTTACAGTGCAAGCCATTATGAAATTGCAACAAGGGTCGTTTTTGGCGCCGTAGTTTTCCATTGCCACCGCAGGTGTTTGTAACCGCTGTCGCACGAAATCGGAAGGAAAAAAAATAAAAAATAAAAAAATGTTCAGAATTGAACAGGGTTTCAACCTAGACCCTCTACATGATGCTGCTCAAAACTTCGCAAAAAAAAACAACCTGTAAAGGCGTTATGTCGGGAAGCAACCACGTAAACATATGTACCGTTAGCTCGGTAGAAGAGTAAGATCACAAGCAGTCGACACACAATGTGAATTGTGCAACCAGGCATCACACAATAGAAATTTCATAATTAGCAGGTCATTTAATCTTTCGAGCACATTACAAAGGGCTCGACCACAATTATTCATTGACGATGGCCGCAGAATCAACAAAGTGCAATGTAATACCTCGCAGAGGGTACCTTTCTTCCCTAGATAATGACGAATAATGGCGTAGTGGGCACTTCAAAACTTGACAAAAATCATGATTTATGGGTACACTATAGCATACTATAGTATTAGTAGCGCCAAGAAAGTTTACAACAGGTTCCCGAAATGCCACTCTCTCAGTTTTCGCTGCGACTGTGCTGCATGCACTTTCCGCACGAGCCTGGCATTTTTTCGATTCCGTTATAATTTTAGGGGGTAAGTAGTGCCACAGTAGCAAGGTCTGTATTCCTGCGCAACACCCATCGAACAGGTATGGAAGCAAACTGTAGCAAACAATTCTGTAGGCAGATAATAATAGGAAGAAAAAAAAATGCATACGAAGGAGGAGAAACACAAACATCAATTATGGATGCTATTGTATATAGCTGTGAATCACAAATGCAAGAAATGACATTAAAAATGAATGTCATTAACTGTGAATGACATGTGCCGTGCAACGAGGGCAGAAGAAACGCAAGGCTTTTATAAATGTGAATTAAGTCCAATGGCTCAAAGATGAGGTAATGATGCATCAGGTGATCGGGAGACCTATTGAGATAAAAAATGTCCTCATGAAGTCGGAAGTAAACAAGAAATGAAGACAAAAGCACCAGAGTCAATACCACTATTGAAATTCGATTGATTCATATGTGGGGTTTGACGTCCCAAAACTACCATATGATTATGAGAGATGCCATAGTGGAGGTCTCCGGAAATTTCGACCACCTGATGTTCTTTAACGTGCACCCAAATCTGAGC
This sequence comes from Rhipicephalus annulatus, assembly GCA_013436015.1. Classification (NCBI taxonomy): domain Eukaryota; kingdom Metazoa; phylum Arthropoda; class Arachnida; order Ixodida; family Ixodidae; genus Rhipicephalus; species Rhipicephalus annulatus. The sequence goes on from WOVY01000863.1 coordinate 153,246, forward strand.
TCACGGGCCTACAACATTTGCACCTACATCGGAAACACAATCTAAATTCTGCTTTTGCGGTAAGAATGCATACATGTATGCATACATGCATGAATACATGTATGCATACATGAATGCATACATGCATACAGACCATTGACAGTGATAAATTAACGATGACAAGTTAAAAAGCTCGCACATTCCAAAGTGTCTTTGCATAGTGCATAGAAGAGTTCTTTACGTCGTGAAGTGAAATTGCACTCGAGTGCCTTAACAGCACAAGCTAAATGAGAACAATCAAATTACATGGAACTCCTTCATAACATTTTTACACAAATAAAGACTTGAAACATATACTCTGCATTGGAGGGTAGCATGGAAGTAGTTGCTAGATGTCTCTTAATGCTGCGTGAATGGCTTGCAAAATTTCTGTTGCATCTCCTACGGATGTTTCCGAGTTTGTTATATGAAACTGGAGGCTGGCCAGCATCTATTGGAGAAAAAAAAATGCAAATGTTTCTTTTTTTCTTTTTACAGAGAAAAGTTCATGAGGCGCAACAGGCGTTCATTAAATTATGATGTCTTACACACCAAAACGACAATTTTACATAAGTGTTTTGAAAATCCCCCCCCCCCCCCCCCATCAGAATCCGGTTGTCATGGCTGGAATCAAACCCATGACCTGCTGGTACAATGACATAGCTACAAGGCTGTCGTAGTGAGCCAGCAATGACAACAAAACACTTTGAGATGTAAGAATGCTAGCACAAGTGCAGAAAATAAACTACAGACATGAGTAGCCAATTACGGTCCCAACAAAGTGACATCTATCATTCAAAAAGTACCATCGCCATGTCAATAACCATCATCACATATTCAAATCACGTCAAGCATGTGTTACCTACATGTTCATATCTTGACCATCAAACATATTACATTATATATTTTTTTGTTACTTGCAGTAATTCCTTACAGGAGGCGAGACGGTAACCAGAAGGGTTCTCTGAAAAAATACTACTAATGATAATAGCTGGGGCTTAACATCCTAAAACCACCACATGACTATGAGAGACTCCACAGCAAAGACTCTGGAAATTTCGACCATTTGGTGTTCTTAAACGTGCACCAACATCGCACAGCACGCAAAGCCCCTACCATTCCGCCTCCATCCAAGTGTGACTGCCGCGGCCTGTATTCGATCCCGCGACCTTCGGGTCAGCAGTTGAGCGCCGTAACCGCTACAGCCACGCGGCGGACTTTCTGAAGTACTACACTTTGCAAAAATACAGTACGTATAACTTCATAAACAAAGTGGCTGAGTAAGTGGGCAAGTTACTTCTTTTCAAAGTCAGCAGTGGGAACAAAACCTTCAGGGCTGGTGCAAGGCAAGAAAGCGCATTAAAACACCTAATATCCATATTCGTAAAATCTTTGCCCACTCAGTGAATTTTTGTTTTTTTAGAACATTGATTGGTTTTGAGTTTCGGTTGCCTCTTGAAGCGAGTGAACCTTGATGGGTGCTTGCCACTGGTCGTTGAAACAGTCTTGTTCAAATATATAGGCTGCTTCGGAAACGGCCCAGAATTGGAATCAGGGCCAATGCTATTCACTGAAATCATTGCCAATCAATGTTACTCCCACCATTTCCCTTTGTTGCTAAAAGAGTGTTCTTGCTATTATTATCAAAGCCACACCATATGACATGACTGAATTATCAGCTCAACTGGAGAGCTGAATAATTGCCTGGTGACAGAGCTTGAGACATTTAAAAACTCAAAGTTAGAAAACACACGACATCCCCAGTTTGTAGGTACAACTGTCGCATGACACTAAATACGGAATGAGACATGTTTTAATACTGTGACAATTCTGTGGCAAAAGATAAAAAAAAGCACATTTCTTTATACCAAAAACTCGATAAATTTTGAACCCGTCACATGCATGTAGTAACATTGTACATCAACAACCTATTTGCTCTATACCAACAGTCAATAGATTGAATAATTAAGAGCATCTAAATACCCCATTTATATTAATTAAAAGTAGCTGCCTGCAATAAAAAAATTAGTTTATAGTCTTTTACAAGCCAAAACTACAATGTGATCATCAGGCACGCCATAGCGGGGAACTCCAAATTAACTTTCATTACAGATATTTTTAACACAGACTTTCATTTAAGTACATCAATCTTTTTGCATTTTGCCCCCCTCCCCCCACACCCATATGAATTCAGCTATCGTCGTTGTAAATTGAACCTGTATCCTCGACCTTTACAGTGCCACAACCTTACCCATGAAGCTACCCTAGCGGGACTTTTACGATAAACAAATCCAAACATGTTTGCAGGGTAACAGCATCATCGGTAGTGGCACTCGTTACGAGATGTTACGCTCAGTATGCCAAAGTAGATAAGGTCTTGAAAACTGGCAACTTGCCTTGTCTAAATAGCGAAGTGAGGCCCGCCAGGGGTAAGGTTTGGAAAGCTCCACCCGGGCTGGACAGGATGAAACCCTGTTGACCAGCTGGTGGACCACTGGCGTGACGTCCTGGACGAACGACTGATCTGGCTTCAAGAGCTTCACGTTGAAGGCGTAAGGCACAAGAGACGGGCCGCCGGTTCCTGATAACAAAAGAAGGGCAACATTCCCGGATCAAATAGTCTCACTGGCTTTACCACAGCAATACTTCATCGATGCGTTCCAGCCTAAATTTTTCAGTTCGTATGCACAGAAACACCAGCCCCACTAAGTTACTATAGGTTAATTTTCTTCTAATTAATATTGCATCTAGCAAAAAAAAAATTAACCCTTAAGATACCCTTCCCTAGGTTGCCAAAGGGCTTTGTGTAATGGCTACTCGTATCCCACATTTCCCTTTCCGAATGTCCAGAAACTGACAGGACACTTTCGCCATCAAGTGACTAGTCATCTGCACCATGAAGTGAACTGTCTCCACTGAGAAAAATCAACCACACCAATGAAATTATAAACATCTTCAACTTGTACGCTGTTCTACCCTTCCAAGGGGTAAATGAGCTGTACGATCCATAGGCCGAACTGCCGTGCGAGTGTCCCACAAATGAAGTGCTGCAACGGAAAGTGATTCCGCTGCCTGCCTCATTCCGCAATATCTACAACGGACAGCGAAATCTAGCAGGACGCCTGAGCTTCACCTCTGAGAGTAGAATGCAACAGCTTAACCGGGCCCCATCTGCATCGCTTTCTCGGCTGCAAGCCCGGCTCAGGTTCTGCGTGCGCGCCTCAACTTTGCCGCAAGAAAACGAACGACTGTGTGCGTAACGTCGACCTTTCGAACTATCCTGGAATGCCAGTAGAGTTGCGAAGTGCCCACTACATCATAATTCATCTTCTGGCCAATCAGCAAAGGGCTCACTATGTGTCTATAGGGCACCACGTAAACCTACACGGCTGCTCACTTTGTTGATGTTTGTTATGCTGGTAATGATTATTGAATACGTCTGAGCACTTTCTAAAGAGTAGGCTTTTAGAAAACCCGCGTAGCAAAATTCACATGTTTTGAATCCTGGCAGGATTATTCTTTTTGCCACACAATATTACAGTATTCAGGAGACTCCTTCTACTACATGACATTCATATGGTGTTTTTTTTTTTTTAATAGGCAGCTCAACCCCTTAACTACTCATTTTTAAAAAAACATTTCCGGTCAAAAAGTGCCTATTTTTTTTTATTGCTGATTTCGAATCTGATTGTACTAAAGAGTAGCTGGTTGATGCTGAAAAAATATTTTCACCACATACTTAGTCAAATCAACAGAATAAAGTTCATTTTTGAACAATACTAGAAAAGCAGCTCCAGTTACAGACGCCACATCTTTCTCGACTTGTGTGGGCTAACCACCCTTGGGATATTTCACTCGGGAAGCTTCGGGGCTGCGTAGAAAATTTCAAAACGCAGAATGACTCAAAGCGGCTTCACTGGCGTGCACTTGCAATGTTCATGTCTGTGCTGTCTTCACCATCACTGGAGCAGCTACTCAATTTAAAGTCATCACTGTCTTCACTTCCAGGCCTAAGATAAATATCTGAACTCGAATCATCATCACTCAAAGAAGAAGACCAAAACGAATAGCATTTTTTTTGTGTTCACAGGCCAGCTATGCATGGGTAGCCGCCACTGTACGCAGTTTTTCCATACGAAAACCGCACACCTTCCTCAGGAGAAAACTAAATGGTCGAGCCATCTAGCAGATGACACGCGATTTAAGCCATAAATGTGCACTTTTCCGTCTGTACGCTAGAGGGAAGTACCTATTTCACTAGGACGAGTTCTGCTTGTCGAAATCCGTCAAGAGGTCAAAGTAACGGTGTAGCTCTGTGGTGAAATTGAGCCTTCTGCTTGTTACGCAAAAGGCTCTGTTCGATTCTCACTCCAACCGGAAATATTTATTATAGATTGCTTTGCATCATTATTTGTTCTTCACTCATGGACTATGATTTTTCACTTGAAACCAGTGACACCAACAACAATGCCGATGCCGAATTTCTGTGAAGTGAGCTTTTTATAGCTATACCATTGAAAGTGCCTCCTATGTCTCACCCGACTGTTAAACCACTCGTGTACGCACATTGGCTCGCATCGTATGTTTTATGAGAGAACATATTTTGTATCAGTGGTTCTTAAGAGACACGACAAAGGTGTTCTACTGAACAAGTGTCTAAGCAGCTCTTCATATATGTTTTGTAAGAAAAAATAAAGACATATAATTAAGAGCTATCAACTAGCTGTATTATTTTGTTTTGCAGGGTCTGCCTCAATGCACATCTATCATGTCACATGACGTGGCATACAGTTGCTTGACAAAGTTGCTATGCCGCTATATTGCACTAGACATTCAAGGACAGTGTCTGCTTTGTTGCAAGCGCAGCAGCCTCGTATGAACATTGTTAAATTGCCCAGCGATGAAATTTTTGTTGCAATCTCAAGCGAAGATTTCATGATATCTGACACATTATACCTACGGGAAATGATTCTTTACCGCAAAAAATTTTGACATAGCTGATTTTTCGAGATGTGCAAGTTTGAGTTAACGAGATAGCACTACTGCATGTGAAAATGACGGAATCATAAATAATTGTTCTGTCCAGCTGCTGTGATCCCAATGGGGTTGAGAAAGCCATTGGCAATATCTTCGAAAAGAGTTTTGATATTAATCTCCAATTTATAACTCACTGCACAAGCTATCTTCCAGTAGTTTCTCTCATATAAAAAGTGTGCATTTGTAGTGTTCATGAGTTGGCATTCGACGTACGCATTACGGCCACCACCCAGCCATCAATTATGCTTTTCGAAAAATGAATTCACACCTCAAAAGCGCTTGTGCAACCTCGCTACACAGCCAGTCGCACTTTGGACTAAGTCACACTTTGGACTCACCTGCACGGCTTGGTTCGTCACTCTCTCGCACTATCCACCACTTGGTGCGGGTGACAAGCCCCTTGGCTGGCAAAACGGAGGCGTCCGGCTGCAAGAACGGGCTCAAGATGGCCGCAACAAAGGGCCTGCCCTGACTGGAGAAAAGCGCCTGATAGTCGCGCTGCGTGGCCAGATCCCTCACCGAGGGGTTCGGCACGAACATTGGGTGCGAGTGGTACCAGCCAACAACATCAAAGCCTTGCTCCTGAAGAGACTCCATGGCTTGCGTCTGAGACACTGCACCCATCAAATAAATCGGAACACCCGAGAACAAGCGTCACACATCACAGTGTCTTGACAGACCTCGGCAACAATGGTTCCTCTACAAAGTATGTACAGTAGACGTCCGATTTCCCGGACCCTCAAGGGACCGTGAAAACGTCCGGAACATTGGGCAGCCCGTAAAAATGAATGCAAGTGAAAACACATTTTTATAGGTATCTTATGCTGATGGAGAGGGTCGCAGCAGGAGTATAGGGTTCTCATTGCAATCTAGCAAATGCATTGTTTAGGTGGCTCTGAAAAAAAGAGCTGAAAAAAAGAAAGGAAAGAAAAAAAAATCGAATGCGGCTGGCGCTATTGCATTAGCAAACACTTAGCCGCAACAAAAAAAAAAAAAAAGTCGCTTATTTTCATTTGCACGGCGTTTCACTTGCCCGCGATGATATCTGTCTGAACTTCAGTTAATGTCGTGCTGTCGCTGTACATCGATGACAGTGTCAGTGCTCGCGTCAACTCCGAGCTCGCTGGCTGTGTAGGTGCTGCCTCTTTTAGCTCAGTGTTGGAGTCATCGGAATCCTCTGCGATTCACAAATGGTTTCTCATTGGTCAATTCTGCACACAGCTCGAAGTCTTTGCCAGCGTCAGCAAAGCCCTCAAGGGTTATCCTGGCTGGAATCGAAATACAGACAACGTGCAGATCGTCGAAGGCAACGTCTACAGGTGGAAATTTGTCGCACACGCTGCCCACTCCGAGCGAGACAGCCGTCTCGGTGTCCAGTATGACGCACGCATGGCGATAACGGTTCTGGAGAGTCTGTTGCGCCTTCCCCGAGCCTGCAAGCAGGTGGACGGCAGACCAAGGGTCAACAGCGTAGCTTTTGCCACTGCATAGCGCAATGCAGCCCATGATGTGGCCTAAGCTACGGCCAGAGGCTACAGCTGGCATCGAATAGGCCTGCACTGGATTGCAAAATTTCCAGTTTTAAGAGTATGGCAGCCGCGGCGCAGTGGGTTCAAGGGTCCGAAAACAACCAAAATGCAGCATCGATAGTGACTTTGAGTATGCAGTCAGCGGTAAAAAGCTCGCAAAATCAGATGGCAAAAGCTATAAGCATCCGGAATTTCTGACTCTTTAATACATTGAGTTTATGGGAAACTTGACGGTGCTACAGATAAATATGAGAAATCAGGCATGTCCGGAATTTCGGGCGTCCCAGAAATCGGATGTCAACTGTACTATAGTTCACCTCACTCCAAGAATGCACCCATTTTTTACAAAGAACAATGGGCAGCAATAAAAAGAATGGGACGCTAACCATGCTAGTGACTTGAACTGATCTTGCCGCATGCTAGCCACCTGTGTTCGACCACCACAGCTTTCTCGTTAGCTGTCCACTTATTAAAGTGGCAGCTTAGCATGAGCTGCCACTTTAGCATAGTGATGAACATAAGTGAGTTAATGAGAATAACTAATTCCAGGTTTTTGATTAATGGCACTTGAGCTAAATAAGCTAACTAGAGTAATGGATTTAGGTTTATCTGACCAGATACAGTTGGGATAGTCAGCCCATTACAGTAGGAAGGTGAGAAAAATGAAGCAGGACTTTAATAAGCACACAAGCTGCATTTTCAATGTCACATCTTTGGTGAACTTACAGATAAGAGTATACAGTGTACAGATAAGAGTTACAGTGTCTGTGTATACAAAGTTAGTATGAAGCTCAGTGCCTTTTAGCAGGCGTGCTGCAGCTTCGCTACCGGCCGAATACACAAGAACACGCTAAGAATTACCAAACAAAAGCCACCAATGAGACCAGTTATGATCATCTGGGTGCCAGCTCACCCCGGCATTGCTGGCAATGAGATTTCTAACCTCTTGGCTCAAAATGTGATCCAACGAGTTGACGCTGAAAAAGTGGAGTCCAAGCGGATGCATCCTCTATTCTAGTTAAACCACGAAATGTGCTCCCTTGCACACAAAATACTACGTAGACAGGTCTCAAGAGACCACTACAGCCTCTACAGGTCAGCACATTCTCAGACCTAACGGGATACATATCACCTTACAGCCCCACACGCAAATCTCTCCGCAACACAGATTCTGTGGGGAACCCGGGCCTCTTCAGTAGCTATACACTTACACATCAATTTAACAAATACAGATATAATGAATTATCCTTTATAACTAAGTATGTGATGTATAGTTTTGTAATAGATATAGTGTCAAAAATACGTAAACTGTCAGAAAATGAAAATATGTTCAACGGAACTACTGCTTAAACGGAACTATTGCCTCTACTCTACAATGCTTGATTTCGAGCTTGTATTCTGCACCCGTGTTCACCTGTCAGTAAACGGAACTCCTGTTAAATGGGACACATTTTTCCCGTCTCTTCAGGTTCCGTTTACTGAGAGTCTACTGTATACGATTATAACAAATTTTCGGATATAACGAAGTCTTTTCATGGAAGATGTGGGTTTGTTATAGTGAGGTTTGAGTGTAGTAGGAGGCTGCAGGAAATGCAAACTAAGACCACCCAAACCTTACTACGGTAATGAGCTTTGAAAGAGAGCCTTTGCCAGCTCCAACCTTGAAGATCAGCTAAGTCCAATCGTGAGCGCTCAAGCTCGAGCTCAAGACATCCTGGAGCTCTCTTTTCAAATGAAGTTTATTCTCTCTCTCCTATGTTTTCATTTTTACAATAAGTTTTTTTAATTGCTTGATATTATACCTCGAGTAGAGTTCCATACATGCAGAGATTTACGATTTGTGCGGCCTAACAAATCTGCCTGAAAATGCAAACTGCAACGCAACTCACCAGAGTCCATTTCACACTCGAGGTCCGTGCTCACCGAGTCGCAAGCTTCCGCAGTGGAGACGACCAGGCAGTTCCGGTGCATATCGTAGTAGCCGCCCAAAAGTCCGATAACCTCGGTGTTCAGGAGGTGTGCGTGAATGTCCATCTTTAAAAAGGCAGTCACTGACACCTCAATGCTGAATGGCTCCTGGAAAGAGAAGAGCAAAAGAGAAAATTAAAACCGCACCATTCAGACAACTTGCGTCGTTGACATATAGACACATTTCGCAAAGTGTTCAGCAGCACGCTCATGCCAATAAAGACACTGGCAATGCATCTGCCAAGGAGGGACACTGCACCTGAAAAGATTTTTGTAAATATATAATTTGTTTGATTGAAACTTGCTGAGTGCACGTATATAGTTATGCACCGATTTAAAATATGAAATAATTTTTCTAGTACAATTTTTGTAGTTTTCAAATTTTCAGGGGTCACTTTGGGTGTCACGCTTTGCCTAAACTGAGAGAGTTACAAAGTAGTTAAGCACATCAGAATGACCTGGAATGACTGCAGAGCACAACAAAACAAGAATGGATGTTCTCAGCCCATATGAATGAAAGTTGTGGCAAGTTGAATATTTGTGACTGAAATCTCAGCTTGACCTAAACTCATTTGCAAATGTACAACGTACCATAACTTTTCTTCAAACACCCATTTTTGTTTTCTTGCATTCAGCACTCATTTCAAGTCGTCCTGTAGTGCTTGTTCACTATGTGACTCTCTTAGTTTTGACAAACTATGGCTTCCAGAAAGCACGTGAAATGTCATGATATTTTAAAAACCACATATTATACTAGAAAAATACCCGCGTATTTCAAATCTGCACGCAAATATACATAAACGTCACAAGTTTCATCGCAATCGATAAAGAACTTAACAATAAATTGTGCACCGCTAAGCGTGAGGAGACTAATTTACTTCATGGTCATCATGGCCTCATTTCAATGGGGTTTGAGAAAAGCAAAAATGCACATGTACTTTGATTTCGATGCACACTAAAGTACTCCAAACCGATTCGGTGTCTCCCCAGTGTTACTCATAATCATGCCATGCAGGACACCAAAAATATTTTTACCATTGTGAACAAAAGGTATTGCTACCATAATGTGTGTCATATGTTGTCAAATGAAAGTTGCTAATAGAGGTTCTGCCAACACTAAATACAAATCGCAAGATAATCACCTGGCCCTCGTCGTAATTTCTGCAGGGTATCAGCTTGAAAGGGTTCTGCTGGTGTCGGCCTGGTTTTGGCTTGGAGCGCACGAGCGTCTGAGAGATGACGCTTCCCTCGGAGCCGTGTTCCAGCGTCACACCACCTCCTTTGACGTCAATGTTGAGCACGTCTCCTGAAACAGTCACAAACAACACTTATAAGTAGGCTTCTGACCAAGAATTTATTCCTTTTCTGCCCGAAACCTTTTCATCATCTGTCTATTGCGGTCAGAAAGTAAAAGACTAAAGACTGTCTCAAGTAAACGAGCTTTCTCCCTTTTCTACAGATAGCACACAGTGTAGTGAGAAAACGTGCGCATGTATCTACTGCGAAAGCACTTGTCTGGCAGCACCCGACCGCGGACCACTGTGGTCGCGTTGTGTTGTCAGGCAGGGGCTGAGAACAGACCCCAAAGGGTTAAAGGGGCACTCCAACATTTTTCAACGCAATCATTGAATGACTTAATTGCAGGAGTTCATTGCCATGCAGATTAACTGCCACAAAAATGTTAAAATCTTTCGAGTATGAGCGGAGTTGCAGGAGCTTGTCGCACGCTTTAGGCGCTTCCTTTCTCCTTTCACACCAGCGGGCATACTGAAAACTATGCAGGTGGGGATGACAAGGGGGCAAGAAGATGCCCCCGTTCATGAGCCCTGCCTTTGAGCACTTTTTTTTCTTTTTTTTTCCCCCTTAAAACGCACGGCTTACTTCCAGTGTGACCGAAAGAGTGAGCAGGGGCATGTGGCAGCATCCCGTGGCAGCCGTGGTAACGATGCAACTCATCAAATCAGCCTATGATCAAGGACTTTGTTTTTACAGTGTGGTCAGTATGGTTTACGGCATCATCTGTCAAGAGAAGGGCGAGCAATTTCAAGCTGGCATTTAGAATTATTATTCATGCTCATTAAATCGGCTTCCACAGGCCCAGAAAAACTGTCCAAATAAACTTCATGGCAAATTACCAAAAGTATTATGAAAACAATAAAAAAAAGTCTGTTACATCAATGCACATTCACTTTCTTGAGGAATATGTAAATGCAGTAATTATGTCACATGTCAGAGATGCAAAAACTGCTTGCGAGTTCGTTCACGATGTCAACATCGCCCAACCCTATCTCTTCACCTGAAACGTGCTCTGAGGCCGTACCTTATTATGTACTGCGATTAAGATCACAACGACGTGACTGTGAATGACAACCATGCTTTTTCGTAAGGTTGTGGCAATTATGGGTGTCTGCAAGCGCCGTTCTCTCAGATTTACATTGCACATTTGTCACTCTTCCCGCTTGCTGCACATTGAAGACCGTCCGAATTAAGCAGGTTGCGGCCAAACAAGACCAAATTAAAGAGAGTTTGAAGCCATTGAACAATGCATATGCTGGCCAGGACCAGAAAACACATCCAAATTATCTGATTTTATAAATTAATAAGCATCAAATTACCAAGATTTTATTCTATTGTGATTTCCAGGCTGTGCACTGCGCTATAATGTTTGGCTCACATATTCACAGGTGCCTCAACCACCCATAGGCAGCGTTTTATGAGCAAGTTGAAAAAGTGCAGCAGCACCCCTGTTATAAAAGCACACCACACTTTAGGAAGCTGCGTATTTTCAGCAGCCAAAAAAAAAAAGGTGCAATACAATTTGGTGACAGAGTATGAACTGCTCATATCCTGGGCCGCGACTGTGGAGCTAACAGACACTTTCACAGAGATTTGACACATTCACCACCCCTCACAAAAACAAAGCCTTCAGGCACCGCTGCCAGAAAAAGAGCTTGACTAAATGTGGTGTTTTAACAATAGCCAGTTTGATCCCCCTGAAACTAACTACACTCAGACCTCATTATAACAAAGTTGGATCTTAGACAAATAGGTTCGTTATATCCGAAAATTCGTTATACATGTATATTTTAAATAATAAATCTATTGCCAGACTATTTTTCATTTACTTCGTTACAACCAGCATTTGGTTATATCCGTGTTCTTTATATTGAGGTTTCAGTGTATACAAATATTATTGAAAGTGCATAGTAGCACAGTCGCACTCACTCGTTTTTTTTTAATGTGCAGCTTCTATCTACACTAACGAGTGACACGGTGTCTATAAGCTTATGGAACGCTCACTGCAGTAGCGATGCAACTGCCTCATGACATCCACTAAACAAAAGAGGCAAGAAGATTCCCAAGAGTCCAGCCTATGCCACCCAACCTCGCTTAAGATAGAATGACCTTTGGTTTAAAGGGACACTAAAGTCAAACAGCAATTTATGTAAGAGTGAAAGTTTATTGTATCACAACTTCTAAAATGACAATATTATCAACAGCACTGCCCTGCTTACCAAGAAATTAGGGTAAATGCAAAAAGTACATGCGCCGCGGTAGGACATTCTCAAAATAATCCCGATGACGTCAGATGAACTGCCTACTATGTATCACTAGTAATCGATCTAGCTGCACTAAATAAAAAACCTTCCGTGCATCAAGGGACAGAATAAAATGCTGCTTGTTCATTCCTGTTTGATTCATGAAAAAAAGAACCACCGCACGTTACTATGGGAATGGCGCGAGTGGTTCCAAAATTCAATTTTCACTGGGTAAACTGGACAGGTTGTGCCATCTAGCGGGGCTCAGTTGAATTAAATCACGTCTGCCATCTTGGAGTCAATGGCAGGAAATTGATCAATGGCCGTTGTTGCTGCTGTGGCTCCGCTGCTTTTGTTCTGCGCAGTAAAGTCGGGCAAAATTGTGCACGGCAACAGTGACGTGAAATGATCCATTTCTTGAGGTGGGTGTAATTTGATGTGCGCTAACCCGATGTGGACCACTAAGATGTGATTTTATTTCAAAATAAGCCCTTCCTTGGCACACAAGTAACACTATGAGGTTTCTGGATCACTATTTCAACTATCAACGTCGACTTAATAGTTATTTTAGTGTCCCTTTTAGGGTCACCGTAAAGTCAACCCACAAGGGTAGGGGTTGACTTTATGCTTCGAAAAGACTTAACCATTAGTTTAAGCTTAAAACTCACCTAAGCTCGCGGTTTTCCGTCTCTGCGGCCTCTCCACGTCGGGTCTTGGTTCCTTTCTCTTCTGCAATGGCTTTAAGTGGGACAGCTGCTTTGTCCTTTGGTATGTCACCTGGGCTACTCAATGTAAAAAGACATACATACACAACTGATGATAGTCAGAATCCACATCTACACAAGCAAGATGAACACAGTTAAGCTCAAATATTGTAATTCTGATTAACAGATGCAACACTGTTAGTCCGTGCCCCTGGTACCAGTTTCGATCAACATTATCTCAACTTTTCTCTTGTTGAGGTGTACACTTTCAAAAGCAGGTGATGCGTGATTAGACAGCACAGCTGAACTGATATAAGACACAGCTAGAATATAAAAAATATCCCACTTCATAGAAGAAGCTTTACAGCCGCAATATCTCAACCTGCTTTCAATGGTTCTGTGCACGTGCCACCAAATAGTAAAGAAAAAAAAAGGTCTCAGAGCTCACAACAAAACAGCTTCCATGCTAAACGAAACAATACGTTATTGGTCGCCTTTATTATTCTTTTTTTTTTCCAATTCAACGACTTTACGTGCCAAAACCACAACATGATTATGAGCCATGTAGTAGTTGTGAATGTAAACATTCGACAGAAGTCTTTCTGGTTGGGTATGAAACTGAGGGATGATTTAGACTCCAACCAAAAGTTTTGAAGAAACCCGACATTTCGAAACAGACTTGGTTCCTTCCTCAAGGGTGACTGCGGAGACTACGTAGCAGCGGCGTCTTCAAAGCACTCGCGGGGTGGATAATGACCCTCCCTTTTCTCTCTCTCTCTCTCTCGTTTTGCCGTGGAGTGCAGTCCATGTGTATACACTGGGGGAAGGGTTCCGAGAGAGCGGTTGATGTTATGGGCTGTCCTCTGTATGTGCCACGACTCGAGTAATAACCTTCTCCTCCAGTTCAGCTCACTTTCAACGATGGCCGTCGCTTCGAAATTTATCTGGTGATCCAACGTCTCGGCATGTTCGGCGACTGCACTGCGCTCTTTGTAGAACTTCCGCACATGGTTGGCGTGTTGCTTCAGTAGTTCCGGTAGGTTTTTCGTCTCGGTGATATACGAAGAGGGCTACTCGGCGCACGGAATTTTGTAAACGACACCGGGGGTCCTGTCTATTGTTGGCTGGTCTTTTGGGTGGGGGAGGAGGCAGCCCAGTGTACACGAAGGCACGTGCGCGATGCGAACCCCTTCTTTCTTGAAGATTCTCGCCAACATCTCCCTGGTTCCCTGAATGTATGGAACTGGTACGCGTTTTGGGGGGGCTGCCAATTAAGGTTGATTGGGGTTTTCGTATCCTCTGTTGCTCTGCGCGGCGGGTGGCGGCTCGAATGGTGTTTTTTTGGGTATCTGTTTTTTGTGAGGTCCACAATTAGGCGGGCCTCTTCTTTCTTTCACTCTGCGATATTGGAGCATAAGTACCTAGCTCTCTCAAGTAGCGTGGTCACAATCAAGACTTTGTGGCAGGTGGGGTGGGAAGAATCAAATTGAAGGTAGCGGCCAGTGTGCGTTGGCTTCCTATGAACTGATAACTCCAGGCCGTTGCGCTTTCCTGCCACCTGGACGTCGAGAAAGGGCAGGCAGTGGTCGCTTTCACACTCGGTCGTGAATTGTATGGCTGGGTGCACGGAATTGAGGTGTTGTCTGTAGTTTTCAACTTCAGCCGTCTTAATGGCGCAAAAGCAGTCGTCGATATAATGCAGAAAAAGCTTGAGTCGCGGCGAAAAGAAGCTGAGTGCTTTCTCTTCTATGTACTCCATGGTCAGGTTTGCAATCGTGACGGAGATGGAAGCTCCCATCGTGGTTCCACTGTTCTGCCTGAAGATAGTTCCTTTGTAAGAGAAGTACATACTGGACAGGTGAAACTCCAGTAGACGGCAGAGCTCGTCAACTGCCAAAGGAGTCCTTTCACTCAGGCTTGCGTCCTCCTCAAGTGTAGAATGGGCAGTGGAGACAGCTAAGGGAACTGGCACGTCGGTCAACAATGAAACGACGTCAAATTAGACCATGGTCTCATCATCGTCGATGCTCACATCTGATGCTAGCTGCAAGAAGTGGCTGGAGTCACGGACATGAGTTGGTGTCTTCCAAGTTAGTGGGACGCCGCTGCTACGTAGTCTCCGCAGTCACCCCTGAGGAAGGAACCAAGTCGGTTTCGAAACGTCGGGTTTCTTCAAAACTTTTGGTTGGAGTCTAAATCATCTCCCAATAGTTGTGAAGCATTTTGAACTGATTTTGAGCATGTGGGGTTCTTCGATGTTGACTTAAACCTAAGTACGTGACCGTTATTACACATCCCTCACATAGAAATACAGCTGCCACGAACAAAATTGAACCCCTCCCCTCATGGCTATCCACCAAGCAGTGGGCAAAGTGAGCAAAGCATGACCATTTGTACAGGTACATGCACACCTTGTCACCTTGACCAAAATCTGGAGAATCATAAAGCTGGTTTAAGAGGCACGAAAGAAAAAAAAAATGGTGTCTACTTGTACTCATTATTATATGCCGTGCGCAAGCTGGCATATTTATTTAGGCACAAAACCTGCTTTGTTCTGTGACAGCTAGCAGCCCCTTGTCAGCCTTTTCCACAAGACATGTGCTTTTTCGCAAGACACCGAGCGATAAGCATTCAGCACAAGATCAGAAAGTTTTCAAACAGATATCTTTATTTTATATTTATGGAGGTACTAGTACTGTTTTTTGGGCAATTTGTGGCTGCACACGTAGAATCAAGAGGACTGCTCCAAATTCAGGACTCTCCCGCGCCAATAGAGAGATTCAGCACGTACGTGGGTATCGTGAGAACCAAGTATTATGCAGAATACTTACGACAACCAAAGTTGATGGCCCCAATCTGTTCCAAGTAATCATGAATCCTTCCAATGCAGTTCACATCCCCACAGTTCTTGAGACCCTGCCTTGCCTGCGTCTTGTTCAGGTATCGCGGCTTCTGGCTGTTCCAAGCATCAATTATGAAGTTCCTGATCCGAAGGTACCTGGACAATGAGACCACGCAAATTTTTCTCTCTTACCCTGTGGTTTGTGCAGAGAGCAGAGCTACCAACGACCACATCTATAGACATTCTCAAAGAGGAATACATATAAGTCACAGATGAAGGCCGTTCAGTGAACGTGGCCTTTTATGCTCTATCAATTATATTTTCATTTTGTTTTTGTATAGACAAGAAATAGAAGCGTGGCTGAACAGCCTAGAATTGCTATCATAATAAAAAGATAATATAATGGTATGCGCAGACATTAGCTTAGGGACTAGGTTGCCATGCTATTCCAGACAAAATGTGAAAGAAATGAAGCAAGGTAAAAAGCTTGCAAATCACAGCACAATGAAGCATGCAAAGTATAATTACATAAAAGTTATTAAAAAAAATCTAAGTAATTTATTTGTTTACCACAGCATTGCAATAAGCACTCTAGTTCAATCCCATATCATATCCTTGCTATAATCGAATAATGTCTTGTAGTTGAAGTTGCACAAGACATAGCATATTTTAGGCCTCGCTTGCAACAGCCCCTAAACGGACTCTAAAGAGCAAAACTATTTCTCGCATATTCCTAAAGTATTGTTTCACAATACCAAAAATACCACTCCAAATGCAAAAAGGCACTTGGTAAATGAGAAAACATGCAAAAAAAGAAAAAAAAATTGGGTGGTCACGCCACCTTGAAATTGCAGCACCAAGCACTGTGGTGTCATAGATTTCGATAGTGTCTACTACGTTCTGCGTCCTTCAAGTACATCGTCTTCAGAGGGGACCATAGACTTAACATACCAAGCTTCAGGAAATATAACGAAGCCTATACGCCAAAATACAATAAGTCCACTAGGGAATTCGTGACGTGACGTGCAGACATTTCGGAATGAGACAAAAATTAAATGTTTATTTTGATTTTCTCTTATATTAATAAACTCATGATGGTGAAAGCAATGAGATTAGAGTACGTTTATCAATCTAAGCCTGTTCAATGTTTCATTTCAGTGCACCTTCAAGGTTGTAAAATGCTTGCAAATACAGATTACTATAAGTTGTCTCTGTCCTTGTTCGTACCACAAGAGGAACTCCATGTCGTGCTGGACACAAGCATACCTTTAGTAATGTAGTCTCGTGTACGTTACCTCCAGGCTAACCGAATAAAAACAAGTCCGATTGTATCTTTGCAGAAAATAATGACAGATGGGTCTTATGAGGAGTCGTAAGAGATGTATGGCTTATTGTTTATACTCATCACACTGTTCAAACTTTCCCGATTTTTCGTATTTCGCTAGGGAGAGGCATGTAGCTGGTAAAACAAAACTATCGGTGCAAAAAACCTTTATAATACTAAAGGTTCTCTGTATGCATTTCTGTTTCACCAAAAAACTGTGGAGAATGTGGTAAAGCTTTGTTACATTCACGATACCTTTCCGGTGTTTTGGAAGAGCTTCCAGAAAAGAACTCTGAATGAATTATCTTCTCATCTTTGCTGATCTCAGACTTGTCCAGCACGACTTCTGCAACAGGAGGCTCGAATGTCACGGCACCGGATGCGCTTTCCTCCAGAACCCCCGGCCTGTCTGGACTTGTTTCGTTCTCAGTGTCTTCTGCGGATGAATCGGTTGCCGGCTTGGGGGTAGCTACTTCGACTAACGCGTCACTCTTGCGGATTGGGGAACCGGGTGGAGAGAACACAACGTCGTCGGTGCCGTCGCAGTCGATGTCTATGTCGTCTTCCTCATCGGCAGACTTGTCGATGCTGACAATTTCACTCTCCGGAAACTTGTTCTTCAAGGTCTCAATGGCTTCAGCCTCTTTCAATACGATGACATTCTCGTTGCGCGAGGTCGCCTGCGGTTTTGTCTTCATCTGCTTCTTCGGTGGTCTGGAGACTGGTCCTTTCGGTGTGGCAACAAGCACATTGTTGTCGATGGCTTGACCAGAGGTTTTTCCTTGATGAGCCTGGAATGAGGTGGCGATTTGATTGCACCCCGCCAGCGCACAATCACGACAGCAATGAAAAGGAAGAATGCGCCTTGATTCTGAACTTACAATATCACAAGAACTTCTTTTCTTACACGTATAGGCAACCAACGGCATCATATATGTCACAATACGGTCACCACAGGGTTTATACAGGTCGTAAAGGAGCAAACTCAAGGATATTAAAGGAAATTCAGGGGCCTGTCACAGGTTTTTTTTTTTTTTGAGGACTGAAACACAGCATCCATTGAGAATATTTTTACCATAATGTTTCAGATTCTGACTACACTTATTGCACTTATATAGTACAATCGTGAGTCAGTTTAACAAAGTAATCCCCATGTTAAAATTATTCTGTTGATTTGGAAAGCCTGTAAAACTGAGACAGGGTTTCTCGAGACTCACGAAACCTAAAATCAAAACATAAAGACACCCAAAATCTACCACGCATTGTTTCTGCCACTAACCCATGTGTGCTTGTGCGAAAAGTTTTTTAAAGTGTACCGAACATTGAGCCTCACGTATGTAGTCCAGGCAATGCTGCCCATAGACAGTCCCGTGAAATATAGCATGCAGCCAATATGCAAACAAGGGGAGAACAAACGCGGTGATTATGCGAGCAGGTCGAGCAAGAAACTTTGAAGAAGAAAATCGGGGTGATTTGTCGTATAAATCACGAAATAACAAAAGCGCACAGTGGTGTTCCTATAGGAGCCTTTACTGGAACAGTAAACCACCATCACCCATAGTGCCATCCGGTGCGTACCAGTCTAATTGTTGATTCCTCTGTTTTCGGCAAGTGGGTAGTACATAGCTTTGTCAAAGTAAAGTCAGATTTGCGACTATGGGTGACAGATGTTTCAACGCAATAATGTTAATGTCTCGCACGTGAATAAAAAAAGCCACCTCTGTAGAAAATCGACAAAAAATTTGCACTTGCTGCAACTTTTTTTTCTAACTTCATTAAGTCCGGTTTGGTTCCAAGTTAGTTTTATTAGTTCGAGTTAACAACAACGTTGAACTATATGAGAACAAGCTGCAGAATGTGAATTTCTTCCTTCAACTGGGAACTACGCAAAATAAAGTTTCATTAGATCAAGCTTTAACTGTGTTGTTATGCTGTAGAAAAGTCCAGCCTCATTGCATGCCATCTAAAGTACCACTTCTCAACACACAACAAATTTTCAGGTCAGGTGCTGTAACTTCTCTAGTATCAAAAAGGCTTCCCAGCGTTATAGTGTGCTAACCACATGCACTGCTCGTTTGAAATGAAAAAAAAGCAGCATAAATGCAGCATACAACATGGAAGCCGTTAGAAGGTACATAGAGAGAAAGGGGGGGGGGGGGTTACAAGATGAACTGATGGGTGAGGTGCAGAATGAATGATAGGACAAGGCATGAACAAACTACATGCAAAGTCACACAGTATGTTGTTTCTGAAATTGAATCATTGCTGCATCGACGTTTAATCACAACTAGGGGTGTGCGAATATCAAAATTTTCTAATTCGAATCGAATACATAGCTTCCAATAGGAATCAAATAATGAAGAGGTGCAATTTTTTTTCACCAGTAATCTCTTACTCAACCATATAGTTGGGCTGGAAACAGTACAGTTGTTATTATAGTCAGTTAATGTGCACAAAAATTTTAAAAAATGTCAAGGAAAAATCTGTACTTGCCAGAAAGCATAAAGTTTAGCTTGTGACTGTGATGTTGGGTTCAATTAACATTATGAACAAACCTTTTGTATCTTTTTTTTATGTGGTAGCACTTTATTACAAAAAAAAAGAAAGAAAAGCTTTTGTACCTGCCTTGATGACTACTGAGCATGAGGCCATTGGTTTGATTTTGTCACATTTAATAGCCATATACTTGAGTCTAAGCGAATATTAAAACAGTCTAGGTAGTCACAATTCATCCAGTTATGGCTCGAAAGACCTCGATTTTATAGTTTTCTTGTCCCCTGTTTTCACATCCGGGCAGGTCACTAAAGAAAATAGGAGTACTTAGGGCGTTTTTCAACTACACAGCAATACTCGTTATCTCGCTTGCTTCCGTTGCCTTTCTCGAGGACTGCGCTCGCCAT
This sequence comes from Rhipicephalus annulatus, assembly GCA_013436015.1. Lineage (NCBI taxonomy): Eukaryota > Metazoa > Arthropoda > Arachnida > Ixodida > Ixodidae > Rhipicephalus > Rhipicephalus annulatus. The sequence goes on from WOVY01000863.1 coordinate 173,107, forward strand.
TTCGCGATCAAGAATGCTGTGCTGTGCTGATAGCTGCACAGTCGTGACCAAGGTGTACCGCGCGCGCAGCAATAACGCGAGGTAAGCGCACGAGATAGATGATTACTGATGTGTGATAAAAAAGACGCCCCAAATACGCCTTTTTGTTGATGGAGCCACAGCTCTCGGCAGCGAGGGCACTATTTTGCCGCATCGCGACCCCTTTCGGCGCATTGGCTACAGGTGGCAGTAAATTGATGTTGGCAAAAGAGCAATATCATAGCAATGGTGTAACGAAAGGTTGACTGCAGGAGACCTTGCCGCGTGAACTCGATGCGCGTACGACGAATTTTCAAAGGCGCAGTCGGAAATGCAGAGGAACTCCGCAGTAATCCGTCCGTCACAGTTAGCAATGAAGAACTACATGTGATGACGCCGTTGTAACGGTACCAGAAGTGCATGGCCTTTTCTATGTTGACCATTGCGCGTAAGAACACTTCAGCTCATTCGCATGACCATATTCGCTATTATGAATTCATTCTGGAACTATGAAGAGGGTATACATGCTGAAGTAGCAAATTCATTCACTAAGGAAGCTTATTTATTGCCTCATGAACTCACCGCCGCTTATATTTTTAGAATCCGTCCAGTACGCGCGGAGTTGCAAAGATTTCTCGCACGCTGCTAGTGCATTCTCTCTTCTCATCCCAACGATAGCACTGGAAGCTAAGCAGGGAGGGATGGCACGAGAAAAGAAAATACGTCACACGTGCTTTCAGAGCTTGTGGAGTTATTTGCCTCGAGAAGAGAGCAAATTTTAGCTGACTGAGAATTTATTGTAAATCACACGCCGCGTGCTGCGCTATAATATTTGACTTGCGTGTCCTCGGTAGCCTCGACTACCGATCGGCAGCGTTTGCTGACAATGCTCAAAAAGTGTAGCAGGATCATTTTAAATTTGAAGGGGAGCTTCCCGGCAGAGTGGATTTCTCCTGAAAAAATGCTTTCACAGTGCAGCACCCCTACATTGCAGTGAAACCACCTTCACAAGCGGTACATTTGGATTAATATGCATTTATTTGTTCCTAGCAAATACCTCGAAATTTTCAATAATTTAAATTCAAACCGAAGTGAATTTGAATGCCCTAATATTCGTTTGAATATTTGAAGCACTCAAACAATTGCACAATTGTATGAACGAATATTTGTGAACATGGAATATTCAAGTTAGTTCAAATATTCCAAATTTTCGAATATATGGTTATCAAATCGAATACAAATTTTACAAATGCTATATTCGTTGAATATTCGAAACTTTAGAATATTCGCACACCCCTAATCAGAACAGAAAGCAGGTTACACTGCCCTGCTCCCGAAATTCAAGGGTTTTCATAAACAAGAAAATACGATTACGGGACCTTCAGGGGCCTTGAATATGTAATTTTCAAATACAAGGGTGTTCAAGGACCTGTATGAATCCTGCACCAACAGATGATGTCACCAACAAGCTCTAGTTTTCATGTTTTTTGGAAATTTCGAGCTCCTTGGTTCATGATCTTCAACTTGTATAATATCGAGGGAGCAACGACAGAAGGGGAAGATAGCACATAAAGAGCTGTTATGTGGGATCTTGTACTTCTCTCAGTACAGCTGCACTACACAAGTGGAATGTTCAAAAACGTGATGCGGCATAACCACTAAGCAACGGATGATGTGTGCCGGATTGTTCGATATTAAGGTGCTAAAGCTATCATGTCTCTCAAAAAGTGCTGTGGTCGAAGTTTCTTGTTACTTTGACTTACCCTGTCAATGTGACCCTGCAGATGTCAGCGTTTCTTTTTTTTTTGCACTTGAGCCACACTAGCATACGAAAAATTCTCTATATTTGCAACGTCATTGTTTTTGTTGTTGTTTTTTAAAACACGAACCACAATTCTCCTTTGATGGCAAGAAATACTGACAAACGAGTAATAGACACTATCGACGTGCGTGATGGTGAGTGGTGTGGGCAACTTAAATGTGGTGTCAGTGCCTCCTTCATTCTTGTGTGGGACTTTTGTTTACACGGAAGCATAAATTGTTAACAAAGGCCTCACATTAGGCAGCCTATGCATTAACGCAGAGCATGAGCTAGTACAACAGGAAGCGCTATCGTCACATTCAATACTACTTGCATTTTTTCTGAGCAGGTAGTGAGCGTGCGTCTTGACTTGGATGGTGCTCTTGGTCTTGATCAGGGCAGAAATCTTGCTCCATTTATTCCCATGTTGTTTCTGCCAGAGAAAAGTATGGCAATTCCCAATTACGTAAGCATGCCGCAGTTTTTGCATGCCACTACAACGGTCGTCGTTAAAAGCAGCATATAAGTCCGGATGATCCACTTTGTATACCATGCATAATAAGCACAGACATCACCATACCATGAAAGTCGTTTTTCATTGATGATTACCTTGGCACTTACACCAAACAATGCAGCATGTGCTGCGAGTGTCGAAACAAGAAACATTGAGGCCAGAAACCAGGCTAACAGTGCAAAGGAGCGAAGCAAACACTTTGGGTGACTAATGTTACCGCTGCATGCTAGCATTCTGTCAAAGCTTGAAGAAGTGGCTAATTTATAGCTACCTTATCACCATGACACCAACAAAATACCACAAAATACTTGGTTCTTTAGTGTTCCACAGACAAGTTTTGTCTACGAATTCTGTCTCATTAGCAACTTTTGAGAGTGCAATGGTTTTAAATTCTGTATACTATATGCTAATGCCTCCAAGAAGCTTATTCTCAGCTCCTAGAGGCGCTGTTCTGGCAAACACAACTGCAAGATTTCGTGGCATGATTTCACACTGCCACACTAGAGACCACTCGTCAATGTATATATCTGATTCAAGCAAGTCTCAGTGCAAGGAAGTGGAGATTTGCAGCACTTGCCATGCATTTCAATAAAAGGGCTTCTTCTTCGGCCGTCCATTTCTTCCTTGGCGTTGATCCGCCACCAGTTCCAGTGGGAGCAGCTGGTGACTGCTTTTCAGTTCTGAAAATTATGGCACCAGTGCTCATCAGCAGGAAGTGATAAGTAGTAATAAAAAATACAGCATACAGCCAATGCCTCCTCTATATTTTTTTTCAACACTCAGTGCAAAATCTCGCTTTTCAATGAGAACCACTGGTTTGCCTTTGTCTGGGCAGTGGTTGACGTGTGACGCATATGAAGGGTATAATTGCGTGACACCAGCGCCTGGCCACGCTCCCGCAGAGATGCGGTGGACACATCGCCTTTCTTCTAAATCATGCGCCTGTCCGATTTGCTCCTTCGTAATCCTTTGTCCCTTGAACGAATTCCGCCGCTGCCTCACAGTACTCATGGGGCACATTTAAAGCCAGTGCATGCAGCAGTGTTGCAGTGTCACATCCCCATTAGTAGCCCATATAGTGCTACGAATGGAGACGTGCCGTCTGAGAAACCCGAGTCTCTTAGGGAGTCAGCATGACAGACGACATAGTGATTATGAAGCATGCAAAACACTGCCCCATATATTTCAACACAACTAAACTACTGTAGCCCAAGTTACCGAGCTCTGTCAAAGCTATGATGAGCTCCGCCAACAACGTCTCGTCACCCGCCGTGCTGTCCCACATCAGGAATCGATGTCCGGCTTAACTCCCTCGCAAGATCCCGTCCTCCTCTCGCAGATCAAAAATTTTGTGGGCGAAGAAGTTGCCCGCCAACTCTCGCTCATCTCTGGCCTACTGGAGCGCAGTGTGCCGTTTACCCCTACACTACAAACTATTATACAAGACCAAGTGTCTGACATCCTTCCTTCGCAGCTTGTGCCACCAGTCAATGCACCATTGACGTACGTTGAAGCAGCAGCACGACCACGACCATAGACGTTCCGAGCACCGCCTCCACTGCCTACTCCTGTTTATGCTGCCCAGCTGCCACGACCTCTAGTCCATCGAGTCCCTAACCCATGGCGCACTGCCGACAACCGACCGATCTGCTTTTCGTGTGGTCTACCCGGCCACGTCGCACGCCTGTGCCGCCGCCGCCCACTCCACTCACGTGAAAACCCACGTCCATATGAGTACGACCACACGTACACTCCCTACACCCCAGACCCCGAATTGCACCCTCCTCGACCAAGCCACCGACCAGCTTCTAATCGCTGATCTCCTGCCCCACATCGTCGCTCGCCCTCTCCGATGCTCTGACGTCCCCTAACAATCGACGCGGAAAACTAAATGACGCAGTTCACGAGGCAAGAACTGCGTCCTCATCCCAAAGCACGAGCCCTCTTCGTTCGCCGCTGAATTTAATTATGCCGTTCTTCAAGATGTACCTGTACTTGCCCTTATTGATACTGGTGTTTCCATTTCTGTCATCGCCGAAAAAGTTTGCCTTCAATTCGAAAAGTGACAACGCCTTACTTGGGTTCGTGTCTTCATACAGCCACTGCACAGCCTATGCAGCCTGTGGCCGCGTGTACCGCCAGACTTGTAATTCAAGGAGTGCCCTACACAGTGCAGTTCATAGTACTCCTCCATTGTTCTCACGACATTATTTTAGGTTGGGATTTTCTCTCCCATCACCAAGCTATCATGGATTGCGCCCGTGCCAAAGTCGTCTTTTGTCCCCTTGGTGATGCTCTACCTTCGGACGATCACCCTTCCTACGCGAAGTTGGTCATTAGTGACTACACCCAGATCCCTCCACGCGCTAGTGTCTTCCCACCTGTGTCGTGTTCCGCCGTCATCGACGCTACCGCATTCTTCGCGCCTTCCGCTGCTTTCGTTCATCACCACCTCTCACAGCTTCCAACCGCTCTCGTTACTCTTCAAGCTGGTGCGACCGACGTGCCTGTGGGGAATACGTTCCCATTCACGATTACGCTGCTTTGGGGCGAATGTATCGGCTCAATAGAAACATTCGTAACCATCGCTGCACTTGACGTTCCTGATGAATCATCGGAAGTCAGCGCCCTCTCCTGTAGTTCCGTGAATGACCCGCTACTTCTTCATTACAAAAGAAAATTATTGTGACATCTATCATGAGGCACCACCTAAAGGGTACTCTCCCCCATGAACACAAAACAGGCGTGAAGGCTGGTTGATGAGAGAGAGAGTAGGAAAAGTGCAGAGGAAAGTGTACGGCCAGATCAGATGCATCTTGCTGGCATTGAAAAACACGGGAGGCCTTTATACAATACACAATATTGCACAACTGACACATAACAATGTGCATTTGATTGCTAGTGCAAATGGTAAAGTTTATATTTCCACAAACTCAAAACCAGACATGTCACTGACCAGAAAATGGAAGAGAAAACTTACTTGATTTCAACAGTGTTTGCCTCTTCTATGCATCCAGTCTCAATCTCAACTGTTCCATCAATGGTTGCGGCCTGCGCCACAAAATGCCTTCGTGAGCATCAAAACAAGACTAGGCAAGCTTCACGACAGAGATATGTTGAGCCTATACACCGGCACACAATAAAAAATGTTATGAATGACAGTTTATAACTTCATTCATTGTAGAGTCCTTAAAATTCATCTCTGAAAAGGAGACTTAAAAAAAAGAATTTTCATTTGACACATGTGATTTAAATCAATGTGGCGAAGCCTTGAATCAAACTTTTTAACGCCTTCTAGTGATTCATTTTAATTTAGCAGCGCACTAAAGGACGAGGACTAAGAAAAGAAGGTGCACAACACGGATGCTCACTAGCAACTGAAATTTATTGAATAAGAAACATGCACATGTAAAGGTGAATAAAAAAAAACAGAACAGAAAACAGATAATCGTTGTGATCAACATGTTCAGGTAGTGCTTAGGTATTAAAATTCTGCGTCACTTAGCGCGATAGAAGGTAGATTGAAGAACAATTGGAGCACTCCCGATTGAAGAACCATTGGAGCACTCCCGGGAGTGCTCCAATGGCTCTCGGTCCCTACCACTCATTGGCGTGCGTACAAGAGGGGAAGAGGAAGCGCGCACCCCCCATAGTCACCTAAGAGGGCGCAAAATCTGTTTCATACATTAACTAGGGGACGGGGCGCCCTCCTAGTCACCTAGAAAGGGGGGTGCAAAATCTGACTGATACATTAAATTTAGAGGGGGGGATGCTACAATGAACCTTTGCCCCCCCCCCCTAAACAGGAACCCTGTGCACTCCTATGTTACCACTAAAAATAGCCTCTCTTCAACACGGTAGGGGCCCCCAAATATGAGGACCCCTAACTTGTCATCAAACACACATCTTTTGTTAACTATTTCATGGAAACCCTAGAAGTATCTTCTGACATGCGCCATAAAGGGCGCGACATTATCAACGTGAAAGGCCTCAAGGCCCTACCACGACACCTTCACAGTAGCCAACAGTTAAGCTACCGTGCATTGTTCGTTTTCATGTCTGGGGTAACAGTAGCGAAGCCTTGGCACATGATAATGGGTCTTTTTTTCCAGCACCTTCTAGTGGGTCGTCTTCTTCAGCTGCATTTTCTGAAAAAACGCTGCTCTTGCTGGGAGCCTGTGCTCTGAGTGTGGTGAAAAAGCCTTTACAACAGTATTCAAAAGTGCTAACAAGATTAAAAGTGCTAAGAGTATAGAAAACGTGGCACAACAGCTTTATAAGTTTTGTACAATCCAGAACGCACAAACGTTATGGGACACTCCGATCTTTACGGCCCTCTAAATAAATGTATTTATTCCTAAAGTAAACAACCAGTTAGCCCCAAGTTCTGCATTAACCGTGTCAACACCATCATTTGCTGCTAGACAAAAGAAGTCTCACCCTAAAGTAATGGGTAAAGATGTTATTTTCATCTGCGCTGCTGCCTTCACACACTAAATTTAATAGCTAGGCACACTTCTTAATGTGGTTTTTTTTGGGGGGGGGGGGGGAGAATGAGGAGAGAAAAGACTTCCAACTCAAGCAAGATAAACTGGTTTTATTGATAGATGTAATCAGGTGTACATGTACGAAATGATAACACACAGCTGAACACATCCATTCTGAGTATGCCTTAAAGAAGAATGGGCACAAGAGCAACACGGACAAATAAAACGTGAACTTACAATTCGGGCATCAGTTTGCCACAGAGGCTTGAAAGTGTCATTGAATTCAAGCAAGTCATCGCAGTTGGCATCTCTGAAGAGGCTGAAATGGACATAAGAGATCTCAGTTGACATTTACATTCAATGGAAGGAAGTATCTATACACTACACAGGAAAAATGATGATATACGGTGTTTAAAAGGAGCAGGTGTCACAACTTGCCAAACAGTGCCACAGCAGTAGCTATGAAATTTCAGTGATACAGCGAATTCTAAAGATTTGTGTAGCATGGCTGTAAAGAAGCTCAGACACTTATAGGTGTAGAGCATTTGAATATGTTTAGGTAATAATCAAAATATGCAATGACTGTAGTAGAGTATGCTATGAAAAGGAGAAATGTGCAACAAGGTTATGATGTGACACAGGTCTAATACTGTGAAAAATCTGTAAACAGGGGTTGTGTCAAGCAGACTTGTCTTCCTCAAGGCTAGAACAGAACAGATTTCTTTAGCGCCAGCGTGTCGACGCTTTGTACCCTCTCCTCCTTCCTAACAGAGGAGAGGGGGAGGGCAACATAAGGTACGCGGGTGCAAGTGAGGGAGTGCTGTGATGAATTGTATGATTGAAGGAGAAACAGGTATTTGTGAATAAAATGAAAATTGACACTGGTCTTGGCGAAATTTGTTGCTTAGTTACTTTACAGTCTTAGATACAGGATAGTGCAGATTCAATGTAGGAAAAAGAAAGAATGTAGAAACACCGGACAAGCACTGCTCACAACTAAGCTTTACTAAAAAAAAAGCTTCCTTACATATAAAGCTTAGTTGAGAGAGGCGTTTGTTCTGTGCTTCAGTCATAAGTCTTTCTTCATCCAATGTCGGATTTGTGCTATCCAGCATCTAAAAGACTGGTCGTCTGTTGACTGTCTGCTACTCTATTCATGGGGTCAATGTCCTTTTGCTAGTTATCTGCAATTTTGGTTATTTCAAATTTGAAGCAAACGGCTTCATTCATTTCATAGAAAGCTGGCTCGCTTTCTTATGTGTTTGCATCGAACAAAGCTCACTTTCACTGTTTTCAGCACGCACAACAGGTGGGACAGCCTTCAATTAAATCTCGATCTGGGTACAGCCACTGCCAACTGGCATTTCGAGTGTCTTGATCGCTATGGGCCAGATCGCGATTGAAAATTGGGAACGTGCAGGGGCAGCGCCAGTTTTTTTTTTTTTTTTTTTTTTTTTTTTTTTTTTTTTTTTTTTTTTTTTTTTACTGAGAGGGTACTCACGACACGAGAGTGTCTTCGGCGAGGCAGGGAACACATGCGTCGCGTTTCGACTATACTAGCTCTTAGGGGGGAGGGGGAGGGTATGGGGAGGGAGAGACTACAGCCCCCCCCCCCCTTATGTCCCCACTGGCAGCACCCCTGGGACCGTGTAGCTGCACTTTTACCAGATCGGTTTTCAATCACAGTCAAAAATATCACGCTCTTTGTAATGCATGACACCATACAAAAGTGCAAGTTGCAGTAAATGCAAGCATAGGATATGATACCAGAACTAGTACACTATACCAGTACCACTATTTCACCTTTCCACCTCACGCATGTAATTATAAAGAGAGAACGACGTAGAATGTGCGTTATTGTAATACACCTGAAAATGCATGGTACCAGAGTGAGATATAAAAGTATAAAAGTGCGCCGTAGACTTTCTAACGCCTAGAAATAACCATTTTTTTCCTCTTCAAGGTAATAACAGCTCCCTGTTTCCGCAAGCAACATCAATATTCCACGCAGTGTATTAGGGGATTGATTGATATGTGGGGTTTAACGTCTCAAAACCACCATGTGATCATGAGATGGCGTTGTGGAGGGCTCGGGAAATTTCGGAGCCCTCCAATAGGGGAACACTGCAACTAGAGGAACAACTGCAACTTATTTATAGTAAATGCAACGCATATCGCGAGCATCGCAAACGCTGTGACGAAGGCACGACCCACCCACACTTTCGCATCACCGAGACTACATATCGCATCACGGTCACACGTTGAATAAACGGCGCTACTGTGTGTGCGTAGGCGAAATCAGATACACTGGTGTTCAGTACACCGTCTTCAATTTACACGGGCAGGCAAACACTAAACATGACAGCGGGCAGCACGTCGCATCGCTGCGTTTGGAGCTTGCCTGCCGATGTGTTCCCATCGAAGTGGCAACTATTATCATTCACACGTCCAAAGTAATCTACAGATCGAAATGGTACAGGAAAGAAAGCCCGCGCTCACGTTGTGTCGGCTTGGAAGTCACTTTCGACATCCACAGACTCCCAGAAGCAGACATCTTCCTCGAAGGACGCCATGAAACCGACCGCATTAACGTCGCCTTCACGCCGTCTTACTTGACCACAAGCACCGTAACGGGCGCAACGCTAAAAAACTGCACTCGTTTAAGATGACATAACGGAAAGAAGGTGTTGGGGCCAGCAGTATAAAAACAAATCACATGTGCGTTTCAAACATGGTTTCAAACAAGTAAACAGCGCAGCCATAATGCTCTTCGGAGAACACTAGCGACACAAGGTTGTTTTATTATTTCAGTCAGCCGCACAGTGCGGCCTTTATTTCAATACTTTTAGTTTTTTTATAATTATAACGACTTAACAGCCAGGAGTGTATATAGCACGAGACGCGCGCCGTCGAAAAACTAACACTGCGAGATAGTAGTGGCGGACATAGTTCAGAACGGCCGCTTGGTGGCCATGTGCTGGTTACGTAATGCATGCAGGCGGCCCTAATGTGGTTGTCAAATCGTAGAGATGCTGAAATTATCGGAGCGGTGAAAGCACTAGCGCTGTGTTTGGGAGGCGGGAAGGCTGACGCCTTCGGAACGCCGGCGTAAAGACGTGGCCACAGACTTGCCAATGAACTTTACTCCGCGGCGGTGTACCTCGGTCAGTTCTTGCGGCACTAACCGCGATCCGACCGACATGGAACTAGTTTCGGAGTCGTTCAGCTCCGAAAGCTGCGAGGCGAAGATGAAGGACGAGTACAAGTACACGAACGAGGAGCACTCGGACTGCATCCTCAAGGGTCTCGGCGCTTTCCGGGCTAGCAAAGCATTCTGCGACGTGGTGCTGTGCGCCGAAGGGGCAGAATACCCATGCCACAAGGTTGTGCTCGCGTCGTTCAGTCCTTACTTCCGGGCCATGTTCTCGAGTCAGATGGCCGAGCAGACGCAGAACCGTGTCGTCCTCAACGGCGTTGAAGCCGAGACGCTACGGGACTTGATAGACTACGCGTACACGTCTAGCGTAACAATTACCCGGGCTAACGTCCAGTCGCTGCTGTCAGCCGCCAACCTTCTGGACGTGGGTCCCGTCAAAGATGTCTGTTGCGCCTTCCTCGAACAACACATCGACGAGACCAACTGTCTCGGAATCCACACTTTCGCGGAAATGCACGCCTGCACTGACCTCCAGGCCAAGGCCAAGGACTACGCGTGCCGATCCTTCGAAATGGTCATGCGTCATGAGGAGTTTCTAGAGATATCGGCCAACAAGCTGGTTGAGTTCATCTCCTCGGACAACCTGAAGATCGACAAAGAGGAACGCCTCTTCGAAGGCGCCCTCTCCTGGCTCAAGCAAAGCCCCGAGTCCCGTATGGAAGGCTTCGAGAAGATCTTCGAACACATACGCCTGCCTCTCATGAGCACGTATTACCTGCTAGATGTAGTGGCCACAACGCCAGCCGTGTCCCAGAACCAGAGGTGCTGCCAGCTGCTCGAGAAGGCGAAGGCATACCACCTGTTGCCAGACAGGCGGAAAGAAAGCCACCAACCATGGACTACTGTTCGGAAGAACTCCTCTATGGTTGAGGTTACTGTCCTGGTTGGAGGTGAAGATGATAAAGTGGTCCTGCGTAATGTGGACTGCTACGCCCACAACAGCCGCTCCTGGCTAAGTCTCGCTTCTCTCCCGTACGCTGTGAGCAAGCACGGCGTGACTGCAAGTGGCCAGAATGTTCTTTTCATGGCTGGTGGTGAATACCCAGATGGTTCTGTCAGCAAGGCGGCATGGCGTTTCGATCCGGCCTTGAATACCTGGTCTGAAGCAGCTCCAATGAGCGTTGCGAGGTCTGAAGTGGCCCTTGCAGCACTTGACGGCTGCGTGTATGCCATCGGTGGCTGGGATGGTACATCACGCCTCGCCTGTGTAGAGTGCTATGACCCTGCCAGCAACCGGTGGGACATTGTGCAACCGATGAAGGTCCCACTGACGTGTCCCGCAGTGGCGTCGCTTCATGGGAAGCTGTTTGTCACTGGTGTGGCAGTCGCCGACATTGGCGGTAGCTGTGCTGACAGCGTCAAGTCCTACAACCCAATCGCCGATGACATCGACAGCATCAACAGTGTTCAGTGTTATGACCCCAAGGCCGATTCTTGGAAGGAGCTGACGCCGATGCTGATGCCACGGTCGGGTGCGGCCTCGTGCGTGTTTGACCGGAAGATCTACGTGATCGGTGGCTGGCACGTGTCGGAAGAGAACACCAACAAAGTCGAGTGCTTTGACCCACGGACAAACGTGTGGCGCTTTTGTAGGCCCATGAAAGAGCGCCGATACAAGCCTGGTGTGGCCGTTGTCGGGAACAGGATTTTTGTGTTTGGCGGCGAAGAGAGCTGGGACCAGCATCATGCGACAATGGAGGTCTACGATGCGCAAGCGGACACATGGCTTGGCGTGTGGGAAATGCCCCTGAAAAGGAGTTGGCTCGGGTGTGCAACGTTAAGCATCCCAGTGCAAATGTTTGATGAGGAACACGAGTGGGTAGCTCCGGAAATGTGAATGCTGGTCTTGTTAACACCACACCCTAGTATTTTGGGTTTTGCTGTCACTGTTGTACACTTTTTGGTACACAATTTACTTTTTTTTTCTTTGCTGCTATTGTGCCAACAGGGGACACTGAATGTACAGTTTGATGCTCTGTAACAGTGCTTTCCAATCTGTGATATTCATAACTTGCCAAGGCTATGCTGCGTGTAGCGAATAATTTGGCAATGTTGCATGCCCTTTTAATATTAAAGCACGAGCAGCAATACAGACATTTACTTGTTCAAAGTGGTACTGTCTGCTGCAGCTAAGAGAATTTGAACCATTTGGAATGATTACTTCATCCCAAAAGCTCATTTAGTATTGTAGATGATGATTACCAAAAGTTTGGCTTCCAGGATTATATGATGTGCAAGTTCCAAAAGATGCCTACACTTATCTATTCACAAGTTCTTACGCTATTAAAGCAGCCAAGCAGATTTTTATATCTGTACTCAAGGAAACTCTCGTCTCCTTCTGTGGTCACGGGTCACATTTGAAGCACTGTTGTGTCGCTTACAACTGTCCGCTACTAGTACTCGCCATTTTGTCATGAGCCATAATTGCCAGATGTGGTCGTCTAGTCACTAATGATAATTTCCAAGTGCCAGCTCATGCCTTATAACCAAAAGCTTTGCAAAGTTTAAAAGCGTTAAGCCACGGCCAGCGGCCATGGGTAAGCACTAGGAATATTGAGACTGTTTAATGTTCTCAGCCAGAGATGGAAGTATGCACATGTTGGAGTCTTTCCAGATGCATTGACTGCACAGTGCAGAGGTGCGAGGACTCGCGCACACGTAACTTAACTCTCGCCTAGAAATACTGATGGGGCACGTGCATTTATTCTTTAAGAAAGTATGGTGGGCATTGTGATACGTGCGGGCGACCAGGCCATTTGTTGCTTGCTTGGCACAAACATCTCATTTTATCTTAGTCTTAGCTTTTAGTGTAAATGTGCGAAAAGAAATGAGGCCATTTGTTGCTTTTATTAACTTCTTTAGTGTATATGTGCAAGAAGAAACTAGGCCATTGCTTGTTTGCTAGGACATTTTATTTTTTATATTTTTATTGTTCAATTAAGGTGATCACAGCCTCCAACAACTACTCCTATTGGTGTGAATAAACGAGTTTATAATACATCGGGGTATCACATGTACATTGGTTTATTTGGTACTGCCACACAACTTTTCAGAGGAAGGAGCTTCAAGAGACTTGATCCAGCTTTATTATTGTCTACAAGCTGTAAACTAAGAACATGCTTTTACTAATCCAATTGCGAATTTGTCATCACCCATTTATGAAAACATGCTCGTAGACTGACATGTGTCTTGGGAAGCGCAAATAATTTTGTAATAACTTTAAGAGCATCAGCAAAGCCTCAGTACCTTAAGGGACCCTGCAATACTTTTTCAGCATGTTCAGAAAATGCTACTGACCAGTACTTGAGGCTTGGGAGATCACACGAGCCAAACATTATAGTGGACCTGGAATTTTCAATGGTGTCTCAGTCGGCTAAAAAGGGTTCCCTTTTCTATGGACAAATGATCCAAATCACCTCGCCATTAACCCAAACTCCATGAGCATTGGCCGATTAGTGCATAGGGAGCTGCGTAGTAGCCGTGGTTGCCACGGGCTTCCTTGTGCACTCACGGTCACACTGAAAGCCATGCGTTTAAAGAAACAAAAGAATAAAAATAAAAGTGGTTGCTGCAGGCCGCGATGTTGATAAAACTCATCTTTCAGCCACCTGTCCCTTCTCTCCTCGCCTAGCTTTCAGCGCGCTCATTAAGAAGAGAAAAAGTGCTTGAACTGTTCTATGAATCCCTGCAACTGCCCTCGTACTTGACGGATCCTAAATATTTTTGCAGCAGTCATTTCACGAGGCATTATGCTCTTTTAATAAGGCCATTTCACAATTATTTGCCAAAGTGTTGCAGGGCTCCTTTTACACATACCGTGAGAAAAGTACCGAAAAAAGTACAATCAAGAGTACTTTGGACAAACTCTAGGTACACCAGTACCAATGTAGGTGCCATGTAGGATCGACCACAGCTACTTTGGTCCCGAGGCGGATGCTATCTGCCTACGCTGAGGTAGTTCTAGTACCTTCCCTGGGAAGGACCTTTTCTTGCCCTGATACCTTGGTGCCAGGATGGGTGCTTTTTACCAACCACCAAAGTGACACCCTGGGACCAAGATACCTTAGTACTAAAATCTAGGGTGCCATGGTACTAAAATAGGTGCAATTAACCTACTACCAGGAAACATCTGGTACATTCCTACTTTAGTACCAAGGTAGCAACATCTTAGATAACTAATGTACGGCACTTTGTACCAAAGTAGAACCTACTTTAAAGCATAATTTATTTTACTAGGTGTGCAGATAAAGTTCCCAAGTGGTAGTCTGAATGTATTTCTGTGTCATAGTTTAAATAGCACACAAAAGTATTTTACTCCTGCAAAAATAGGCATGTTGGCTGAAGTATCGGGGACATCATTCTCCATATATCTGCATTCCAACCAGTCCAATTAAAAATGTACAGTACTTCGAATTGAAATGGGATAGTATAGGGCTAAGTAACGCTCATGCTTTAGTTGTCACCATTTTCACTTTGGGTCATAGTGGCGAAATTTAGACTTGATTGCGGCAATCGGAGCCAACATTATCTTTTAAAGACCAGATTCGTCATGACATGATGCGGTTATCTCGAGGAAGAGTTCATATTAAAAATTTGATGTCTCACTCAAATTCGTGAATGCTATACATCATATACATTGTGCTTTTCTAACAGAATGCTGCATTGTACAGTCGCACCTCCTATTATTGCCATGGTTGCAGTCAACAGCACCACGGGAACTTTTCTTGGCAATGATTCAAGGGCATCACCTGTATTATCTGGTGCACTACTGTTATCTGCAGACAACTAATGCAACCCCAGCAATGCACCCACATATTTTTTTATTGAGAAGCTCCTTGATGTAGCAGTTAACCAGACAAAGAAAATTTACCATTTTTGTCGCAATTTTCCACTCTGCTTTGCAGCAAATGTGATGTGCTGAGAGGATCAAGCATATTGGGAACAAACAACACAAGCTCCGCGACAAATATGCTGCCGATTTCACCAACAAGTTGTCTCGCAAAGACAGAAAACGGGGACCGCTTTGCCAAAAGTAATGGCCCTTTGATAGGACAGACTTCTGACTGACAAGACATCGATAATCTAGCATAACGTTGGGAATGAGCAAGTTTGTTATATAGGGTGAATGAGAAAGTTTGTTCAACAACAAGACAATTACATAACGTGCTGAATACACAAAGGCAATAATAATAAGTGCTGTTTGATCTAGAGATTAGCCTTCATGCAGTTACAGCCTTCTAGGTTGCTATAAGTTATAAAAAAGAAAGTGTGGAAGACTAGTTAATCCTGAGCTTGCATTTCATAATACATTTGATTTCGAGTGTCATGTTCAATTTGCACACCGTAACGAAAGAATTTACCCATGAATCCAAGTGCTTTAAATGTGGAAGTATTGCCCAGTATCATGCAAGTGAATGCGATGTACAGAGAGGACAAAACATACCGGGAACAAGTGGATCAAGCTTTGCGACATGCCAGATACTGTCGTCGGCAACAATGCTATGGAAATGCAGAGTTTACTGCTTTATGTGTGTTGCCATCACATTGAGTGCTGTGCGACATGGATAATAGAGAAATTGATCCATGCTTGTTAGAAGATGCGCCTATGACCCCATTTCGGGTAAAAACTGCGAACTTTGCACAGCGCATTTCAGGTTCCCTAACGACGAGAATGGATGCACCGGGGCAACCTAGAAACAAGATTGGTTTTGCAAATAGATAGATGGCAAATGGAAGTCACACTTGTAGCTCTACTTGCAGCAAGGGCAGAGCTGCAAATATATATTTTGGGGTTGTATGGGAAGAGGTCGAATCTTTGCATGTTTGTTTTATGTGCAGGCTGTGTATACATACAAGGTATAAACACTTCAGAGGTTGTCTGGGCATAAGTAGTCGAGTGATGACAGAAGAGCAGTAGCTCATGTTATTAATTACAACATTGCCAAATAAGGTTTAGACACCACAAGAAGCGCGCAAGCGAAAATAATTCTCGCATTACTCTTACTGGACAAGAACGGAAGAGCTCAGTTTAGTCAGCCTTAACTGGTTTGAATATTTTAAACGTCTATGTGACCGCTGTTAAGTATGCTTCCCGATGCTCTTCGCAACATGGCTCTCGGAGCGCGGGACACCCACTTGTGTGCTCCCTTTAATAGCGGTCAACTCTGTACATGCAGCACATTAGCGGTGCTGCCAACCAGTGCCGTAGTCTAGTGTGACAACACTGAAGCTAAGTGCCGACGTGTTATCATTAATGTTGTCTTCCACAGTACATATGAACGGTATGGGGCTGTAAAGCTTTCAAAGTGGACTAGAGTTTCCCACGACAGCTTGGCAAATAGTAATACGCAGATGTTCTACGATGTACTGCACAAATAGTACTACACAGACTGCAGATGTCCTACAATGTCGGGTTACCAAGATGACAAAAACTTCAATAAAGGTACAATGACAATCAGGAAATCACAGGCACCTTTAATACATGAATAAATTCCATCAATGCAGGCTGCTTGTTGCACGATATGTGATACCAAACTTTTATTCCAAACTTTTGCGTTGAAAAGCTGATCACACTTTGTTTTTAATTACATAGCAAAGACAATGATTCTATCCAAAGGCTGTTGAAGTCAAAACACAATTTATCATAATTTTTCATTTTGCAGTAACCTTGTGAGCGAATTTAACATGCTCTCTGCTTGTGCTTTCAATCCTTTATGCGAGTAATTTTTGTAGAAAGGCCTTCCAAATGTGGTTTCGAGAGCCAGCGTTCCAAAAATTCTGGATCCAGGCATTGGATGAATCGAAGTACCCAATAAAAGATGAAAATGACATAATTATCAAGAATGATAGAAAACATTGGCCACACAGTTCAAACAAACTACAGTTGCATTTCGTGACACATCTTAGCTCATCTTTAGCCTTAATTTGATTGCTTTTAAATATCTCCAAACAAATGCTCTCCATAAAAAAAAAAAGCTCGTGGAGCACATGAAAAGAAGCTCATGATATGTCAATGGCTAATTGACAATGATTTGTCAATTCAGTCATGATATGGCTGCACTGCTCTGCAGAAAAAGATAATTAGACAGACAGAACCAATAGCAAGAGGCAGTAATTTCCACTTGCTTCAAATATGCAGACATAGAGTTATGAAGAGCACAATGCAATATTGCATTGGTGATGCGTAAGTCGGTGACGACCCGTGTACAAAAAATGGGCTCTTATCAGCTATCTAATGTCCTCGTGTTGCAAGTGCAGTGCTTCATGGCTTTTGAGTAAACATCTTTTGGACAAGAGCACGTTTATACAGTGAATACACAACATTATGGTGCTGCTCTTTGCCATACTTGCTATAAAACAAGTGAGCAAGCCAGAACATTTCTTTGATTTGTATAGGTCGAAAACATGGCTACCAATATTAAATTTAAGCAGTCTCTGTCAATGCTGCACTAACAACGGAGAGAAAATTATAAGATTCTACTTTCATGTCCTGTCGACAAAATGTAAAAAATCTTCGTATTTACATTTTTACAGCAAAAGCAGTTGTGCTGCCTATCAAAAACAAATGATCCTATATAAATATATATCGACCACTGTTTAAACTTTTGTCAACTGCTATAAATAAGACCGTAAAACACCTTCTGAATAGACACCCTTATCTATTGCCTTTTGTCATCGGTACATTCAAAATGGTTATCTTCCTTAATTACATTTGCGATACACATTTTCTGTCGTGCACTCTATTTATTGTCGATACCAAACTGCGAACAATAAATGACCGCTTAAATTTCTGGATTGCTTATTTAAAAAAGTGCCACCGAACGATACAAAATGGTAGTGCTGTGTGCACTCGCAATAGAAAAATAAATCTTTATTTATAAATAACTACAAAATGTCCATTTACTCTTTTACTTACAAATAACTTCTCTAGCCTACTTTGATCCGTTCACTCAAAAAAGAGTCAGTCAGTTTGCTGCATGTGGTTACAACAGTACACGTTCATTGTCAAGGAAAAGGCAACGTTTGTTCAAAACATCACCTGTGCACGTATGAAAAAACAGCACATATGAAAAAAAGGGGATGCACATAAACTGCACGCTCGTCACACATGCCCTCATTCAAGGGGCCTAACAACTATAAATATAAATTTCTTTGTATCTACGCACATTGTATACATAGCATTCTACTTTGATGACGATTTACACAATATCACAATGAACACTTATCTACGATAACTGCATAGTCTTTGTGTTGCGAGGCTTTTGTTAGATTGTGGCTGTGCTACCTTCATCCCTTCTCCACTAACTAGGTGACAAAAAACTGCGCTGTTCAAATGGACTAGAAGTAACGAGACAGATAAAATGCTGTGTGGGACGCTGCAGCCCTTAAATTTTAGCCGCTGCTGTAGCTCGACTCGCCAAGTGAGACATGCCACACGAATCTAAAGTAATATGATCTCTCATCGATTCCCGAGTACTTTTAAAGCTCTTTACCATACCTCGCACGTTCGCTAGGTACCCTAAGGGGTACCTTATGGCTGCAACAGGACCAGGTACGTGAAAACATTTGCAGAGAAACCTTGGCACGGGGTTTTCGGCACGTTTCCCCAGATATAAGCGACACCACCGGTTCAGATATGTATCCTCCCCCCCAACTGTCAGGGAGGGGGGGGGGGGGGGCTGGTACTATCAAGCCCTACGTGCCTAAGGCACAAATCATAAGCACCGCTACGATACTGAACCAACAATGGACTAAAGCACAAGAATGTTGTCGCGTCGTTAAAATATGTCTGAAATAGTGCCACGAGGATCGTGAGGCGGTTCTAGGTTTAAGTGCGAAAGCAAGGCCTGCTCTAATGCAGAGCTTGCGGTCGCTCTGCTACTAAACTGATTTACCACCACACGAACCTCGACAGTAAGGGTCCCAATATTAGCGCATTCGCAGTAAAAAAAAAAAAGGCAAGTTTGCAGCGTAAACAAAAACATAAAATTCACGACGTCCCTTTGTTTAAGATTGCTTCGTGTTGGAGCACTCAGTTCTGGTAAAGGAGCTTTGAGTCTTGTGGTTTTTTTTTGTTTCAGCCTCTTCCTCTCCTTTTAAAGTACCAGAGATATGAGCAAAGACGTCAATGCGGTAGCTTTAGGGTGCAAACTATAAAGTCGGGAAAGTTGGAATGTTATGTGGTCGGAATGTTACGCTACCTGAAAAGCAGAGCAGAACAGCGTTCAGAATAGAGCAGAGATACAAAGTTATAAAGTATGAGACAACTATCATGCGAACTAGTCCCAATGCCCCTGCTATGATCGCTTATGTGAGACAGTAGCATTGAGTTAGATGAACAGAAGATTAGACACAACGATGAAAGAAGTTCCGTGCCACATGGTGGAGCAGAGCTTCGCATTAGGGTGAGTCGTCGAAATGTCGCTCCCGATGCTCGGGCTTGCAGTCAATGCGTCCGAGAGCGACACCAAGCTAACACTGCTTCTTGCAGCATAGAAAAATAAGCACCACTAAAGAAAAAGAATGAAGAAAGGTGTGGAAAGCATTCGAGAGGAAGGGGGGTGGGGGCGATGACCACTGCGTCGAGTCTTGTCCTATCGCAAACGTGTTGTGGAACGCGTCAAGTGAATGGTGACTAGGCCTTCATATTGAACTGCCTCTCCTCTTCCATGCACCCACATGCTTTTTCATAATAGGTAGCTCTGGACCTGCAAAGAAATTGATTGATTGATTGATTGATTGATTGATTGATTGATTGATTGATTGATTGAACCAAGTAGTGGGCATCCGAGTTTCCTACACATGATGTCTATGTAGTGTACAAAATGAAGCATGCAAGCTAGTTCAGAAACAAAGATTAATATTGCAAGTGAAAGAATAAAGATCAGATATAACCCTCTGCAAGACATATTACAATTGACTCTCTGTGAATGTATCAAATCTACACAATTTATCGCCAATGTTCTGGAGACCAAATTAAAAGCAAGTGGTGGCATTAAAATAAATTTTAGCACATTTCAGAGCAATTAATCATAATTACGGTATGAATGATGATTTAGCTTATTGTATAATCGGTAATGCAATATCTTTTCGTAACTTCAATTCAGTGGCTAACTCAAGCTACATGAGCTAGTTATCTTCTAGCAGCAAACATTCCCGAAGTGATAAAGTATCTTGAAACTCCTGCCGAAACACCCCACATGCAAGACCTCATTAAACACGGTACCACTTTCCCCTAGGCGATCGTCCTTAGCAAGACATTTCAACCAGAAGTGATGCAGAGGATTGCCATTTTTTTTAGCAGTTTGGTAAATGGAACTCGCAAACATATCCAGAGGCAGCAAACAAGATCTGTAACCCTCGACTTGCCGCCTCATTCAATGCAGCAGGCTTGAAACGCGTGTGCGCATTTGTGCTGCCTTGGCACTGCCTAAAGCAGCGCGTTCAAAACGTGTTGGTGCTGCGCTGAATGTGGTGGCAAGTCAAATCAAGGATGCATTTTCGACTACGGCGGTCAGAGAGATGACACCAAGCATTGTTGATTGATGTGTGGGGTTTAACGTCCCAAAACCATCATATGATTATGAGAAACGCAGTAGTGGAAGGCTCCGGAAATTTTGACCACCTGGGGTTCTTTAACGTGCACCCAAATCTGAGCACACTGGCCTACAACATTTCCGCCTCCATCGGAAATGCAGCCGCCGCAGCCGGGATTCGAACCCGCGACCTGCGGGTCAGCAGCCGAGTACCTTAGCCACTAGACCACCGCGGCGGGGCGACCAAGCATTGTGGTGTCACCTCTCTCGCACCTTCGTTTGCTAGCGCTGAATATGTTTTCGAGTGATGTAAAGGAACCTCATGCCACAAGAACGCTCAATTAACTCAGTGTTCACAGACTCTTCCTTTCAAACAGTGTATAAAATAAATTCATGTCCTTAGATGAGGATGCACTGTTGCTAAAAGATAGAAATCAAGGAGAACTAACAGACAGTGCTGTCAAGGAAAGTACAGGGGATGTTATTAGTACTAAATGTAATATACATGTGAAGAAAGAAAAGTGGGCAAAAAGATAACTGGCCACCGGCAGAGACCGAACCTGCAACTTTTGAATAATGCATCCACTGCTCTACCACTGAGCTATGATAGTGGTCATCCCCCCATCGACTTTATAGGGTAAATCTATACGTTTTAGCGTGGGAGTGTCAGTCGGAACCTCCTATTGTCAATACGGCGAGTGTGTAACACTCGTTTTGCCTGCTGACGTCACATAGCACGTGATCTTACTACGGATTATTGGTCAGCTCGGCGGCTGACCAGCGATCCCTCGCATACTACCTGAAGGCATCAAGTCTGCCAGAATGAAACCCTCGCAGTGAAGTGATTCATAGCGAGGGTCTCGTGCCAAAGAAAGCAAACTTTATGCAACAGTAGTGATGGATGCGTGCATTAATAATGCATTGGTCATTACGCCACATTTGCTTAGTCACCCGGAGATTTTTTTTTTTAATCCTACTTACAGTCCTTAAATGAAATTCGGTGAACACCACCAGAGTCCCGAGCACTGCAAATCCAACATACTGAATCCACAGCAGGAACTCCTGAAATGCATACATAATAGTTAACAAAAACATGATTGACTTTCCATTCAGAAATAATGCGCAGTTGAGACACGTCATAATAAAAGTGCCTTCGAACTACCAACACCTTTGTGATACCTAAGTCTTTAATAAGCATAATACAACATTTGAATAATAGCGGGAGAATCGTCCTCGTGAATATGATGGCACAAGCAATCTTATAAGCTGGATTGGTAAATGCTCTTGTAAATATAACCTCCCGAAAAACGAGAGCTTCTTTCAACAAACAACTGATGGAGGTTCTGGGTACTGATTCTCATATCTCTCGCACATATCCCCTTCAATCATGAATTATGACCAAGTGTCTGACAATGTGCCAGATTTGCACAACATAATTCTCAAGCACTCAATATTAAATTCCAAGACAGAAAATGAAGTATTACACTCTTGTGTGCGAGTATTAGAAATGAATTTTATTTATAGTACTATATAGTTAGTAATTAATTATCGTGCAATCATACGCCTTGGACTCTCACGTAAAAGGAATGAAATCGTGGGCTCAAAATGCATGCACAATTTGTTTTTGGGTTGTGTTCATCGAACACGTAGTGCCTTCATCAAAATGGTCGGCTGCAGTCATGTGCAGCTCATTGTGGTCAATGAACGACACAGTGTTTAAACTGGAGACTCAATTGATCATAAGCACAATGCATTATGGTCTTTCTAAGCCACTGTAGACCAAAGAACTGGAAAAAATAAGTTGCTTCCACATCTGTGGAACCTATCCCAATGCTTGGGAGGCCACTCCTGCTGAACACAACAGTTCTGCCCGATTTCTACGCTTTTCCCATATGGCAAAACAAAAACCTCTCTACATATCGTACACGGTGCTTTAAATAATAGATGCAGGCATATTAGACATGTTGATCGGAGTGCCTCACAAGCAGAAAATTTATGCATGATGTATCACCACAAGGCCGAGTTGAAAGAAGTTCATCTTTCTATTTTTATGTACATTTAATTAGATAAATAAATAACAAGCTGGTGGTGACAGACTAGAGTGACGAAAAACTACACATGGCGTCATGACGTAGCTTTTTCGCAGCCTGTAAGACCCCAAAGGGTCAAAAATTTGATATAGGAGGAAACCCCGGAAGTTGGTGTATAAGAGGGTGCATCATAAAGCTGTCGTGCCATGACAATACTTATCTCATTTTTTTTCTTCATAAAGTTGAAATACTCTCACATTCATTCACGGTGACTAAAACCCCGTCATAACGAACCCGGATATAGCGAATTATCGGTTATAACGAAACATATGAAAAAGGCTCTTTCGTAGATACAGTGCGACAAATATATGTTTATAAGAAGTTTTCGTATATAAGGAAGCATTTTTATGGCAGGTGTGACTATTGTAATGAGCTTTCAATTGCAGTTGCTCACACAAATGGTGCATGGCACTTCTTTGGTGACATAGTATTCGCGAGCAGGTGCACGACAAACGCACCGCACACAATCTCTGAATCCTGAGCTCGGGGTATTGTATATAAATTAGACAATTCTCATCAACTGAATAATATCAAATGAGGTAGGGGGCCACGAAATAAGCCATACCACTGCTCGTTTCCTTCGGTACATATCCGACACTCACCCACATACGATTGATGAAGATTGCAAAGAGGAACATTTGCATCAGCGCGTGAGCATTGGCGATGCGCCAGAACCACATAATGATCCACATCATGGAAGACCGAAGCACCTCTGTTTGAGCAGCCTGCAAACCAAAAGAAAACACAACAGAAAGAAAGATGGCAGAAGTCATTTCGATCTCTCTCTCTCTCTCTCTCTCTGGTAACAGCTATCAGAGCAAATACAAGTTAGATGCTCAACACATCACACAGGTAGCATCTGATAAGCATGAAAAGTTACGATAAAAAAAGTTCTTGCAACACGAGGTATTCTGGTAGCATTAGCAAGGAGAAATGCAGATGAAAAAATGAAAAAAAGGCCCACTTGAGGAGTTTACACAGCTCACAAACTAATGAACATAGCAGCTATTGTCCTAAGCAACGGACACTACGACTGTCCCCCTCAATGAAAGCCTCTTGAGAAACTATTCTCAAAAGCTCGCTGCGAGATGAAAAGATCACTTTTAGCATGCACTGGTTGACTGATCGGCCGGTTAGCAAGCACCAGAAAAGAGAGTAAGCCATAGCTCACAATTATGGCACTAAATGAGTATGAGAACTCTTCTTCGAAAATCGCGAGGGCAATCGTGAACAGTGTCAAATATTCTACCCTTACTGTCGTATTTGTTTTTTTTAATAAATTCCGGTTGGTTTACAAAGCAGCTGCACAAGCTTTTTCAATCATGAATTCAACAAAATGTCACTACCGTGGATAGGGGACAAGGGAGCACTACCAGATTTCCTCGCTGCAAAGTGCTGGCGAGAGTGGGGTGGAGATTCTAGTATGCCTTCATCAATGTCTCTAACTGGCTCAAAATGCAAGCATGGTAAATATCGACAATGCAGGAATCTTTGATCATATAGCACAGCTCCTCAGGCATGGTTGAGTACAGCTTTGGAAGTTTAATTTACTGACACAGTCAAAATGGAGGAGCGAAAAGCACTTTACTCAACTGCTCGCTTGAAACAGGAGAGAGGTGGCTGGTTTAAGATATACCGTTTAGTAAGCATTGCTTCAAATGTGCACCTGTGTCGTAGTTTGACGCGCTCAACAAGTTGAATTTTTTTTGTCTCTTTAAACACATATCCAGTGTTCTAATATGAATTACATAAAAGAACAACACTCTTGCCAATCGACTGTAATGTTAACAGGAAAAAAATACGACAGTACCCATCATATTCAGCCTTGCTTT
The DNA here is from genome assembly GCA_013436015.1 of Rhipicephalus annulatus. NCBI lineage: Eukaryota > Metazoa > Arthropoda > Arachnida > Ixodida > Ixodidae > Rhipicephalus > Rhipicephalus annulatus. Next base: position 197,601 of record WOVY01000863.1, read on the forward strand.
GATGTCATGACTTCTCGAGCTCTTTTTTTTTTTGTTACCCCTTCAACCCGACCAGATGCTGCAGTCATGAGTTGCATCATGCATGATTGACAGGGACTATACCAAACAAAGACTGGAATTCAGGTAAAGTAGGAAGCCTCAAAGTTTTTTTTTAAGACTTCTCATCAATTCAAAACACACTCAGCTGTTTCAAGGCCACCAACATTCCCAGGTGGCCTCGTTCCTAAAGAGTGACTAGGCATGTGTGGCACTGCATGCAGTTTTAATGACCTGATAGGAATCGGTGTACTCTGCTTTCCATGATTAACTAAATCATTAGCAGTAAGAAAAGAGCACCATAAGGTTTCTTTTTCCTACATAAAAATGGCTTAGATCTCATTATCAAGGCTCCAAGTCAACACGGATAATTTACTTACATGCGTCAAGGCATAACTTACCTGTGAATCACTCTGAAAGAAGGAACAGTTTACTTTATTCAACAGTTAACGTTAGTCACACAGTGCAATCAAAAGAGATCATTTCGGCCGCACCGATTTCTGGTACTAATACATGTTTTCTCAGCCTCAAGACAATGCAATCTTCATATAAGGTGGTATGGGGATGCTGCAAAGAACATCACCAAGAAATCTATGTCGACTTTGTGCTCACCTAAGTTAGGATGAGCATCAGCTAGTTCAAAGGCACACAAGGATTTTTAGATGTAATTAGGGCTTTTCACAGCTTTTTCAGCTCGATACAAGATTCAGAATACTGAACGTGACCATCTTCACAAGTCTTTTGTGCATGCATGTTATGCCTGAAAAGTTCTTACAAACTTACAAAATGGCTCAATGATGGCTGGTAGATCATCACAGCGCACACACACGAACACAAAAGAAGCAAAAAGGAACCGACAACACAAGCGTTGAAAGCACCGCTTGCGTTGTGAAGGCAGGCACATGTGGCTCACGGTCTGCATGTACCTGCCTTCATTCCATATTTATTGTGAGGCACTCCATGCAATAATCATGTGCTAAAGTATAATCGAACAAGAACAACTCTCTATTTAAGAATAGGTGTGTGTACTTCCGTCATAATAAAGATCGGTATCTAGGTTTCTTAAGTTATGAGGCCAAATTTTTTTCAGAAATGACCCGTGTATGTGATTGGGAAGGAAACATTTCTTCAAGATGGCAACGTTGGCTGACATTTCGCTCAAACTTCTCTCCCCCCTCCCCCCCCAACCGCAACCCAGGCCTTCTCTAATGCCCCAGCCATGGTATGAAAATTTTTTCACAATTGTGGCCTGCAAGGTAAGGTGAGCTCGGGACAACTGTTCTATGCGCAAAAACCGTCTCTACAGTGCAGATTCTCCGGCAATTCACCTCCTGTACACATCCAATAGCACGCCTCATTCACTCACATTTCCAGATATAAAAGAATGAAGACATGCCAGAACTTCTGAGATGGTTGGTAATATAACTGACCATTGAACCCCACAAGTGAGCTACGCACCTCTTTCCTTGAGCCAGGCGTCTCAAGTAGTATATGATATTCGTTGATGTAGCGGTCCCAGAAGAAGCAACTGATGGCCATCTGGGTGCCGAAACAGAGAACCACAACCATTATCTTCTTAGCCGGGTGCTGAACCACCGAGAAAGACGAACCGCCTGCAGAGTGGGCATATATTGAGTCGGTATGGAAACAATCATTCTTCATTTAAGAGGTCTGCAGTTAACATTTCGACAGAAATACAGCACCGGCAACAGGACTGAAGAAAGACAAAACAACATACCTAGGCCCGGACATATTAGTAGCTGCTGTGTTCATTGGAGAGACTATTCCTATATACATAGCTGAAATACTTTAGAGAAATATAAAAGCCATGAAACATCATTGAAATTTTTGTTAATATGCAGATGTGATGTCTACAACTTTTATGTAAGACCTTTTATAACAAGTACTTTAATAGTCAGTGCCAGCATTCTCTTGTTCTTTTTAGAAGATTCAGTCAGCTGGCCCAACTTAGACGCACTATTTCCTTTCCTGATCGCTTGACACCTGTGGTACTTTTATGACTGGAACATATGTCATAAAATGTGAAGCTAAAAAGAAATACTTGGCTGAAAAATTAGATCTGCAAATTATGTTTTCATACAGTGAAAAGAAAAACAGTAATATCGCATGTAGAAATTGGCACTCAATATCGTCTTTTTTCCCTTCTACTCAATTATTGAATTAAAGTGAATTAAGCTAAAACATTTAAAGAAAAACGAATAAGGAATGGGTAGCTATACCAGCTTTAACTACCCTCACTATCTTGCTCATGCCTCTTCATATCTGGACAACATTTTTTCAGCAGTGTCAACAAGAAAACAGTATACATATTAAAGGACATTAATGACAACAGCCTACAAAGTAACGGCAACATTCACCTCACAGAAATGTGCTGAATATTCGACCGCAGCAACTAGCATTTTGAAATTTACTTCGTAGCACTGATGTTGGGCCAAATCGTTGCGGTTTTTGTAGAAGTTTGAAAAACAAAGGGCGTATTGTAGCCTTCACTTGAAATTTAGTCACGATCCTTTAAGGGATGCTAAAGAGAAAAACGATTGTTCTCATATTTGGACAATACTCTTCCACCATACTAAATTCACCAAGTTTAAATTGAGAAGACATTTGGTAAGTGACAAAGTGCTCAGAAAGAACATGTTGGGTGGCGACATCACCTTAAAATTCTCGCAACTAAAGCGAATAAATCACGGTTTTCAGGTGCCTACTAGGTGCTATGCAGTTTAGAATTAGTAAAATTAAGTGAACTGTCCTCTGAGGGGGCCATAGACTGAACAAACTAAGTTTCAGAAAATTTCGCAGAGCTAATGAAGCCAGAGTACCAAAAATGCACCTTGAAATACGTGACGTCAGGCACTAAAATTTCAGCGCGAGATTTTGAGATAAACCTTTATCTTTGATTTCCTTCTTCATTAAGAACCTATTGTGATGAAATTCACCAGATTAGAGTTCTCAGAGTATGATTTATCGAACTAAATCAATTCACCATTTCACTTTAGTGGCCCAAAACAATAGGTAAGGTGCATGATAGTGGAGAGCCTCGGAATTTGTTCACCTGAGGTTCTTAACACGCAATGAAATTTACCTAGAGAATTACATAAGTGAATTAAATTTTTTTATACATCCCCCCCTCACTTTTTTTTCGCGCACCCGTCGAAGCATAATCACCACTCGACCGCGAATCACAGACACAAATCTTGTACCCTATGCAAAAATCTGCAAACCTATGCAAACCTACAGAACGCCTATGCAAAATACCGCGATAATGTAATGATCGACGCGGGATTCGATCAGAACCAAACGCGGCGATGAGCGATCCTCTGTTCGATTGTGGCTGCTACGCTGCAACTTAGGCCCAGCCTTGCATCACGAAGAATACTGGAAGACTTGGGCCGTGAACGACCACAAACGACTGCAAGCTGTCTTTTCAGTAAGGCAAGCCTGTGTAGTGGCAGAGTAAAGGGCTCGGGCGATGCGGGGGCGGAGAGGAGTCAAAAGTATGTGTTCACATCTTTAGATACCTAGCCCGACAAAAAAAATTAACAATATCTTCCCAAAGAGCACCACAATGGGATGCGAAGCAGCAGCGTTGCGCACGGACGCGATTGGCATTTTTTACTCGTGCCTCGTCGGTATCGCTGGTCTTCCGCTACGGACGCTTGCGTTCGGCTCCCTGGATCGCACCCCGTCGGTGTTGCAGGTGCGACGTTGCCATTCGAAAACGTGATAGGCTCTGCTAACCCTCGTAACGCCAGTGACGGCCGGGTTAGGCCACATCGCTTCGGCTCATTATTCGGCGGGCGAAGCAGCTTCGCTTTCCGGTGTCCTCTCCATCGCAGATAAACGAGCCGAGAGAATGTTCACTCGATGTGCGCTCGAAAGTTGCGAGCGGGTGGCGAGGGTGAAACGAGAGAGATGTGACACGCATCGAGCGCACGGCAGGCGGGGGAGAGAGTGACGTCATTGTGCACTGCGAGTTGAAGTCGTTACCTACATGGCAGCGCGTTGGCACGGATACACGGAGACACGGACGGACAGTGTTACACAGGCTAGTCAAAGAGCTGATTGGCATCTAAAACGAAAGTGACGGCACGTCTTGATTCAGACAGGAATAATAGTCATAACTACTACTTTTATACCAGAGCTTGTTGCTCTGGTATAACCCAAACAACAAACAGAGATAGCACCACGTGTCGCGCAGTAGCGGAGCGCGAGTACCACTTGCACTCTTCAAAAGGGCCAGCCTGCGTGCTGCCCGGGAGAGAGATGCCTTAGCTGCCACGAAAGATGGAGGCTGTCACCCGCGCTGGTTGATTGCTGCTTCCCGGAATCATGATCGCTTCGTAGCCGTTTCGTCCCTGGGCCGACCCTGCCATATACCATGTTTAGTTAAATAAATGTTTGTTCTGACGTGAAGCCTCCGTCGTCCTCGCTTCACCTACAGACGGGACGCAGCAAGCCCGATACCCACAGTTGGCATTCCACATTGGGCGCCATATGAGGGGTTCAGGTCTACTCCGAACAGCAGGCGCTCGCAGATGCAGAAGAAACTAAAAAAAAATATTAGTGAAAACTTTAACGGTTATACGCTGGCACTAAAACGCATTGAACTGACAAGAACCAACTCCACGAAAAACCCAATCGCCGGTGCCGCTAACCCTGACCCCTGCGGACCACACTCCACACACCTAAGCACACCGCACGGCAGTTCACCGGCAACAGTTAATTACCAGAGCGGTCAGCAGTTTCCCGTTTGGCGCGTTCCCGTTCAGCAGCGGAGCCAGAAATTTTTCTCAGGAAGGGGGGGGGGGGGGGGTAAACCATACTTTACGTATAAAAAAAAAGGAATCACCCGTTTGTAGCACGAAGCCACGAAAATTCCACATGGATTTCTCAGAAAGAAAAGCTTCTTAATTGCCGAAATATTCGTTTTAAGCCCCGTACTTGCATCGGGCATGTTCTGTCTTTGAGCTCACACATAAAGACAGAACAAACCCGATGCTTTGTCCCCAGCGTGAGATGACACGAAACGGTAGCCGATTTCACCATTTGTTCTTTGTTGTGAAAACAGTGGGCGAGTAGCAAGCGCGAGTTCGGATCCAAGCGGGCGGTCGCGTCTGCATGGATGTAGCCATGTTTGCTTTCTAAACCCAGCTACTGGCGCTCATGGTCACGGCCATTTCACTGGCCCAATTTGCCGGCTGAGGCAACTGGCTGGAGGAAGGCCAGCTACGGTCACGTGATCAAGCATGGCAGCACTAGTGCACCACTGCGGAAAGACCCCAGCGCGCAACGCTCGCCACTGACAGCATGTGCATGCGTATACGTGGGTATACGTACCGTTGGGCAGAGACTTGTCGACGCCCTCGAGCTGCACCATGGGCAGGTAGTGCTTGGAGGAGAGCAGCCGGCGGCGCAAGTGCAGGAAGCAGCCGGCCAGGAAGGCGGCGAAGCCGATGGTGTCCGCCACGCCGTCCACCATGTAGCCGGACGTCTGCCGCACGGACATGAGCCGCACGATGCCCATGCGGGAACGGGCAACCTGCGAGGAGCCACAAGAGGCTCGAAATATAGAAGCTAATCTAACCTACCCTGCATAGTAGTAAGAATAATTGTAAAAATAATATCTGGAGTTTAATGTCGCGAAACCACGATATAAATATAAGAGATGCCATAGTGGAGGGCTTCGGAAATTTCGACAACCTGGTGTTCTTTATTACGTGCACTGACATCACACAGTACACGGGCCTCAACCATTTCACCTCCATCAAAATGCGACCACCGCAGCTGGAATTGAACCAGCGACCTCCGGGTTTGATTCGCCAGGTTTCATTTCGGCGCTTCATCACGCGCCGAAATCACAGTGCACTTACGAGCAACGCCGAATGTGGACTGTGGAGGACATTGGCTTATACCGTAGAAAAAAAAATAACATCTTGGCTAACTCTTAATAGTCTTTTTTTTTTAGGTACCTTGATAACAGCACATATTACAACACGGACAAGAGGATACACCAGATAGGTGGTTAGTCCTTCCGTCTTTTCTTTTACGTGTCGTAATGCGCACTGTTTTCGGGATGTTTAAGGACTCCGTATTAGCCTCGACTACCCGGACTTCTTGGACGTGCGCCTAACTATGTGCACACGGACGCTAATCACACGGGTTCTGCTTCACGTCCGGTTTTTACTTAACCCATTCCGTTTTCACCACTTTCAGTTAGAGCTGACCTAAGATATATGTGTATTGCTTCAACTCGCGGTTACCAAATAATTACCGTGTGGGTGGAATAGGCCCCGTGTGACGCTGTCTTCAATAAACTTAGTCGCATGCTTGTAGAACAAGGCTATATACTCGGCATTTCAAGGACACCGAAGATGCTTTGTTAGACGAATCATTTGGCCGTCAAGGTTGCGCACCGTAACGCTCGCGATTACAGCCGGGACGTAAGTAATCATTCGTCCGACTACATGCATCGTCGTAGAGGCCTTAGCCGCAGGGATATTCGCCACCTCCACGCACCTGTCCATCGAAGGCATCGAGGAAAGTTCGTAGCGTCATCAGAAGAACGGCGAGCCGCTGCATGGCCAGGCTCTCGGCCGTCACCACCTTGGCGGCGGCCAGAGCGCTGATCACGCCCGCCACGCTGATCATGTTCGGCGTGATGAAGTAGAACACCTCCGTGAACCGCGTCACCTGCAGGAAGAGGTTTTTTTTTTTTTCAAGACAATAATCTTTCTTTGGGACCTTCGACGAAAAAATTTTGGTCTGTCTGTCTGTACATTTGTCGGTTTGTCCGCCCTAACTATACCTCAAACGGCATTGAACGGCCAACCCCACCCGCAGCGCCCACCAATATTGCTCAAGGTTTAGCGTTCATAGTTGTGCGATTGTCAATTAAAAAAGCAAATATTGCGCATATCTGAGGTGCCATAGAGACATGCCTATGTTTTGTATGTCTGCCTTTATAGTAGAAGAGGACACACACAAGACGCTCTAAGGACTGTATCGTTTAACGCGCTGCGATGACAGTGCAACGCAAAGCTCACTAAGGTGTTTCCAACGCTTTGCTATAGGACGGCACGGTGGTGGCACCTGCCCGTCGCTTTCCATTTTACACCTTATCACCTCCGTGACTGGCGCGCATTTTTCTCCGCAGCCTTCGTTTTCGAAGATAACTACCAGATGGCGCTCGTGTTTAACGTGCCTAGATGCGCTTGTTCGCCTCCGTTACATGCTCGAGGCACTCTAACGCAGCGCCTTCAGAATACCATTCACCGATTTTCTTCCGCAGAACATCAAATAAACGTTTTGTTCACTCTCTACAGACGCAAGACTATCGTCATTCGACGACATTTACAGCGTAACATGTAGATTCAGGCCATTTTTTTTTCTTTCGAAATCACGTGTTTTGTGCACAAATCGTGTGACGTCACAGATAGATTCTCTTCGCCAAGTTACAGTGTAGCTAAGTGCCTCAATATGGCGGTGACCATGACTTTTCTTCTCATTAGAGTGTGTCAGTGCTGGGGAGGACCGTTTTCGCGTTCTTTTGTGCTACCTCTGCAGCCAACTTGCTACGCTTCATTTGCTGCGCCAAGGGCGAACACAAAGGAAGGGGAGGGGGCACCGGCACCAGTATGATGTCACCGTTTCTTGCTCCCCGCGTTCGAGTAAGAGTTCAAGTAGCACGTCAACCAGCTGGCGCCACATGATGGTTACCATAGTGAAGCCAATGAAAACCACGTACACGGCAGTATACCATGCTGCTCGAAAAAGGCGGGAAAGGAGCAAGCACTGCGCCACATTTTTGGTAGGACGAGGCGTAGTTTCAATTTCGCTTCGGTTGGGGAATCGGAGAAGGAGAGAGAGGGGTCTAATCTCAACACCGTATGCATGTTCTTGTGCATGTTCATATGTCTAACACAAACAAACGCGGGGGTGGGAGGTACGTGTAAAAACTTTAAACGGCATAGTTAAATTGGTGTACGCGCAGGGGGCGCCAATTCTGCCCCATACTTAGAGTCGGACATGTCCCGCGATTGTCGAAAGAGCAGGTTTGTGGCGACGCGTGTTTCTGACAATAACAGCCGAGGGCCCCTATAGATGACGTTGCATTCCCAGAAAAGTCCACCACCCACCTTTGACCCCCCCGCAAAGTTGGGGGAGGGGTGGGGTGGACTAAAGGCAGGCCTTTGTGAGTAGAACGTTATTACTTTGTTTTGGTTCTTGACTTTTATTACCAAGTTGGTTTCCTTGAGCCGAAAAAAAAAGGGGGGGGGGCGGAAATGCGGTGAAACTTGGCCCCCTCCCTTTCTAACACTGCAAACACCTACATGAGTAAAAAGCCATGTTGGCGAGCTTAATTTAAAAAAGTAAGTTTCGCCGCAAAAGCGAATCAATGAATGCGGTGGCAAGATGTTCGAACGTCACACGAAGAACGACAAGCAGCTCGATGCTTGCAGCTCACCACTGAAGCGAAATGAACGAAGCTCGAAAAGAACGTGCAAGTATACGCAGGACAAGCAGGAACTAACAAATGCCAGAGTTGTTACGTCTTAGTGCTTCAGCAACGCGCCGCAAGTGCAGGAAATGCAGATCCTGACGTTCTTAGATAATAGGGGCGAAGCTCCTTGAGGCATAGGCAAGTCCCGCGTTGTAGTAGCCACCACTAGCACTCAGAGTGCTCACTAGATGGTGCTGTGGCACTCGCACTGCTAGTACACTCGAATTGCTCACTATATGGTTTTGCGGCACTCGATCCCCTTCGATGCGTGCTCTCGTGTGATAGGAGACCACGTTGGCTCTTGCGTTAAAATGCATTCGCTCTTGGTGCGCTTCGTCTTTCGTCGGCTGTCTGTGTGCTTCGAGTGTGAGCGACGAAGACAAGGCGGTGGAGCGGAGGGCTCGGAAAACGGCTGCAGCACATGCTCGCAGTCTTTGCGTGATGATCGACTGTACAAGATTTACTGAAGGTTCACGGTTTACCGATGTACCTCCGGAGCTTCGCCCACTCATCATCATTCACTCTACGAATATACTGTAATTGTTTTTCTTTTTTTTTAAACTGCGTCATGTGGAGTGATCCCTTTTCGTTTCCTGCCACGTGGTGGCATCTGACCAAAGGTGTTCCCGGCGTTCTTTTCTGCTTTTTTTTATCAGATTAAGAGCGGGCGAAAAACGGGCCACTTTCTCGTGCACGTCTCAGCGACAGCTTTCAAATTGAAAGAAAACGTAAGAGCGTTCCATGATAGAGAACACGCTTAACCAACTCGGAGATCTGCGTGCCACCGGCGCTAAACGGTGTAAATATATTGCGATCATGTTTAACATGCCGTCGTAGGCATGGTGCATGGTGTATAGTTGTCTAAGGCGGCGCGCTGTGGAACGGGGGATCGCTGGCTCAAATGCCTGGTAGAGTGCCTTTTCTATACATATACATATCCAGGATATCACGGCGACGGCGAAAACCCACCAAGAGTGTCCATGTAACTGCTATCACAATAAAAACCAAAATAGCCATGTTGCAAAGATAACTCAATCTAGTCGTCAATGCAAGAAAAAGCGAATTCGCGTTATCTTTAATGATTTCCAATTATACGACGTTATCTAATAGCCAACACTATATCAATCGGTCAAGAATGGTGAAATTTCCAGAGTAAAAGCGGTGTAGTCTTCACAATTGAGTTTACATTCGTGTATACGTTTCTTATTAAGTTTGTGGGTATAAATTGGCAGCAGCAAGCACAGGATCGGATTAACTGGCGGAACACGGGAGAGGCCTTTGTCCTGCAGTGGACGTAGTCAGGCTGATGATGATGATGATACGTTTCTCGTCACAGTGTCCATTCCGAATGCCTACGCACTAGCAGATGTCAGTGGGGGGGGGGCACCACTCACCCGGTCGAAGAGGTTCGCGAGGGGCGCGTGGATGTAGTTGTTGACCTGGTCGAGCATCATCATCTTGACCGACAGGCCCGTGAAGGGCGAGAAGAGGCTGGAGGGCGCCGGCGTGGGCGAAGGTCCGACCAGCTGCAGGCTCTGTATGCGGTGGTACAGCGCCACGTCCATCCACAGGAAGTAGGTGAGCAGCGCGAAGGACACGAGCAGCGTGACCCGGTGCTCGTGTAGGGACGTCTTGCCGCCCCCCATCACGCCGCCGCCGGACACCCCGCGGCCGATGACGCCGTTGAGCAGCATGCCGCCAACGTCCGCTCAGGCCCTGCACACAGTGTCACGCAAGCACACGATTAACTACAACCAGGGGCGTAAGCAGATATCTTTTGCGGAAAAGGGGGAAGGGGGTCATTTTTATCGATTGACTGATATGTGGGGTTTAACGCCCCCCGAAACCACCTTATGATTATGAGAGACGCCGTAGTGGAGGGCCCCGGAAATTTCGACCACATGGCGTTCTTTAACGTGCATCCCAAACCTGAGCACACGGGCCTACAACATTTCCACCTCCATCAAAAATGCAGCCGCCGCAGCCGGAATTCAATCCCGCGACCTGCGGGTCAGCAGCCGAGTACCTTAGCCACTAGACCACCGCGGCGAGACAGGGGGGGGGGGGGGGGGGCATTTTTGATTTCGCCTTGTATGCCATGGCGAAATAGAGAGAGGGACGTTTATTAGGTGGCCAATGAGTGAATGTGGCAGTGTCCCTTATTCCAGGAACCCTCTGGTCTGGACCACTTGCCGGGCCCACGCCACGAGTTGGCGCTGATGGAACAGGTCCGGCTTCGACATCGCAGCCTCTTACACACTTCACTGAGGAGGTTTGGGTCTGCATATATAGCTGCTGCTTGTGTGGCTGGGTTTCTGCCTCTGCATCACAGTAGAAGGTGTGAAACGGTGTCTGCCACATTACAGTGTGGGCAACTGTAGTCGTTTGAAGTTGGTTTTAGGCGATGCATTAGAACGCGGTGCGTAACAAAAAAAAAACAATTTGGGGGGGGGGGGGCACCGACCCGGTATGCTACCTCTGGCTACGCCACTGACTACGACCCGAGGCTATTACACATAAAGGTGGTCTTTGTACAAAGCATATATGCATTCGCACTAGGGACGGAGGACAGGAGGGAGCCCCCCCCCCCCTTCCCCCCTATCGCACAAAAGGGGGGGACGAAAAGTTTGCCGACATACATGTACATAAAAAGGGGCGGCACTGTGACAAACTGTCCTCGCCCCCACCCTCCGCAATGTAACCTTACGCAGGCCTATGCCTACCTTGTACACTGTCTGCAGCTCTCTTCACTTGGGGAGCGCAGAATAACAGGTCTTATCACGCTTACTATAATAGGTACGACATAGACGTACCAACACGTGCTCCAAGATTCTGCAATAATGAAGTACATGAGCATGTTTGTCTTTGCAAGGAAGCACATCGCATGCGTTCATAGTTATGCACGTGCCCCCCCCCCCCTCCCAAGGGAGCAGATATGTACTTCTTTAAAGGAGCCCTGCAACACCTTTCCAAGTAATCATCCGATTAATTCACTAAAGGAGTGCATTGCCTCACGAATATATCGCCATAAAAGATATGTGAATTTTAATTAATAGGTGGGATTTAACGTCCCAAAACCATCATATGATTATGAGAGACGCCGTAATGGAGGGCTCCGGAAATTTAGACCACCTGGTGTTCTTTAACGTGCATCCCATATCTGAGCACACAGGCCTACAGAGTTTTCGCCTCCACTGAAAATGCAGCCGCCACAGCCTAGATAAAAATTTCAGAATCCGTCAAGTCTGAAGTGTGAGCGGAGTTGCGTTGCGGGGATTTCGCACGCTGTAATTACTTTCCCTCCTCTCGTCCCGACTAACGCGCTAGAAGCTACTACGGGAGGAATACGTCCCGGGGGGAAAGAAATTACGTCACACGCACAACATGACCTTGAGCACTTTTTTTTTCTTTCTGTCTCTCTCTCTCTCTCTCTCTCTCTTTTTGAACGCGAAACTTCACTGAGAACGCGCACGCGCTAGTGGGGGCGCGCCCATCGAGGTACCGTATAGCGCGCGCGGGCACGTGACGGCCACTACGACGGGCACAGTAACTATGCCACCCCAGATGCTCAAATTAGCCAATGGCTGAGGATTTGGGTATATGGCGTTGTCATTTGAGTATATGACATCATTTGTAGAGAGAAGGGGGAGCAACATTTGTATCTCTCTGTGGGATTTAAGAAGAAAACGCCTGCCTATTGCTCAGCTATGAATAGGAGTGATGTTTTTTTTATGTAACAAGGAAATCCAAATTAAAGTAGGGGAGCACAAAAACATTTATTTTTAGCCACTGACCACCAGATAAGGCCCTGCAGACAGTGGAGGGTGAAAAAGGGGGCACTTGACACCGTCAAGCCACACCAGCTCTTGCCCCCCCCCCCCCAACCTACACCAGCACTCACCCACTCCACCAGCCATGATGCAACATTGATTTGCATTTCCCGAGACGAAATTCAGACGGCACTCACGGCCCTATTTGTAAACATCACCCCAATGAAGTTTGCTTTGATGCATGCATAAAGGTAGCGCATCCCGACAGGCCGGTCCCTTGTATATGCCTGCTATTAAGCATAGCGCACATATTTCTGGTTTAAGATCAAACGTGCTCCCTCGAACGAGCACATATAAGATTCACCACAGATCTTGCTCCCCTACTGGAGTACTTGCGTCACACTAAGAAGGAGCAGGTGTAATTCGAAACCTAGTTGCTTCCATACTGACATACTATATGCATGGCCACGCCGTGGTGATCTAGTGGCTAAGGCACTCGGCTGCTGACCCGCAGGTCACGGGATCGAATCCACGGCCGCGGCGGCTGCATTTTCGATGGAGGCGGAAATGTTGTAAGCCCGTGTGCTCAGATTTGGTGCACGTCAAAGAACCCCAGGTGGTCAAAATTTCCGGAGCCCTCTACTACGGCGTATCTCATAATCATATAGTGGTTTTGGGACGGAAAGCTCCCCATATCAATCAATCAGTCAATAAATACTATATGCGTCCTTCTTCTAATGTACACACCCGCGCTGGATTAGTGGCTAAGGTGCTCAGCTGCTGACCTGAAGGTCGCGGGTTCGATGCCATCCGCGGTGGTCGCATTTCGATGGAGGCGATATGGTAGACGCCCGAGTACTAGCATTTTCGAAGCTCTCCACTATATACGGCGTCTCTCATAATGATGTCGTGGTTTTTGGGTCATTAAACGCAAGATATTACTATAGTCTAATGCACACACACGTGATATTGTTTACGTATACGCACGTGAATGTGCATACCGTACGTGCACACTCATGTGCTCATTTAATTAATCCTGTGTAACAAATATAAACGAAACCATCGAGCAAATACCATTATTTCGTACCTTCAAGGAATATCAGTAACACATCGCTTAGAGCCAGGGGCGTAACCAGAATTTTTTTTTTTTTGTGAGGGGGGGAGCACCTTCTCGATTTTGAGAGGGGTTGATGGCACACCTTTGAAATAGTTATTTTACGCTCTCTGTGCCATGGAGAAAAAAAAATTGGAAGGGAGGGGGGAGGCACGGGCTCGGCGTGCCACCCCTGGCTATGCTCCTGCGCGTGGCCCGCGCTTATGCCTGTGCATGGCGCCCCACGAAAGTGATGCGGGCGTTGATAAAGTGTACAGACAACAGAGAAACCCGGAGACTAATTCCTGCCTTTATGGTGACTGCATTTGCATGTGCACGCGTCGACACGATATTTTGTCTTGGGGGTGCAAACCCGCCTTGCATCGCGGTGGGGCAAGGTGGTATACTGATATCGCTTTCGTAGGGGTTGGGGTCGTCGCGGAGTGGTTTGAGGGGGATAGGTGCCCTTTTCGCCCCGTCCCCTGCCTGTTGACGCTCATGTAGTGGTGCATCCATGTGTTTATTATTACAATCACTATATGTGGCTATTACCCACTGCGCGTAGCGGTGTGGGCATTTATCTCCAGAAGGTGGCATTTCATTTCCACTCTCTACCTCTCCCTCTCATTTCCATGACATTGTGTAATGTTCTCCCGTGTGTTGTACAAATTTACCTTTTTTTTTCCCAACCTCAAACTACAATCTCTTGCCTAGAAATAAAGCTGCTGTCCCTTTGCTGAGCTCACAATGGTTCAAGGGCCACTTATAAGGAAAGAAAAGTTACAGGAACCCTTAGTTAATTTTAGTTACGCATGATATCCTAATGAACCCACACTCAAAGAAAAAAAAACTGTGCTAGACGTTTAAAAGATATAAAAAACATCTAATCGAACAGTTCTCTTCAGAAATGTCATTAACTGTAAACTAGTGAGCCAGCAAAACAATCGATCGCGTTCAATCACACACACCACCTGCGGCCAATTTGACTCGCGCAATAGTGTTTTCTCTCTGTTTTTCTCTTTTTTGCTATCGCGGTGCAAGCTAGCCCGCGTCTCATCCTTACGCACAGCAGAACGCCGGTGGCACTGCAGTTCGGCTTCCGCATTAATAACTGCAGTGTGCAGAGAAGCCAGGTGGCGCTGACAGCATAATTACTGCTGGTATCCGCAGAGAACGCCACCTATTGGTCCGCAGTGCGCCCCGGTAGAGGAGGACTCAAAAAGAAGCAAACGCTCATTGCATGTGTCTATCGTGTTCCTGTTTCTGTGTGTCCCTGTGGTAACTTCTCTGACACCTCTTGCTTAAAACTCTTAAAGACAAAAAGATCGGGAGACACCGCTTTCGCGGTCTCGAATGCTGTTTCTAAAGCAGAAGTAAGTCTTAGCGCTGCGGATGCTTTCCCAGTACAAAGTTCCAAAATTGAAGTTCCTTCCAACATTTAGTTGGCACATTGTAAACCAGTTCGCACCCTTAAGGGTGTTTTCCGTGTCTATATCTAACATCCAACGATAAGGGTGTTTTGACAAACCGAAATACCCCTGTCATAGGTGTTTTGACACCAGTCTGCACTCTTAAAACACCCCTGTGATGGGTGTTTTGAAACCAGTCTGCACTCTTAAAACACTATATTATATACTGTTATAGGTGTTTTGACCCCAGTTTGCACTCTTAAAACACCTTCGTCATGGGTGTTATGAATCCAATCTGCACCCTTAAAACACCCCTGTCATATGTGTTTTGACAACAGTCTGCACTCTTAAAACAGCACTGTCATAGGTGTTTTGAAATCAGCCTGCATCATTAAAACACCCCTGTGATGGGTGTTTTGAAACCAGTCTGCACTCTTAAAACACTCCTGTTATAGGTGTTTTGACACCAGTCTGCACTCTTAAAACACCTTCGTCATGGGTGTTATGAATCCAATCTGCACCCTTAAAACACCCCTGTCATATGTGTTTTGACAACAGTCTGCACTCTTAAAACAGCCCTGTCATAGGTGTTTTGAAATCAGCCTGCATTCTTAAAACACCCCTGTGATGGGTGTTTTGAAACCAGTCTGCACTCTTAAAACACTCCTGTTATAGGTGTTTCGACAACAGTCTGCACTCTTAAGACACCTTCGTCATGAGTGTTATGAATCCAATCTGCACCCTTAAAACACCCCTGTCATATGTGTTTTGACACCAGTCTGCACTTTTACCCTTAAGGGTGCAGACTGGCCTACAGTGCAGGAACTTTAATTCAGTAGCTTTAAGAGAGAGCTACTGCACTACGTCACGAAGGAAAGAATCGTACATTTTAAGGCTCCTCTGTCGTCGTTATAAACAATATTAATGAGAACTAATGCCAAGAATCTTATAGGAAGTGTTATTGTAATTGTGATGTGAATGTTGAAGAAAGAAACCTGCACAAAAAGATGACTTGCCGCCTGCAGCGACCGAACCTGCGACCTTCGAACAATGCGTACTGCTGCTTTGCCGCTGACCTAAAGGGGGCAGTCATCCCTCCGTCAACTTTATAGGGTATATATGGGCTTTAAACGTGAGAAAGTCACCCGCCGCAGTGGTCTGGTGGCTAAGGCACTCGGCTCCTGACCCACAGGTCGCGGAATCGAATTACGGTAGCTGCGACTGCATTTTTCGATGGAGGCGAAATTGCTTGAGGCGCGCACGTTAAAGAACCCCTGGTGGTCGAAATTTCCGAATACTTCAACCACGGCGTTTTTCCTTAAATATATGGTAGTTTTGGGACGTTAAATTTATTGAAATGTGGGGTTTAACGTCCCAATGGACGTTAAATCCCGGCAATTATATCAATTATTAAACGTGGGAACGTTAGTCAGCGCCGGCAGTATATCCTTTACAATGAGTGTAGACCTATCTATCTATCAATCAATCAATCAATCTATCTATCTATCTATCTATCTATCTATCTATCTATCTATCTATCTATCTATCTATCTATCTATCTCTCTTTTGCCTGTTGGCGTCATTATATATGACGTTCTTAGCAATTACACACACGTGCTTCAAAATTTCCGCTCAACACGGCGTCTTCCGTGCTTTAACAAAATGTCTACTGCAAGTCTTCCAGAATTCGGCGATAATCAATTACTGCTGGGTTTTTACGCGTCAAAAGCACGATATCATTACTTGAGGCGCACCGCAGTGGAGGGCTCCGAAAATTTCTACCACTTGGGGATTTTTAACATGTACACAACGTGCACACGAGCTTCTAGCCTCGATAGAAATACGACCGCCGCAGCTGGGATTCGAACCCACGTCCTTCCGGTCGGCAGCCGAGCACCATAACAGTAGTATACAGAACGACACAGTATAGAGTATGAAGTAGTATATGTCTAGGCACGATGAGTTAGTTCTTATGACACGATTCAAATTCTTACATTCTAGATGCTAGTCTTTCTCTTCGTCTTCTTTGGTGACGTCAAAGCCAACGTTCTCGCAACGTTGGTCAAAGCACTTTTACGGTGCTCGCCTAGAAAGAAGCGTGTGCGAATCGCCCGGATAGTGAAGAAGGTTGGCCTTACCTGACGTCACGGGCTACACCGACCAATCACGCGAGCCACGTCTCGCAAGGACTATCATGCGCGTATCGTTCAATTGCTGGAGTTGTCAGCACGCAATTCGATTGTTCTGCTCAACAATCGCGACAGATCTAGACACGACGTCGCTGACGAAAAGATTTAACCGAACTTTACACCGAATTGCGCTCTTTAGCGAACTCAGTTTGACAACTTATATAGCCCGAAGTATAACGCTGTTGCAGCAGTCTACATAAGACGAAGTGCTGTTAGTGGTCGACACGGAATTCGACGCTATGCGGGGGCGGGGCGAGACTCCCGAATCCCCCGTGAGCCTTTCTTTCCCTTCGCTTGCGGCATGAGGGGTCAGAAAGCGCGCAAGCCACACTGCGAAAGCACACGTATCCCCAAAACTCCACTTGCGTAACAAAGCTAAGAGCGCGCGCTAGCTTTGCAATGTTACTACGGATTTCCTCTCCACAACGCATTAGGATCCCACGACACGGTCGACCGGGCGTCCACGCGGCATACGTAACGACCTATTTACACAACTCGTCAAGCGCACAATGCACCACGCAAGCACCCACCACTCGGTGTGGCTCAACGAAGCTCTAGTCGTTTAAGGCACGCGAGGTTGCTCTCAATGCGAGCAAGCGTGTTTCCCTACGTGCGATGGGCGAGCCGAATGGCTCGCACAATTAACGTTGATGCCTAATACTTCGAGAGACATATAATGGAAACCACGGCCGAAGACAGGGCTTGCAAAACCAAGGCCAACGCTATCCATTAAGACCACGCAGCCAGGTAGGTTCACTTCGCGGCTAAGCCTACGTGTCGTACAGAGAAGTCTAAACACAAAGGCCGTGGGGCCATTCGCATATACAACCACGACCATATGTGCATATATATACACCCACACACCGCATCGTTCATTATGCAGAATGGCCACTGCAGCGGTAAAAGCGTGCTTCCACGCGCGATGTCGTGCAAAGAATCCATTTCAACTTCCACCCTTGCGAGCGGAGAGATAGGGCGGAAGAGTGACCT
This sequence comes from Rhipicephalus annulatus, assembly GCA_013436015.1. Lineage (NCBI taxonomy): Eukaryota > Metazoa > Arthropoda > Arachnida > Ixodida > Ixodidae > Rhipicephalus > Rhipicephalus annulatus. Next base: position 215,609 of record WOVY01000863.1, read on the forward strand.
CTGGCCAAGCGAAAGAAACAACCTCGCACATAACAAACAATCCGCGGTTCGAGCCTTTCACCGAGGGCTGACGCGAGTCGCGTTGTACGCGGGGCGCCATTAAGTGGTCGCCGTTAAAATGCTCTCTAGGGACAACCGCCGGCGGCGAGCTTCCGCGTAGTAAATGACTGCGCGCTCAAACAGGTGGCGCCGCGCAGTGCTCCTGGGCGTTGCTGCGGAAGTTACACGCGCACAGAACGGAGTAGTGGGATCTTTTCAACTTAGTGGGGAGAGCTTACAAAACACGCAACGTCAACACGTCCGCGCCACGAGCGGTCATTGGATTGGATAAACTTTTATTTGGTCCTCCAAAACACAGATCACTGTGTTGCGGGCAGCTCCCACGTGGGGACTGAGATGCCAAGCTCCTCAGCCGCCTCGCGGGCTTGGTGGACAGCCCAGAGCTGATCTGCCAAGGATGAGCTGCGGATTGCCGCCTCCCATCTGGCAGAGGTGATGTTCGATATAGGAGCGAATTTGGTGCACTGCCAGATCATGTGTTCTAATGAAGCTATTTCCCCATAATGTGGACAAAGATTACTTGGGTATAGGTCTGGGTACATGATGTGTAACATTTTCAAAGTAGGGTACATCCGCGTTTGCAAAAGCCTTAATGTAAGTGCTTGGGGCCGGGTTAGATTTTTGTGAGGTGGAGGGAAAATCCTTCTAGACAGGTAGAAATGTTTAGTGAGCTCGTTATATGTTGTAAGAATTTCCCGGTTATCCCCTTCACCGGTAGAACGCATCCCCGGGGAGGCACGGTTGGAGAGTTCTCGCGCCGCCTCGTGTGCTGCTTCATTGAGATTGGGAGGGGAATCGTTGATTTACCCAAGGTGAGCTGGGAACCAACTCAGAAGATGATGCGTTATGTTCTTGCCTTGCAGTATTCTCAGCGTTTGTTCAGAGACCGTCCCCTCGGCGAACGCCCGTAGTGCTGCCATGGAATCACTGTAGGCGACTTCAATGTTATTCATCTTGACTGCTAAGGCGATGGCCACCTGTTCCGCAATGATTGGGTCTTTCGTCCTGACCATCGCTGAGTTGACGACATGGCCAGCCCCATCGACCACCACTGCCACAAACGCTTTCCCATTGGCGTAGGAAGCCGCGTCAACAAATACGACCCCTCGTTCCTCGTTTGAGACTTGACGAAGTATAGTCCTGGCCCTCGCTACTCTTCTTCCGACGTTGTGTTCTGGATGCATGTTTCTTGGTATAGGAGACACCGTGATATTCTCCCTGATGTTGTCGGGGATATCATTGTAATTGTGCCTGATTGCCATTGGGTGTTGGCCCAGCTCCAGCAGGATCATTCTCCCCGACCTTGTTGTAGATAACCTTGCAAACTGTGCTCTCTCTTGGGCTTCTGCTATTTTTTCGAGCGTGTTGTGAATGCCAAGCTCAAGCAGACGCTCGGTGCTGGTATTTATAGGTAGGCCCAAGACCTTCTTGATAACTTTCCTGAGGAGCACATTCAGTGTCTCGGACTGTGCTCTTGACCAGTTGTGCATTGCTGCCTCGTACGTGAAGTGGCTTAGAACAAACGCATGCATCAACCTGATAAGGTTGTCTTCCTTGATCCCATTTCTTTTGTTGGCCACTCTGCGTATGAGGTGCACCGCACTGTCTGTTTTCCAAGTTAACTTGGCTATAGATTTGCTATTGGCGCCGGTAGACTCTATCAGCATGCCCAGGACTTTGATGGAGTCGACCCTCTGGATGGAATCCCCTTGATTTTTACGGAGGTGGATGTCTATCTGGTTTAACGGCTTCCATCCCCTGGGCTTCGGTCCCCGGCGTGCAGTCCGATGCTGTAAAAGTTCTGACTTACTCGAGGAGCACTTGAGCCCAGAAGGACGAAGGTACTCTTCTACGGTGTCAATCGCCTCTTGCAGGGCGCTCTCAATCTGCCCCTCGCTTCCACCTGTGCACCAGATGGTAATGTCACCTGCGTAGATGCTGTGCTTCAATCCTTCAATGCTCGATCATTTCTTTGACAGTCCAATCATGGCAATGTTGAACAGCATTGGTGAAATCACTGCCCCTTGCGGCGTGCCCCTTGCTTCTAGTTCGATTGCTGCGGTCTCGATATCTGCAATCTTCATCACGGCTTTCCGATCTGTAAGAAAGGACCATACGTAGTCATAGAAGGCTTTCTCCAGACCAAGCTTGGAAATCGCTTCGAGTATGAATGAGCGGTGGATGTTGTCAAGCGCTTTTTCTAGATCTAGGCACAGAGTGGCTCTCACGTCTCTCGCTTTGTTGTCGATGACCTGGTGTTTAATAAGCTTCAATGCATCTTGTGTGAATAGCCCTGCCCTGAATCCAACCATATTGTGTGTATATATGTCGTTATCTTCCAAGTACTTGTTTATCCTGTGCAGTATGGCATGTTCTGCAACCTTGCCGATACATGATGTCAAGGATAGTGGCCTAATGTTGTCCAAGTTAGGGGGCTTTCCTGGCTTAGGAATAAGGATCGTCCTGGCCAGCTTCCACTGCTCTGGCACCCTGCCTTCCTTCCATGCTGCATTGATCATATCCTTCAGGGTTTCAATTGAATCATCATCAAGGTTACGAAGGGCCTTGGTTGATATACCGTCCGGGCCAGGGGCCGACCTGCCGTTGAGATCATGCAAGGCTCTTCTGATCTCCTCGATGTTAAAGTCGCCCTCAAGACCTGGATTGGGCCTGCCCTGGTACTGTCTACTTGGTGGTGCCAATCCTCTTTTGATTGGGAGGTACTTATGCACGAGCCGCTGCACAACTTGCTGTTCTGTAGTGCGCCCTATCTCTTTATGCAAAATTCGAGCGATAACATGCTTTTGATTTGTTTTGGTGGTGTTTTCGTTGAGGAGATGCTTCAACATATTCCATGTCTTGCCATTGCGCATCTGACCATCGACGGAGTTGCAGATTTCGTCCCATTGCTGCCTGGATAGTGCGCGACAATGTTCCTCGACTGATCTGTTTACCTCAGCTATCTTCTTCCTCAGTCTTCGGTTCAGGCGCTGACCCTTCCAACGGTTCAGTAGTGCTTGCTTTGCCTCAAGAAGATGAGCGAGCCGGCTATCCATTCTTTTAACCGGAAAATCTGTGGTAATGGTGGAGGAGACAGATTTGATGTCATCTTTAATCTGTTTGACCCACTGCTCCAAGCCTTGTCTGTGGCCATCTTGTTCCCTTTCCATCCTTATCTTCCTGAACTTATCCCAGTCTGTGAAGTGGAATTCTCTCTGCTTTTTACGCTCCACGGAGAAGGTAGTGGCAAGAATGCAGTGGTCACTCCCTAGGTCTACAGCAAGGTTCATCCACTGGGCCTTCTTGATGTTCCTTACAAATGTAAGGTCCGGGGTGGAATCCCTGCAGCAAGATGTACCAAGCCTTGTTGGTAGGATGGGGTCCGTGATTAGGGTGACATCAAGTTCACTGGCACTTTGCCAAAGTCGATTTCCTTTCCCAGTGTTCTACTTGTAACCCCATGTATGATGAGGGGCGTTGAAATTACCTGCTATGACGAGTGGACATTCCCCGGCGATATTAACAGCTTTCTTTAGAATCGTCTTGAACCCTTGCTTTTGTTCCTATGGACTGCTGTATATATTAAGAATGAAAATGCTCTGACGGTTGCTGGTACCTGGCACGATCTCTACCATGACGTGTTCCAACCGGCCTGCTTCTATCTTGAGGTCGAGGGTTACGTGCGTTAGTTTGTTGCATGCGAAGGTGCAGACTCCCCTCCCTTCAGTATCCCCTATTACAGGCCGGAATCCAGGCAACGTTGCTTGCGGTGAAAGGGTCCCTTGTAATAATATAATATGAGGCTTTTCTTGGCTGCTCCTGATATACTGCTGCAGGGTTGCCTTATTTTTAAGGTAACCTCTACAGTTCCATTGCCAGATACGAAATGCTTCACGTAGCGCTGCCATCATGGTTATTACATGGGCGGCCAGAGCCTGATGCTGCACCTGTCGACAGGTTTGGTACCACTAGTATTGGTGGCCGAAGGGGTGATCTTGGTGCATGAGGAGGCCTTGCTGTGTTGTGCAGATATGCTTCGACCTTTGTAATGCGCAAAGTCATATGCTCTTCCAGTGCCGCCACGCTTGATTGTAGCCTACCCATCTGCTCGCTAAGATTGGTTACTACTTTGCTAAGCGTGTGAAAGACCTCTTCCATATGTGACATGGTCGTTTGGTTGGCTTCCACGTGTTCTGCCATGACTGCCCTCTTTTTAGTGGTTCTCGAGTCCCCCACGTTTTCAGCCACAGGGACATCAACTGGCTGAGGCATTGGCTGTGAAGACTGCGCGCTGGTTAGCTTAGTGAGAATAATTTTTATTTCCTTTAACTCAGCTGATAGCCTCTCATTCGATTTTGTAAGTCTCGCGTTTTCTTGCTCTAGCTGTGCAATTCTATCATGCTCTGGCAGCTTACCTGTCATCACCTCTGCCGCGCCGTTGCCCACTCGCTCAGCCCAGCTGCCTTTCGATGTAACTGCAGGCGTCCTCTCCGGGTGTGAAGCCGTGATCTCGAACTGAACGCCAGGCAGCTGGCCATTCGGGCGCCGCCCAGGCTGATCCCGACACTGATGGTGACCTTGAGAACTCGAGCGCCCCCGTGATTGGGAGCGGGCCTTGGGTCTAGAACCTCTTCTGGAACGTGACCTCCCCCTGGAGTGGGGCCGCCTTTCCTGTTCTTGAGTAGTCTGGATGCTCTGGGTCCCGTAGGCTGGAATAAGCTGCTTGTTGTTGATGTCTGGACTCGATGTGATTGATGCGTCCCGGGCTTCTGCGGCTGCTCGCGATCTTTCCCAACGTCTGCGTCTCACGACGTATGGCACTAAGAACCTGTTCTTGCACTCTTTGTCTGCCGTGGGATGGTGACCGTCACACAGCCTGCATCTTGGATTGCACTGGTGCAGGCTATCTGGGTTCTTGATCTCGCAGCCTCTGCAGATGGTTTCAGCTGGGTTCGGTCAGACGTCAGACCGATGTCCCAGCTTTCCACAGCCGTAACAAATATCGATGTTCTTGCGGTAAAGGGAGCACTGCAAAAGTGAAGGTCCATATCTCACGAATATGGGCACCTTGTGTCCTTCGAACGCTATGATGATTGTCCCGGTGTCCTTGATTCTCTTGGCCTGCAGTGCGAGCGGGTTGTTCGCGTTCACAATCTTTCGGGTCAAAATGTCCTGAGTATCGCTTACGGGGATACCGCGAATCACTCCTTTACAAGTATCGTGCGGTGCCGTGGCGTACGCGCTAACCTCGAAAACTTTGCCTCCAATGTCAATTTGCTTGACCTTGAGGTATCTTGAAGCTCTGTCTTGGTTCGGAGTGCTTGCCACCATAATGTTCTGCTGCAAGTTGGAACAGATGATGTCCTGCATGGCCTTCTCCTCTTTGATGCCTGCCGCCAGTACTATCGCGTCTGCCACGGCTCCAGTGCCAATTCTCGAGATATTTAATCCTCCACGTGGTCGTAGCACAATTTTGCTGAAGTCCTTGGGTAGTGGCGGCATGCGACCAGCTCGCACAATTGTATGCTTGGTATCATGCCGACTACGACTGGCTCGAGCGTGTCCCGCAATGCCAGCCTTGGTCGAACCCTTGGCAGCAGGAACGCTAACGGCGGCTTGCTTATTCCTTGAGCGTCTCGTTTCGGCTTCCTTCTAACCCATGTCTTCCGTGCAATCCTCTGGAGAGATGTCCTCTCCATCTACTTGGTATTCCATTCTCAGTTGCAGGTTCTGGAACGCGCAGAGCGTTGAGTCACGTTGGCGCCGGGTCGGCGCATCGGCGACAATCGCCTCCTTGGTTGTTAGGCTTAAATCCCCCGGTGGTGTTGCCGTGCAAAAATGTCCCAAAAACGGCTTAAAAGTCCACTCACCAGCACAAAGGTGGTATCTGCTGATTTCTTGAGAACTTAGGCACACGATGGGACTGAAAACTCGGTGACAAAGTCGTGAATAGCACAGGAAAGCATTCTTGAAAGCAGGAGCCGATCTTCGCGCGTCCGCACTGGCCGGCATCTAGAGCGTCCCCCCGCCACGAGCGGTCAGTCTGCGGCGTTTTTCGTTTACGAATTCGTAAGTTGTTTATGCGTAGGAGCGGACACAGACACTCATTTTACGCGCGGGGGGGGGGGGGTCGCTTGAAGTAACACCAGAGGGGCCTGTGGAGGCCTCACTTTTTTGTTGCTGAGACAAAAACTTAATCACAGTAGAAACACTGTTAATTTGTGCTAACAATAATTTTACTCATTCGTCCTAGTTGGTGGTAGGAGGTGTACGACATGCACTGACGACGGAGGAGAGAGAGAGAGGGGGGTGCGCTGACATAGGCTTTGCGGTGGGGGAGGGGGGGGGCGATTACCCCATCCCTTGGATCTGCCAGTAGGGGTCTGCATAGTTGACTGCATAGTTGACATAGTTGATTGTCTGCATAGTTGACTACGCGGCGCGCGCGCGGTCAGCTGTGAAGATGAGTACGCCGCATAAACAATCAGCCCTACACAGCGCCGGCAATCGAAAATAGCGCCGCGGCGACGACACACTATACCACACAAACGCCACCTCACGGACGCGTGTGCTTTAATGCGCGAATAAACTATGCACAGGGCGTAAGATTTGAATTGGAGATGGGAGTTGTACGAGGTCCCTTGCTATAAAAAAGGTAACCGGCGCATTTGTAAGGTATCCGTTACGAGAAAGATTCCGAGGAAAGTTTCGCAGCCAATTTGAGAAAAATGCATTTGAGAGTTGCCTTGACAGCCGTAACTGCCTAACGTATGCCAGCAGCTTTCGTATTAAACAAGCAAATACGGCGCAACCAGCCGCAAACAACCCCCGTGTCTGCCGACAGAGTACGACCTTACTTTTGTTAATTTTACTCACTTAACTTCTACTAATGCATACTAAAAATTTAACGAACGCACAGTGCACGTTGAGTGTTTCTCTTCAACACAAGCCCTCGAATGTTAGTTCTTAATTTAACGCGCATGCTTAAATAATATGGCGATGTCTTGTTTGAAATGATATAACGATAAACAAAGTCATTGAAAGAGCTTGAAGAACAAAAAAAAGTGGATGAAATGTCGGAAACAAAAACCGAGCTGCACGATAGCGTGGGAACACTTACACATGCGCGCGAAATTCTTACACGAGCGCAAAGAGCGCCATCTGGGCAGCTGCTTCCAAACAGAAAGAAGCCGCACAGGCGCTAACAACAGTAGCGAACCGAAAAGCTGGATTTAATATGTTATATAACGACTTTTAGGTGGCAAATGCCTCTTGTAGGCATCACACCCGTTAAGTTACGCTGAACTAATATGTGCTCTTGCGCTTCACTCTACTGACAAGCTGGCTTTTTCCTGCGGCTTTGATGTCCGACAACTGAGCTCACCGTACCTTTGAGGAACAAAATTTGAGAAGGCGCATTTGCAATAAATGGGGAGGAGACAGTCTCCCGATACGTCGGAGGCTCATTCCTTACAATCGAAAACTTTTTCCTGCCATGCTTGTCTAAATATACTAGTGACGAAAATATCTTCATAGACTGTATTGTGTCTGTTCAATAATGACGCAAAGGCGGAAAGGTAGGCCTATACGTTCAGGCCGGCGATCCAAATACGCAGTCGAAACTAATACAAGTAATACACGAAGTATCGACTGACTATTACGAATAAGCACACGCACGCACACACATTTTTCACGGACAGCGAACTAAACTAATACGACACACACGAAATCAAATTAATGAGATTGTTGTCGGAAAATTTCGCAAAGCTGCACGTCTCCATTCTTTTTTGTTTGTTTGTTTGTTTCTGTTAATATAAAAATTACGATACGATTATGAGGCCTGCCTTATTGGTAAGACATTTCAAATATAATCTACGTCAAAATCCGACAACCTGAGGATACTGAACGTTTACACAAATCTAAGTACACGGCCACCACGCTTTTGCACTGCGGTCGCAGTGTACAATCGCATCAACTGGGATTCGAACCTACGTCCTCGTGCACAGCTGCGAAACGCTGCACCCGCTAGGTTACCTGTGTTCCTGGTTTTCACGCGGGATGACCGCGGATCGTAAGGTAATAAAGGTCACGCTCGTACGTGCTCACCCATATGTACAAACGTGCAGTAACTTATGATGATGCCTACATGACACTTATACATGACAATGATGTATGACATGATATCAAGGGCCAGTGAAGACGAAATATCGGCAAGACATGACAACGGGTGCGATCTAGGGCTGTAGCTGCAGGGGGAGTTGAGGGGGTTTTGATGCCCCCAGAACTTTTTTTGTGCTCTAACTTCTTGGGTGATACTGAAGTATGTACTCCTTTTCACATCCACCACCAATTGCCAAAGTTAGCCGTTCTACTAATTAACACCCCCCCTCCCCCGAAAAAAAAAAATCATTTCTGGGTACGGCCCTGGTATGATGAATGATAGCGTAGAATTGCAGTAAAATGACCTAAAATACTACAGTACTAAAGGTAAAGAAAAGCATGTAACTGTTGAATCATGAGTACGGCGTGAAACGCACGGGTGATAAGTAAAAGAAAAAGATTACAGTGTATGAAATACACAAAAACGGTAAAACAATACCCGGAATGACTGCCTCTCAAGGACTCAGCGAGGGTCCAAAGGACAGCGCATAAAAAATGAGTCGCTCTCATAACAGCATCGATACTGAGAATGATAGGCAGAAAATTAATTTTAATAATTGTCGGACTTTAACGTCTCAGAGAGACGCCGCAGTGGAGGGCTCCGGAAGCTTCGACCACCCGAGGTTCTTTAACGCGTACCTAAATCTATGCACACGGACATCAAGCATTTTCGCCTACATCGAAAATGCAGCCGCCGCGGCCGGAATATGATCCCGTGACCTGCGGGTCAGCTGCCGAGTGCCTCAGCCACTAGAACACCACTGCGGGTGATGCGCTGAGAACTGCGTGTGTAAATAACCTTGAAACTTATTCATACCCTATAAAATAGTTCTAGAGAGGTACTTAATCCATGTAACAATTTAGGTTTTCTTTTTCGTTGGACAGGACTTTCATCAATTTCCGCCTTTATTTCGGAAAAAAAAATTAAAAAAAGTGTGTGTGTGTGGGGGGGGGGGGGACAAAGAGCACAGCAACTCACCCAAGGGAATGTCCAAGCCTATCCACAACCACTCTCATCGATGCCTCTGAAAAAGAACAAGAAAGCAAAGATGCCATGAGGCAAGGAGACCAAGTAAAATAAGAAAAAATAAAGAAGAGTAGTAGTCAGAAACAAGTTGAGCCGCGGCGACTTAACGTTTACTAAAGTTGCAAATGCGAAGTCCACGTAACTCAGACGTGCTAATCTTTTCGGCTGCACTGTCACGCCCCACTGTGTCTGGCGGAGAACGCAAATACGGATCGCCAGCTTGTCTCCAAGGGCGTCTTATCTATAGAAGCTGCCTTGACATCCGATAAAGAACATTATGCCAGTAGCAAGCGACTTCCCAGGGCCGATAAGACACCTAGAGAACTGGATATCAAAACGCATGGCTTTTAAAAGAGAGTTGAACATAGACGTCAGCTTGCATTGTACTAGTAGACTAGTATATATTCTTCGGACGATATCAAACTACTGCGACCTTATGAGCCAGAAAAACGGCATTCCAAAGCCGACAGCATTAAAAAGCCGACCGAGCTGTAAAACATCAACTTTACTATAAAACAACGGCGCATGTTTACTTGTAGTTGCGAATGTAAGATAACTCGGAATAATTACGTTAAGATATAGAAAGCCAATGCAAGGGCGATAGCGTTGTGTCGTATATAAGAGCGGCATTCCAACACGCGAAAACCTGTTTTTGTACGTGCCAAATAGTATGCCACAAATTATCGCCAATGTATACAAACGGTCCAAACTACTCCGTGGAACCATCTATCTGCAAGCCATCAGTATGTGACCACGAAAAACCTTTTCCCGTCACAGTACAAGGATCAATCACAATGAAAACCTTTTACCGGTGCAACCAGTTCAACCCCCACAGTGCAGAGTACGGATCCTCCGTAGTTGCAGATGACCGGGAGATCACGCACTTCAAACCATGTAGTAATTGTCGCTAACGATACGAGCTAATGATTATATAAAACAGACTGCATCGGGCACCGCCCGTTCGTCTATAAAGACCCAGCTGTCATCCATCTTTCGCACACGAGCCGAGGGATGGAACGTCACAAATAAAGAAACAAAAGAAGTAGTCGCATTTTGCAAAGACAACAAACCATTCACCTTTGCACCTGTCAATCGTACGTCAGTCTGTAACAGTCCGGTAAGTCACCGTTCCTAAGCGCATCTGTAAGCACTGGCAGCACGGTGACGTCATCACGATAGCGCACGGCAGGAGCAACGTCATACGCCATCAGTGAGCAACATTTGTTAGTTACAATGTTTTGACATCTGCAGGTGAGAAAAAAAAAGTAGGTGACAACTAGACATGTGCGAATAATCGAATGCTTCGATTATTAAAACGAACAGTAGAGTATTCCAACTCGCTTAGATTCGAAATTAAATTATTGAAAATTTCGAAGTATTCGCCAATGAACGAATAGGAGTATATTAATCCGCATGTAACCACTTGTAAAGATGGTTTCACTGCAGTGCACTAGTGCTAAGCCACAAAAGAACGTAATTAGGGGAAATCCGCTGTGCCGCAAAGCACCCCCTTCAAATTTGAAGGGGCCCTGCAACACTTCTCGAGTATGGTCCGAAAACAGTGCCGATCGGCAGTAGAGGCTACCGAGAACACGCGAGTCAAATATTATAGCGCAGTACGCCGGCCTCCAATTTCCAATCAATTCTCATAGTCAGCTAAAAATTGCCCTCTTTTCACGGCAAATGACGTCACAAGCGCAAAAATCACTCGTCACAGCCATTGCATCAGCCATTGACTGATTTTCAGTAAAACCGAAAGTTGGGCGAGTTGGTGATAGTTCATGATTACAAATAAGCAGCGCACGACGTTTTACAAAAGAGAGACGATAGGGACATAATAACCAAGTTCTTTTACGGAATAAACTAGTTGAGAGTGCAGCGGTGTCCCTATCGTCTCTCTTTTGTAAAACGTCGTGCGCTGCTTATTTGTAATCATGACTGATTTTAGCATGGCGCACTCTGCCGTTACTGGGGCCGCCGCTGGAGGCCGCAACTTGTCCATGCGTACGTGCGCGATCGCACTGAAAGCCGCGTATATAAAGAAAGTTAGGAAAAGGGCTCGACGTCACGAAACGCGCATGATTTTTTCCCCCCACGCTATTCCTCCCTGCTTAGCATCCAGCGCTTTCATATAGGGACGCCAATAGAGAACGCAATCGCAACGAGCGACAAATATTTGCAACTCCGCTCATACTGGACGGATTCTAAAAAAAAAAAATATTGCGGCCATGCATTCGGGAGGCAATGACCTTCTTCAGTGAATCCATTCCAAGGGTACTTGAAAGAGTGTTTAAAGGCCCCTTTAAATGAACATACTACTCTAAAATAATTCATTAATATATCAAGCTTAAAAGCATGTAGTGACGGCTTATGTTCCCCGAATGAATGAAACAACTTTATTTCGAGATCTGGCTAGTTGATGGTCCGGTCCAGACCACTCAGATGGAGGATGAAAGACCTTGTCTCCCAGTAGCCTCCCTGGCCTGTTGGATTTATCTTCTAAATTAGAGCTCAGCAGCGTTGTACGCCATCGCTCGCGGAAAAGTTTTGGGGGAGTCTGTTTGCTGCTTGGGACACCTCTACAGCAGGTGGATAAGGGAGGCCGTTTCTATTTTGCAGGCTTTACCTATCGAGTCTGGGTTTCTGGAAACATTTTGTGTATAGCTAAGCAGGGCTCAAAAAAGAATCGATTTGCAATTGCCGCCAATATGTCGCCTGTTTTCGATCTAATTTTGGGTGATCGATTGATATGTGGGGTTTAACGTCCCAAAACCCCCATACGATTATGAGAGACGCCGTAGTGCCGGGCTCCGGAAATTTCGACCACCTGGGGTTCTATAACGTGCGCCCAAGTCTGAGCACACGGGCCTACAACATTACCGCCTCCATCGGAAACGCAGCCGCCGCAGCCGGGATTCGATCCCACGACCTGCGGGTCAGCCGCCGAGTACCTTAGACACTAGACCACCGTGGCGGGGCCTAATTTTGGGTGAAGTGGAGATAAAATCTGCCTCAAATCACGATGATATTTGGTGTGCTCTGCATAGCTGGCGATTCAGTCTTGTAATAAATGCTCGATTTTGGCAGCAGCATCTCCCGACGAGGGTACCCCTTGGGCTGCGCGGCGGGTTAAATACCGCGACAGCGCTTGGACCGTCTCGTTCGGGTTGTAGGTAGCTGTGTTTGTGTGTACCGGGAACGATATCAGATATTTTCGTTCCTCCAAACCCATCAGTTTCTGGATCCTCGCTTAAATTTTCGGGGAACTTTGCGAGATACGTCCGCACGTAAAATTTCTAATCGCGACCTGTGAGTCACTCAGAATGAACCTATGTTTTGTGGAAGTGAGAGCTGTGGAGATGACCACCTCTCCAGCACTCGCATCGTACCGAAAGTCAAATCCTGCTACTACTCAAAGCTGTTTAGATTTCCCTTGAACGAAAAAAAAGAGGCATTTGCATAAAGGCCCTATTTCAATTAAAAAAGTATTGTTTAGGTTACTTAGGTCATAATAAATACGCCCATTTTTATTTATATGCCACATATACTATTCAAGTTCGACGCGAAATTATTCGACCAAAATCAGTATTGCTTTGAATTCGCTTCGAACCTAAAAATCACTATTCGCACAAGCCTAGTGACAACCATTTCACAACGTTTTTGTCGTTATCTTCACAAAGCTTAATTTGCTTACTGAACCTTTAGCAATGAAACTCTTTCGGTAAAGTTGTCAATCGAGATATTTTACAAAGCAAACTGTTGCACATATTGTCGCAGAATTTACACTGCGAACAAGCGTTGTACACTGGGGCACAATATGTGCGGCTGCACATGTGCCACACAACTTTCTCATCATATTGTTCTTACAATATATTCATTTCGGAAACTTCAGTAAGAAAGTTCAGCATACATCGTTCTTACTAAGTTGCTTATGATATAAGTATGCAATATGTGCAGCAACTTTTGTTGCACAGAAACTGTTGCGCACATTGTTCTAATTGCGTTGCGCCCAGGCGTTAAATGTGCGCAGACAAAAAAAAGGGGGGGGGGGGGGGGGAAATGATCTGTATGGTGTTCTGTCCCAGTCAGTGAGCAGTGATATTGAGATCAGAAATCGAACTCGTGACCTTGCGTCCCTCCCTTGTTCCTCACACCCTCGTTAATACGTTAGTGTTAAAAGCGATGAAAAAAAAAACTAACAGGAAACTGAGTGGTGTCATTTATCGTCGTCACTGTGAACGGCATCTGTACGACACAGTGGTGACAAATTCACCCACACTGATCCACGCGCGTTTTCTGCAATGTGTTATCCATCTATTCCCGTGTGTTATTCTCAAGCATCCTTCGTTTGTTTACCTAGCAACCATTCACTTCTTATACTATAACGAGTTGCTCGTACTTAAAGTTAACAGCGCAAAAATAACACATGTGCACGGCGGACAGCAATTAGACTGGAAAAGCGCTGACTTCTAAACGAGACTTGATTGACAAGAAGGCTCTTATAGATAGCTCAGTAAAAAGTAAAAAAAAAAAACAGTTGGAAAAAGATGAAGAACACCGATGCAAAGAAGCGGAACTACCACAAGTATGAATCCGCCACAGTACTCTAGTAGCTAAGGCGCTCGGCAACTGATCCGCAGGTCGCGGAATCGAATGCCGGCTGCGGCAGCCGAAATTCTCATGATCATATGATGGTTTTGAGACGTTAACCCCTCCCCCCCCCCCACCCCCCAAAAAATTAATACTACAAGTATGCAGAACCAAGTAGCCCAGCCAGCAGCTTTATTGAAATGTTCGATTCCCATAATTTCCAATTCTCTGTCTATGTAGGTTGTTGCTGATGGTGCATGGCTGGTATTGGTTTTCTCACTACAACCACCACTTCCCAACACGTCAATACAAGGAACAATCACACCAAACTACGAAGCCTAAGCATTCGCATGTGCTCAAGGCTTCGACCAAAACTGTGGTCCGTGGTGCCTACGCGTTATGAAGCCCATTTTAGGCGCAGCTGCGCCGATAGCTGCAGCTACCACACCGCGGCCGCTACACAAACGCCGCCTAAGTAGCCAACATATGCACGTCACCCCGCCGGAGGTTCCACCAATGGTTTAAGGTTGAGAAACGGCATTGGCATTCAAAGATTCTCGAATCTGAGTGCTTTTCTTTTGGCTGACTATATACCGTGTTTATTCGCACAATAGCAGAACTACTGGCCAATGTTACCTATCTAGTGCTGTCTATCAAGGTAACTAAAGGTAACTTACAGGTAATCAAGCAGCTAACGAATTCTATCACACTATCGATGAATCGTCGCTAAATTTTTCAACACGACTATAAGTATCCAGTTTTAAAATATTGTTACGAGAAGGAGACCGACTCGGAGGGTTAGTCACCGATGTATTTACAGCCGGTTAGGCGAGCAGCGCCAGCCACACAGATTAGCTGGCTCCAGTCTATCTGCTTTGTCTTCTTCAACTCCATGCACTGGCACGTAGCAATATGGTATACGCAAAGCTCCGAATCTGCGTTTGTCGCCAGACTCGCCACAGCACATGCGCCATGCGCTGTTCTTTTGGCTACCCACGTTAAATTAAATACGACCTCAACGTCAAAGCATTCTATCACACTCATCGATGAATCACGGCTGAAGTTTTCAACGCTAAACTATAGGCAGTTTTTAAATATGGCACACAACGCTCTGCGTTCGCATTTGTCGTCACTGCGCATGCGTCATACGCTGTCCGCTAGGGTGACCGCGCTAGAATATCGCACCCAACGAACGCTAACACTCCGTACACGCAATTAGGTCGCGTTAGAATAGGGAGTTTTAGAATACCGTTTGCAAGCGCTGCGGGCGCCATACAAGCTTTAGAATAGCGTTTGCCCTGCTGCGAACCGCAAGGCACGATCGCAGCGACACCGTAGCCTCGAAACCAGCGCTTGCGTGCCACATGCGGGCCGCCATCACCGCACGAAATTTCAAATTTTTTGCGTGCGGTCCACGAACGCGAACGCCGACTCGCGTTACGACGCATGCGCAGTGGCAGCGACCGCACCGCAAGGGCTCGCGGTGCGCTGTTCTAAAACTCCCTAGCGTTAGAATAACGTACGTTGCGATCACCATGCGTTCTGTCACAACGGGCGCCCGCGTGAGGCTATAAATGACGACGCAAGCGCCGTCCATGGCGAGCTTTGCGTATACGCTGTTCTAGGGCTCCCCTATTCTATGCTAATGTTCTGTATACGCTAAAACCACGCGATGCCACGAAAACAGCGAAAGCGTGTATACGGCTGGCGCGTCAGAGTCGAAAAGCAACAACGTTATTTATTATCACTCGAGTGCGAGCGACCGTAGCGGGACTGCCGGCCTTGTGACGTCAACAAAACGGGAACATGTCGCGCGATCAAGCACGATGAGAACAATGCGCGAAAACAAACTCCGGGGGAGACAAAAAAAAAGTAGCAGATATACCACTGCGAGGGGTCGACCGTCTCTGGCTGTTGCACGCCGCCGCGACAAACACACGCTGTCACGGCCCAATGTCACGGACAAACACACGATGTCACGGCCCAATAGACACCTATACGATCGGAACGCTGCACTATACATTGAGAGCACCGCGCTCCAATAAAGATGTCACGGTGTACCGCGCGCCTATGCATACTTCGACCACTCGGGCGTCATCATCAACAGTCTGCAAATAGCCGCGCGCCTATAAAATGTGTTCACGGATGTGTTAGCTTGTCATTACCTTGGGCTGTTAAAACGTCACCGCTTTGTGCCGGCGACGCGACTATAAAACCGTCAAATCGATTGATCGATCGATATGTCGGGTTTAACGTCCCGAAACCACCATACGATTAAGTGAGACGCCGTGGTGGAGGGCTCCGCAAATTTCGACCCCCTGGGGTTCTTTAACGTGCACCCAAATCTGACTAAACCATCAAAAGTGTGAACGTAGGCTTCACCGATCGAGCGTCGTATAGTCAAAGCTGCAGGGTGTCATTAAGTGCCAGTAATTTTATTTTTATTGTTAAACAACGAACAGCAGGAATCTCCCACCGGCACTACTTTGGAGGTCAAGTACTTTGGAGGTTGCATGCTTTGGGTCAATGCTAAGTCAGGTTTTTCTTGACACTGATTGATATGTGGGGTTTACGTCCCAAAACCTCCATATGATTACGAGAAACGCCGTAGTGGAGGGCTCCGGAAATTGAGACCACCTGGGGTTCTTCTACGTGCACCCAAATCTGAGCACATGGACCTACAACATTTCCGCCTCCATCGGAAGTGCAGCCGCCGCAGCCGGGATTCGATCCCGCGACCTACGGGTCAGCGGCCGAGTACCTTAGCCACTAGACCACCACGGCGGGGCATTGTCCATGTGTGTTCTCGTCGCTCCTGGGTAGATACTAAGTGTCAACCACTTGCCACACACCATAGAATACCAGTGGCGTATTGTCACACGCGGGTATGTGCAACCGTCTGGCGGGAAGTGTTTGGTGACGTACGTGATGGGATTGTGACATTATTCATATTGTGACCAGCGCGTCATATTCGTCAAACCATCTCACTCTTCCATAGTAATTTTGGTTCACGCCAAGGGGGTCATCACAAAAACACCCAGACGTAAGCGGCAAGACAGACCAGACAGACAGACAGACAGACAGACAGACAGACAGACAGACAGACAGACAGACAGACAGACAGACAGACAGACAGACAGACAGACAGACAGACAGACAGACAGACAGACAGACAGACAGATAGACAGATAGATAGATAGATAGATAGATAGATAGATAGATAGATAGATAGATAGATAGATAGATAGATAGATAGATAGATAGATAGATAGATAGATAGATAGATAGATAGATAGATAGATAGATAGATAGATAGATAGACGCCTAAAGTGCTTGCCGTACGCAAAAAAATGATTCGTAATTCATAAACTTTTCGTGGCACAGGAACACTTGAAGCCTTGCTTAGGGGAGCGAGGATTTAACTTTTCTTGCTTAGAAGGGCACCGCTTTTGGTTAGGAAAAGGTAGGAATTTTGGTTTCGTAACCAAAATTCTCATTTTCCGACGCACTGTAATTCACACAAGTGTGAGCCGTATCTGAAAAAAAAATCAGATTCTGATGAAAATTAGGGACACCATCTGCTCGAGGACTGTTAGAAGTTTTTCACATACAAATACGAGGTTCCTTATGAATTAGTGACTGTTACTTGTTCCTTTCGCAGGCCAAGAACCGGGTCTTGGATCGCAGGTTGTAATTAAGATGTTCGATATTGACAACCCGATAATCTCAGTAACGTTCGCTAGGTAAGGCAATTATAGTTTAACACAGCGCACGCTTTAGAACAACCATGACAACCGAGCTAAATTTGGGCGCATCAGCATCGCGATCAAAGCATCTGAAGCGTATGCAGTCCAATTATCATGATACGTTGTTGCGTGAGGGACGATTTCGAAAGCCGCTACCACATATACGTATGCCAAATTGGGCAGGAAGTTCCAGTGAGCAGCGGCAACTATTTACGGAGCATGCACCGAAACACAGAGCGACGATTCCATGTTCTGGTGGCGTCACCTTATTCTGTCAACGTGACAAGCGTCACTCGCCGTTGCTCCCTGAACCCACTACCCAATATATTACAGTACACTGTACTGTAAGCTCATATGACTGAATAACTCTGCTAAAACCTACCACGCACTCTGACATTGTGGCCACGCGTGTTGGGCCGATGCGGCGGGCTTCACTCGTGTGACGTAATTCTCTCTCCTTTTCTTTAGATGCGAAGCATCTCTTTTACTAGCCTGTGTAACGCTGTCCCTCCGTACGAATGCGCCGCGCGCCGCAGGTGTTGGCGCGGTGCCAAGTAGGTCACGCCGCTGCTGCGCGTTGACGTCACGCTCCCCTCGCAGTGCGCACTGGCGTCTCGCTCTTTCTCGCATACCACACACTTGCCGCGGCGCCCGTCGCTACCGTCTTGTCCGTGCGCCCGCAACACGTACCGCGACCGTCGCTCGCTACACCACCGACTCGTCGGTCCACGCGCAATAAACCTGACGCGCGCCTAACCTGCGCGTTGAAATATGCCTGCACGTGTCACCTACAAGACCGACGCCAGCCATCGCCTCAAACGAATCTTTCAGCGCTTACCGCAACACGCGCGCGTTAGCACCATTCAACCCGTGACGCCACCCATGCGCACTGCTGTTGCTTCGCATCCCATCAGGGTTCCCTTCGGGGAGATGATCCAAGTGTTTTTCTTTTTCCTTTCCTCCATGCTGCCTAATGCCGCCCCCTTCCCCGAACTTTCTGTGCGACCCCAGCTTTGCCGACTTCATGAAACTTGGCCCTCCATTTGAAATCTGAAAATGTTGCCGACCCCCGCTGTAGATTAACTTCAAGTAAAAAAAATCCGAGCCAAAGCGTCAAATGAGGTGCGAGGTTGAGTACCGCGGAAGACTGAAACACATGTTTCGGGAAGGCTACAGAGGGTCAGCTGCAGAGTGAAGAAAGTTATGCTGGCATGAAGTGCAATGAGCTGCGTGTAAGCAGAATATCACTAGGACATACCTTGGTCATGAAGTGGGCATCAGCAGATCAACAGGCTGATGGCTACGACGGCAAAATACACTGGATTCTTTATCACCTTCGATACATACACGCGGCGGCAGGAAGACAAGACATCTTCGAGCTCACGTCAGCCTGCACGAGTCCCTATAAGTGTCGCGAGAACAAAAAGCGAATGAACACTTGACCCCTTGATTAACCCTATTGCATGACAACGCCTCCCGTGAAGCTCACACGCCACACTTCTGCGGCGTTCGACGAAGGCACCCAGTCACGATAAGCAGGCCGTAAGTGAAACTCGTTATCGAAAGTAGGGACCGCGCAGCCATCACGCTGGCGCGACTTACGCACCGCACATAAAGGACGAGATGAATGGCACACGTTGTTCGCGTGACGATAAGCGTCGACAAAGCGCGACGCATTGAGCCCCTTCCACAATGCCATGGCGCACGCGTCCTTACAGCGACACCAAAGAGCAACAATGGCTTTGTTTAGATTGATAAAACTACACTCCGAGAACTCTAATAGCTCAAGTTTCACCACATCATAAGTCCATTATGAGCGGAGAAAACATGGTTGAAATATAAATTCTAAAATTTTACTACGATATCGCCCCGCGTGACGTCAGAAATTTCAAAATGTATTTTCCGATTTTTGGCAACATTTGCTCGATGAGATTTTCTCAAACTTCATACGCTTGGTCTATGTCAACCGCAGATTACAACGTGCTTATTTTTTATCGATTAGAAGCTACGTAGGACCCAGCAGACGCCTTTAGAATCCGTCACGTCACGATGCTTTGTGCGAAAATCTTTTTTTTTTCACGCGTTTTCTCGTTTACCAAGCGTCGTTCTCGCGATTGTGAAATTGGCCCCGCCACGGTGGTCTAGTGGCTAAGGTACTCGGCTGCTGACCCGCAGATCGCGGGCTCGAATCCCGGCTGCGGCGGCTGCATTTCCGATGGAGGCGGAAATGTTGTAGGCCCGTGTGCTCAGATTTGGGTGTGCGTTAAAGAACCCCAGGTGGTCGAAATTTCCGGAGCCCTCCAATACGGCGTCTCTCATAATCATATCGTGGTTTTGGGACGTTAAACCCGACAAATCAGCTATTGTAAAATTGTACTCTACTGATACGCCAAAAATCGCTTTTCTCGTCAGTGGTCCTTTTAACCGAACTGCCTCTTTAAGCTTAGGAGCCCTTTGTTCTGCCGGTACCGATTGTCCAGCCCACTACCGAAACCCGGCCAAAACAGCAGCCGAGCAGTCTAACCGACCGTAAATAACCACTCGTCACAGAACTCGTGCGAGAGTCAGCTACGGTACAGCTTAGCTTTATTGAGATGCGAAGAAGTTTATGGCGGAGTTCAATACGGTGTGCGTAACCACCCTTACTACGCATGCGCCACAGCTGGCCCAAGCACTGCCAGACCGCGCTCACGCGATAGCACGTTCTGGCATGTGTAAGGGACTGGGTAAGACGCTGTGGCCTCGCCCCCTTACACTCTATCGGCAATCACGTGATGGCGTCGGGGAACGTGATTCTGCAGACGCGCGATGAACCAACGCGTACTTCTTAGTGAGAACGCGCTGGCACGCGCAAGCGCGTTCAAACCTGCGTAAGTGGCTGTGGCCTCGCCCCCTTACACTCTCTCAGCAAATCACGTGATGGCGTCGGGGAACAAGATTCTGCAGACGCGCAATGAACACACGTGCTCCTTGAGAGTGGCAATGTGATTATTGATATGTGGGGTTTAACGTCCCAAAACCACCATATGATTACGAGAGGCGCCGTAGTGGAGGGCTCCGGAAATTTAGGCCACTTGTGGTTCTTTAACGTTAACCCAAATCTGAGCCTACATATCAATCAATCAAAAGTGTTAGAAGACCCCTTTAGGTCCACCTATGCGCTGCTTCGCACGCTACCCAAGGTTCCCTTTAGTTTAGTAGGAGGCGGTGTAATTTTTTATTTTATTTTTTGCTCTTTCGTCTGTAAAGGATTCACCATTC
This sequence comes from Rhipicephalus annulatus, assembly GCA_013436015.1. Taxonomy (NCBI): domain Eukaryota; kingdom Metazoa; phylum Arthropoda; class Arachnida; order Ixodida; family Ixodidae; genus Rhipicephalus; species Rhipicephalus annulatus. The sequence continues at coordinate 236,453 of WOVY01000863.1, forward strand.
GTCACCCCTGCGGAAACGGTTTCCGAATCGTGTCAAGTAACATCATAGCACCGTGTACACGCCCAACCAAAAAAAGCAAAAAAAAAGCATACTATAATATTCCTTGAATCACAGAACGTCTGTCGCAGCGCCTGTTCAAGAGTACACAAAAAGAGAAAAACTATTTCACTCACGCTAGTAAATTACCCTTCTAGGATACCACAAACGCCACTCTTGCCCCAAGAAAACGCTTAGTAGGTCAGAAAGCGCAAAAAGAAAGAATGTGCAGGTCAATGCGCCGTCGTCAAGTTCTCGCGCAAGTTCGGCGTTATGTCCTATATTTTGACATCTCGGTCCTACGCGATTTTGTAGGAACGAAAATTCATTATATTGTGTTTAAAAAAAAACAAAGGCTTTCAGGTATGGTCCGACCTCCATTTTCTTTTCCAATAATAACCATAAGATCGCAATGTTGAAAACAATAACGTTCTCAAATAATATTTAATCAGCCTTTAGATTGATTTAGTGCCTCCCTTTAGTGTTTTTTAAGCACGAACATGTTACTCACTATGTATGCGAAGGGCAAAGCGAAAAGGAGAGAGAAAGTTCAAGGAAAGGAAATCTAAGGACGCTAGCCACATAAAGCAAATCCTATATACTACCCTACAATGAGGTAGAGGAGTAGGCTAGAAATAAAATAACCAATGAGAGAGGGAGAGAAAGAGAGAAAATAGATAACACTACCGTCGTGAGCAACATGAGATGAAACACTAAGCAGTTGGCGAGAGCGAAAGTGTTCACAACTCTAAAGGCTCAAGCAAAAATGTATCCCGTATCATTGAATACGCCCATTTTATCGGTATACGTCACAAGTAATTGCGGATTAAACGTGAATTCCGTATTTACTCTCGTATTGCTGACGCGCGGACAACAACTGTTCAACCCATGGGCTAACAACACCTTGTCCCTGCTAGATTTTTTCGTGGTGACGATGATGAAAAACGGGACGATCGAAAAAAAAAGAAAATAGTAGGAGAAAAACAAAAGACTACCAAGCATTAACAACACGGCATATGAGCTGCCAGTTAGTTACGTACGATTATAGGGCAGGGTCAGTCCTAGCGTTCCCTTCCCAGCCGCCACTGCGCGGTAGAGAGACGTGTCACCGGCGGCTGATCGTGGGTGCTGAGCAACGCGGAGAAGCGCAGTCGTCCGATCCAAACTTGGCCGCCGCAACTTCGTCGAAATCACTGGCGCGCTTCGATAAGCCCTGGCGAAGACGGAACTCAGTTTCAGTAAAGTCAAGTGGGCAATAGAAGAATAAAAAAAAAACGCAACGCCACTAAACAAAGCAAATACTAAAACTAAATAGTAAAACAATGACACCGCCTTCGTTCCTTGTAAACGTGGCTTATCAAACGAGATTAAACGCAAAGGGTGCCGGCTTTTCAGGGAGATACGGCAGCGGGTTACCGAACGCGGAAAAGAACACGTAGTATCCACCACTACACAAAAAGAAATGCTAAGACAGGTGTCGATTGATAGCCGTCCGAAAAAAAAAATCGGCTGGGAGCGCAGATAAGGCGCGCGGCACGGACAGAAAAAGCATATAGGCGTAAACGTGTCTCACTGATAAGAAACTCGCGTGACCCCACGCTCCTATATCTCCCGCGTCCTCTGACTCACGCGCTCCGCGCCGACAACGGCTCGATAAGATAATGCATTGCACGAGGAAGGTTAATGTTTATCAAGCACTTCGATAAGGAGGACGCTGAGAGCGCATCTGCGCCGAACTGCTGATATGAAACGGGCGCACCACACAGCGTCGGACGAAGAGCTAAGCCTCGTGTTATCTCCAGCGCTCCTCCGATCGAACAAAGCTTCTCGCAGGTTCTAAAAAAAAAGGCGTGTCATATCACTATTCTACACGGCGGGAGCTCTTGTGGTTGGCGCGGTGGGACGTTCGTCTAGTTCGGCTTCAATCGGCGTTTTTTCGCACAGGAACTGACTGTAGGTTATCAGGCCTGTCACTTATCGTCTAAATTACCGCTTCAAACAAGTTATTTTTTATCGTCGCTGATTAACAACAAAATTAACTTAACCTTAATTCATAATGCTTTACATACCTAATGTATTGACAACACCCGGAACGAGCTATCAGTCCCACTCATTCGTCATCAAAATCAGCGCTTTCGTGCAGAACAAGAACGTGTTAGAAAACGAAACTATGTGAATAGATTGCTGAATTTTCATTACAGCTTACAACATTAGCATCTAACCCCCCAAAATGATACAACAAGACTACTCCAACATTGGTGTGCTTCTGTGTGAACGGAAAAGCCTGGAATCAAAACCTTAATGAGTCTATTTCCTAACTTCAAATCATCTTACATAGGGGAGCACGAGTTTGGTACTCTCCAGACAACACTGGCAAACATTAGGTGAACTGCTTCTGTTATTTAATATGTGACACATTTTTTTTTTCGAAGAAAGTGGGTGAGAAAGATCAAGGAATTCACGTTGTCTTTAGAAAAAGGTATATGTATATATCAGTAATCAATTATCTAGCCCCGCCACGGTGGTCTAGTGGCTAGACGCCCATCCACATCACTCCCGCAGGCTTGCAGCTGCTTTAACACGGCAAGTCGTGCGAGTTCGTACGTTAACGAATTTGGTTGAACATGCAGCGTGGCGAAGGCGAGGGACGAAGATCAGGGCGACACGATCGTCGCCTAACAACTGAAAGTTCATCGCCTTATCAAGCGCAAAAATTCACCGACGGTGCAGGTGGCGTCCACATGAGTGATGCAAATATCACCATCAAGCGCTAACGTCACATAAACGTCATCCTGACATCACATGACGTGAAGTGACACGACGACTTGGTCACACAACATCGTCTCATGGTTAATGGTGAGCCGATCACGGAGGTTATGCAAAATCAAGTAAGGTGCAGAAAGCTAACAATGCCTCTAATCTCGGAGGCCATGAAAAACCACGTTTGAGGTGGAAAGTTTTTGGCGGGGGGCAGGGGATAAATAAGCACATCGACTAAGAAAATGAAGGTGGATTTCGGTTTGATCGTGTGGGACTCTGAGTTTTTGCGCACACAATCATGATGTATATTTAGGTCACATGATGCTTACCGGATAAACAAGAGAACGGCGGACACCAGACATACAAATATGTTTATTTTTTTATGCAATTTGATGGAATTTTGGCTGACGTACGAGGCTGCCTCTGTGTGCAACGTGATATGTCTCAAATATATCTTTCGGCTACTGCTCTCGGCAACCGTTGGCTTCGAGCAGGAAGAAACAGAAGAGCCCTAGCTATGCGTATACACCCAGCGGCAAACAAGAGGTAACCACGACCGCAACCCAGACCAAACGATAGGGAAGCTGCGTACTGATGTCCAAACAGTCCAAGCGCGAGTCGTATACGGTAGCAGCACGGTAAGGTGGCGCCGCCCGGAAAGAAAAAAAAAACAACAAACAGCCAAGCAGATTTCTTCTTTGCGGGTGAGGCATAAGTGTTACCTTGTTAACTCTAACCTATTAAATGACCATTGTATCCAGTGACTACATGTCGCTGCGGCACCCGACGTATGTAAACAAACTTCCAAGAGACGCGGTGCGCCATGTGCATTATACCCAAAACGCGACCACTTCAAGAACGCCGCTCGCGCTTGCGGGACCACTGGTGCCGACTAAAATAAGATGTTCCTTGTCAACAAACCACTCCCCTTCTACAAGGCAGCGCGAACTGCAATCATACTGCAGAAAACTCAATATTTCTGTTAGCGACAGCTGACGCGGTGACCTCCGTGAATCCGCCATGGATGGATGGATAGGGCTGTACCCTTTAGATCGGGCGGTGGCTAGCGCCACCAAGCCGTAACACCTAATGAACCAAAAACTATATTTATTTTTCCTTAAAAAGTGAGTTTGAGGATTCGTAATTTGCAGTGAAGGGTTTAATTTTCACTCGTGCCTTGACTTTAGCCACCAATCAGATAACCTCCTTCTAGTTGAGTCTACCCGCTTAAAGTCTATTTTGCCCTCCCGGTGCCTAAAACCAAGTGCTTTGAAAAACTCTGCGCCATCATCCTGAACTATAGGGTGAAGCCCTTTACAGAACATTATCAAGTGTTCGGTAGTTTCTTCTTCCTCTTTACACGCACTGCATACTGTGTCTACCCCTTCGTATTTGGCCCGATATGTCTTGGTTCGCATGCTGCAACTCCGCAGCGCCCTCTCATGTTCATTTGAGTTGCGAATACAAAACATCGCTCCAGAGACGGCGCTAACTAGGTTAACGCGCGAACACAGTACAGGCGAATACGTTTCAGCGAGTAACAAAGAGAAAGAAGAAAGAAAAAAAAAGCTAATACTGCCTCGGGTGTCAAGAGCGGCCACCTGCTCCAAGCCGTTACGCACAGCTCCTCCTTCCACGTTCCGCGGCCGCACCGCTTTCCTCCTCACCGCTTTCCCGACGGGCCATAAGCCTAAAGTATGCCATAGAGTGCGCTGGATGCGGCTCCGGCGTGCAGTCACAGCTGCAGTCTCCACGGGTCCGCATGGGGCTTGTTTGTTACTCGAGACGTCCTCGCAAACACGCGCCTGCGTTCTTTACGTTCTTTGCGTCCAAGCTACAGCTGCTATATGCACCACTGTATAAGCAACGTCGTAAAGATGCGGTATCCACTAAGTGAATTTTATACGGACACTCAGCCTATGGACGCATATGCAGGCGTTCCAATAACAAACGATTAACCATATGTGAAGGTCCACCTCATAAATACTTTACGTTTACATTTTTTTTCCAGAGCACGGAAAGATCGTGGGACCACAAAAGAGAGAAAAACTTACAGGGTACACCAGGCACGTAGGCAAGGGGGTTGGAGGCACAAGAGCCTGCCTCCTACCATTCTCCCGCTCCGAAATTTGTCCAGCTGGCAAATAACAATAATGATAGTTATAGCGCGAGAACAGAACGACGACAAAGAGACAAGAAGGGCACGTCTCTTTGTCGTCGTTCTGTTCTCGCGTTATGACTATCGTCATGCCATACCAACTAGCCCAAATTGCCACACGGCAAATAACGCCAGAGTTTAGAGGCAAAAGTATACAAGTAGCGGCGGGCGCACTTAAACGAATGAAAAGCAAACGCTATTTAAGGAACAAACCAGTAACAGCTACCAAAGAACCTTTATTTTGAAAGCAGGGCAGCGCACGCCGAGCAATCCGGCGTTCGGTCCGTGAATCAACACCACAACAGAAACACCACTCACTCATGTGTCTGAGGCATCAGCGAAATCATTACCCGTACGGAGTCACAGAACGGAGTCACATTACCCGTACTGCAGTCACAGAACTTTATTGCGTCTTGAGAAACGCTACTCTTTTAGAGCAACGTCGCGGGCCTCTCCCACGTAGGAACGGGGAGACCTATAGCCTCACCGCCACATCGTGGGCTCTCTGGACAGGCCGTATAGTCGTGTTAGAAACTCAGCACTTCGTAAGGAAGAAGACATTCGAATGACTTACAAGCCTACGACCACATGCTCTCTACATATTGCCAAAGACCGTCCACAGAAGTAGACAGCCAAAGGCACTCATACACGGAGAGCTTGGAAAAGGGAAGTATAGTACGGAATGCGAAGGCTTCGACGACCCATCAACCCGTCCAACCCCACACGCGCCTATGCGAACCCCAACACTTTGCCCGCTCCCTCTGTCTTCGGCTATAGGCGTCCGCGTGGCCGAAATAGTAAACAGCCTAAACAATTTGTACGATTGGGACAGCCACCTGTTGAATGTGTGTTTATGCGGATCTCCAGTTATTCGTCTATTGCACGTGGACGGAAGCGCCATAGTTGGCGAACTCGCTTATCACTCTCGAGAAAGGAAGCAGACGACTCGTTGTACGTGTGGTACAGCGTTGTTCCCGTTTCCATTTCCTTTAGAATATAGGAAGGCACCTAGCATGTGTAGTGTCTAGAACTTCTAGGTATGTCTAATAATTGATTTGTGGTGGGGCGCTGAACACCTATACATACAGTAGCCCGCAACACGGTTTTACTCATTTACCGCAAGGCCTTACGAGAAAGAGCGACGGAATCAATGGAACGCCGCCGTGTGTTGAGACAGACGAGACGCTCCGACCCTGTGCGAGTTAGTACATCGCTTCTGGTTTTCAAGCTTTCCTCCAGTTGTATCGGCGCTCGTTGGATGCACTCGACCATGTTCGTTAGACTCACTAGACCACTGGACTATACAGTACTTTTTTGTTCTTCCCCCCACGCCCTCCGGACCCGATGCATAACAATAAGCTCATGAAATTAACGCCTTGCGTCAGTGCTGCTGGTTTATAGTTTCAAAATTTCTAAGCCCTTTCGAGGATTCCACCCTCTACAACCACTCAGGTATAAATCTCCTGCATTTTCTGAAACTTGACAAACTTGGACACACACTCTCTCAGGTACATTCGTGCGGGCCGTACATCTGACAAGCAATAAAACTCCTCCATTCGAGCGTTCCATATTGGCTATAAAAGCCATTTGTTATATAGGTGATCTTTTCATAGACGGCCCTGCAAAACACTACTTGACATGATTATTACTATTAGATTATTGCTATCAAGGATATGGAGAAGAATTTCATCTGCGCTCGCATTAAGAACTGCATCAAGTTTTCGTTGTCTTTTTTTTTTACGGTACCGCATTCCGTCACGGTTGGGCTAGAGGAGCAGCACGCACTTGAGTGCAGTTTACGGATCCATGGCCGGGCGAGAGAAGCGCACTCTCGCACATTCTCGCGCACTCTCGCGCATGCCGCTCCTCTAGCCCAACCGCGGATCAGTCAACTGTACTCTACTGTTTCACTAAGACACATCACATTCAGGCTTGTGCAGTAAATAATCGAAGGCCCACAAACTGCGCGCAAGCAGCGACGGCAAGTCGCTACTAGGGCGCCTTTTAGCGGTGTAAGCAGGAAACAAACTTGGTCATCTTAGCACTCGCTATAAGCGATATCAGCGATGGTTCGAAACACATCGTTATTTACAAAACCAAGACGGTCACGGGAGCGGTTTCTTTCTTTCTTTCTTTCTTTCTTTCTTTCTTTCTTTCTTTCTTTCTTTCTTTCTTTCTTTCTTTCTTTCTTTCTTTGCTTCTTTCTTTGTTTGCTTCTTTCTTTGTTTGCTTCTTTCTTTGTTTTATCTTTTTTGTTTCTTTTTTCCTTTCTTTTGCATCTTTCAGTATATTCGCCACTGCTTGCGCGGTTGATTTAGCACGCCCGCGTTGGAAGCGACACAAAGCGCATTTCGTTTTTTTTTTCTTTTTTTTTGCCACACGTGCGCCTAAACGCGGCCCCGTTCGGACAGCATCGTTTATCATAGAAATGAATACATTATAGAGCAAACGTATACATTACATAATTCAAAGCAAAAACATTTCACGCAAGGCGAAGTATTACGGTAAGACCCCACTTTCGATTCATTTGGAGGAAGACAGCTCATTTGTTTATACAGCGGACAAGCAACGAATTCACTGAAAAACGGCGAATTATTATTCTTACGAAACGTCTACTAACTCAGCGTAGAAACGTAATACATTGGTCATGACTGCACACCGTGCCTGAAAATATTTGTGTTTTTTTTCGAGGAACAATACATAAACGGCGAAATTCTGGTATTAGCAAATTAGTTTCCTGATACCAAGAACTCCCGCGAAAGGAAAGCGCTTACAAGCAATAAAACACGCAAAAATACGTACATACATACATACATACATACATACATACATACATACATACATACATACATACATACATACATACATACATACATACATACATACATACATACATACATACATACATACATACATACATACATACATACATACATGCATGCATGCATGCATGCATGCATACATACATACATACATACATACATACATACATACATACATACATACATACATACATACATACATACATACATACATACATACATACATACATACATACATACATACATACATACATACATACATACATACATGCATACATACATACATACATACATACATACATACATACATACATACATACATAATACATACTTGCGTTCGTGCATAACCGTTCTTCCGAAGCATCGACTTTGGAGAGTCATCGTTAGCATAGAGTTTCCTAAAATTAACTAGAGGGGACTCTGGCACTGCGATCGTTCAGCGACCATCGGAATGATGGGTAGTATATGGATTTGCCTAGTCATCGTGCTTGCGAGCTTCTAACGCGTTTGGCTTTTGTTTGTTGCACCGTTTTGGTTTTGTTTCGAATAAAAAAAATCACAGCTTATCCTCGGAGTGCATGATGATGAGTGGGGCCAAGCATCCGTCAGTCCGTCCACGCTTCCGTCCGTCCGTTCTTGCGTCCATCCGCGCGTCCATCCGTCCGTGCGTCTGTTCATTCATGCATCCGTCCATCCATCCGTGCGTTCGTCCATCCATCCGTGCGCCCGTCCATGAGTCCATCCATGCATCTGTCCATCCTTCAGCCCATCGAGTGAACACTCCAAGTACCGCCATCTCGCATCTTTTTATTATATATTCATCTTCTAGAAGCACCGTCATCCAGCGGACATTCCAAGGACTCCCTCACTCACGGCCTGCACTTTGTGTCTAGTTTCCACCTTTAACTGCCGCTAGTTCATGGCACTGCGGCCCAACCTCGCTAAACCTTGCTAAAACCAAGGAGGTTACGCAAAGCGAGTTTAATGTACGTGGCAATCTTTTTTTTTGTCAGATAGTGCTCAAGGTACGTACTTATATTACTAGTTTTCTTAGTAAGCATCAAATTCAAGGTAAATTTCATTGGAGATCAAGTCACCGATACTCGTCTCTGTAGGGTATTGCATCAGAAACAACTATCTATTTATTTAGCATTAACGTGGGCGGGTTTCCTCCTCAATTCAAAAGGGTGTGCGCATGCCGCTCCTCTAGTCGGGCCGTGGAGGTGGCTACCTATACTACTACTACCACTACTACCACTACTACTACTACTACTACTACTACATACATACATCGCAGACGCATGATCCACGGCTTAAGGGGCTTCACCCCTAAAAAACAAACTGCCTTGAATTTCGTTTTCTATTTGAATTAGAGAGCCTAAAAGGTTAAGCTGCACGGTGAAATGAAATTTCCGAGAATTTTCTTTTTGTTGTTTCATAATAAAGCATCTCTAAGCCACGCGAAGCCAAACGAAGCTGAAAGTACGAAGATTAGGCAAATCTGTGTACTACCCATCATTATCATGCTCACTGAAGCGCTATGCGGTGCAGCTCTCACTAGCGCCAGAGCTCCCTCTAGAGTGTTTGTAGGAAACTGTATGATCCTTAGTACACAATTCATATATATATATATATATATATATATATATATATATATATATATATATATATATATATATATATTATTCATTGGACGTCATCTTCCTCATCTGTCAATAACCATCATCAGTCTTCGCCCCGTTCTTCTTCATCATCGGCGCCATCTTGCTGTTGCTTGAATAAAGCGTCAGCTGAACCGTTGTATTTCAAGTGGTGGAGGTGCTTCCCGATCTCTTCAACCTCTCTCCATCCAAATCCAACTTGTGGAACTCCGTTCGGGACGTCGCTTACGCCAGCAGAGCACCATGGCACAAGAGCAAGCCCAACCGAACCACCCACCGGCGCAACCACCAGCCGCCAACCCTAGCCCGGTTAACCCCCCTCGGGAGCCTCCAATCTTCTCCGGTCTGCCTGGCGAAGATGTCGAAGACTGGCTCGACAACTATGACCGTGTCGGTGTCTACAACAACTGGAACGAGGCATCGAAATGAGCACGCGTCCAGTTTTACGTCTCTCAGGTTGCCAAGACGTGGTTCCTGAATCATGAGAGCGACTTCCGCGATTGGTCTTCCTTCAAAGACCAGCTCCGACGCATTTTCGGCACACCAACCGTCCGTTCAGAAGTCGCTCGCAAGAAACTGGCAGAACGCGTTCAACATTGCGGTGAGTCCTACACTTCCTATATTGAGGATGTGCTTGCACTTTGCCGCCGTATCGACGACACCATGCCAGAAGGTGATCGTGTCCGGCACCTTCTGAAGGGTATCGGACCTACCGCTTTCAACGCCCTCGTCGCGCACAACCCTTCGACGGTTTTCGACGTCGTCTCTGTATGCCAGCGGCTTGATACCTTGCAGTCAATCCGCCTGCGACCCGACTTCTCTGAGAACCCCCTGGCAAACAGCATGGAGTTCCGATCCATCATTCGAGCCATAATTCGTGAGGAATTGCAAGCCTGCAGTTTACCTCCTTCTAACAACGTTCCCGCTCAACCCGCCTCAAGCGATCTGCGTGGCATTATTAGGGAAGAAATGTCAGCGTTTCAAAACACCCACCGTGCTCCACCATGCCCCCAACCCGCTTCGTATGCACAGATTGCTTCAATGCAACCCTCGCCGTCTCAAGTACCACCACCTGTGCCTGATCATGAACATCTCGCACCTCTAGTCGCCCGTCCACCGAACCCAACCTACCGTTCTTCCTGGCGGGCCCCACGGCCTATTTGCTACTACTGTGGAATTCGAGGGCACATTTCCCGGGTCTGTCGACGTCGGCAGCAAGATGAACGTCGTGGGTATGCCGCTTTTGAACTAGACGACACATGTGCTCGAGGTTACTACCGTTATGCCGACAGTCGTTCCAACGACCGATCACCGTCTCCTGTGCGCATTTCCAACACGACCAACAATACACGTGCATCCCGACCACGCTCCCCTTCGCTACTCCGACGCTTTGTTTCACCACTTCGGCCTGTCTCTCAACTGGCTGCCCAGCGATCGGAAAACTAAACAGTGCAGTTTTTGGAGGGAAAACTGCATCGCGGCGAAATGACCCAAGTCCTCCTAAACGACCGTCAAACATGTTATTGGTAACTGTGCAAGGTGTGCGGGTGTTGGCTTTGGTGGACACGGGAACAACTATTTCAGTTATGCGTGCCGACTTGTGTTCTCGATTGCGGAAAGTGAAGACACCCTACCTTGGATTATTTTTGATTGGGGCCAATGGAGCAATAATTAGACTATCGGCCCAATGTACAGCGCGTGTCTTCATTAATGGTATTCGTCATCACATCACCTTCGCTGTCTTCATTTCATGTGCTCATGAACTAATTTTAGGTTGGGACTTTCTCTCATCAGCATCTGCATTAATTTCTTGCCGTCAACGTGTAGTCGAAATGACCGAGACCGATCACTGCAGCGAACGCGTCGACGAAAAATCATTGCGTTTCTTCACAGCTTCCGAATCCATACTGCTCCCGGGTCAGGAGCAACTCATCACCATCACTTCTCCGAATATTGCCAATGGTGACGTCCTTATCACCCCTTCCAGCAGCTGTCTAGCTCGCGGCGTAGTAGTCCCCTCCAGCCTGGTGCGGTTCAAAGACAGTGCTGCAATTATCCTTGGCCTGAACCCTACCCCAGAGCTTGTCCTCCTGCCCCAAGGTTCTGCAGTGTCATGTTATGGGATACCCAACCAGTATCTTTGGTCTCTCTTGACGCCTTGACAGCTCAGCCACAACAGGATCAGTCTGTTACTTCCTCCTCATTTGCTCCCGGGATAAATCCCGACCTTTCTGCTTCTCAATGTGAGGCGTTGCTAAATTTGCTAACGAAACACCAGGCCTCCTTCAACGCCAATGCTTCGGCACTAGGACAGACCACAGTTGCGCATCATCGCATCGACACTGACGGTCAGACTGTTGTACGCCGTCGTCTCTACCGAGTCTCCTTGGCCGAGCGCGAAATCATCGAGGAGAACGTGACCGATATGCTAAAACGAAACATCATGCGACCCTCTACTAGTTCTTGGTCATCACCCGTCGTGTTGGTACAAAAGAAGGATGGATCGGTAAGATTTTGTGTTGATTACAGCGCGCTCGACAAGATTACCCGAAAGGATGTATATCCGATGCTCCGTATAGATGATGCACTTGACTCATTGCAAGGCGCCCAATACTTCTCCACCCTTGACCTTCGGTCCGGGTATTTGCAAATACTGATGGACGAAGCAGACAAAGAAAAGACCACCTTTTCTACGCCAGACGGTCTTTACGAGTTTAACGTAATGCCATTCGGCCTATGTAATGCTCCCGCCACATTTGAAAGGATGATCGACACTGTTCTTCGTGGCCTCAAGTGGAAAACTTGTTTATGCTACCTCGATGATATAGTCGTGTTTTCTTCCACTTTTGCTGATCATCTGCAACGCCTAGATCAAGTGCTCACATGTCTCTCCGATGCTGGACTTCAACTAAATACAAAGAAGTGCCATTTTGGCAACACAGCTATAAAAGTTCTAGGACATCTCGTTAGTAAAGATGGCATCCAGCCCGATCCTGACAAAATTTCCGCAGTCCTCAACTTTCCGCGACCCTTTCGCACCAAAGAACTACGCAGTTTCCTTGGACTCGCATCGCACTTCCGCCGCTTCATTCGCAACTTTGCCACTATTGCCGCTCCTCTCCACAAGCTCCTTGCCAGTACCGGTTCCTTCGATTGGAATGATCAATGCGAAGCCTCATTTCAAGAACTCAAGCAGGCACTGACATCCCCACCGGTGCTTGCTTATTTCGATGACAGGGCACCTACGATATTACACACTGACGCTAGTGGACAAGGAATCGGCGCCGTACTCCTCCAGCACGACCATGCCTTTCGCGAGAAAGTTATCGCGTATGCAAGCCGCACTCTGATCTCTGCGGAGAAGAGGTACTCGATAACCGTACAAGAGTGCTTGGCTGTTGTCTGGTCTATCCAAAAATTTCGTCCGTACCTACATGGTCGACATTTCACTGTTGTGAGAGACCACCATGCTCTTTGCTGGTTGTCCACAATCAAAAACTTGTCGGGACGACTTGGCCGCTGGATTCTCCGATTACAATCTTATGACTTTGACGTCATCTACAAGACTGGAAGACAACATCAAGATGCCGACGCTCTGTCACGATGCCCTTTGCCGCAGTTTTCGGCGCACGTCACATCCCCTTGTCAAATTCGCTATACGGAGGACGCCTCGTCGATATCAGCCATTTCTTCCCTACCTTCATCCACCCGTCCGTCAGTACTTACTACACACCAGCGAGCCGGTTTTTACTGCACTGACATCATCGGTCGGCTTACCGGCGCTTCATCTTCCCCTAATGCCAGGCTCCGGAAACAACTCCGATTATTCAAGCTGGAGGACGATGTGCCATACCGATACATTTTCCACCCGGGAGGCCACCGATGGGTTCCCGTCGTACCGCGCGCACTACGCACTGAAGTTCTGCGCGCTTCCCACGACGACCCGACGTCAGGACACTTGGGTTACTACAAAACATACGAGCGCATCCGCAGTCGATTCTTTTGGCCAGGTCTTTCCACGACGGTAGCTAAATATATCGCCTCGTGCGCACTTTGCCAACACCGCAAGCGGCCCACAACTGCTCCAGTCGGTACCCTACAACCACTTTCTTGTCCATCAGAGCCGTTCTCTGTCGTCGGAATAGACCTCTTCGGGCCCCTCCCAACTACATCAGACGGCAAGAGATGGATCGTCACCGCCATTGATCACTTGACCCGGTACGCTGAGACGGCCTCGATCACTTCAAGAACTGCTTCGGAAGTAGCAACTTTCTTCTTGAATGCTATTTACCTACGTCACGGAGCCTCTCGTGTTCTTTTGAGCGACCGGGGCAAGGCATTTCTTTCAAGCACGCTCAGAGAAGTTCTTCAAGCATCAAAAACAGTTCATAAAACAACATCTATCACCCGCAAACCAATGGCTTCACGGAAAGATTTCATCGCACGCTGTGTGACATGCTGTCCATGTATATCCGACCGGACCATCGCAATTGGGATGCCATACTTCCTTTTGTCACGTATGCATATAATACGTCAGCTCAACGAACCACAGGCTACTCTCCATTTTTTTCTAGTATACGGACGCCAACCGACATCACCACTCGACGTTTCATTCTTTTCTGGCCCCGTCAACTCTTCACCATTCGTTTGTGACCAGTTTCTGTCCCGTGTTGCTCGATGCCGTCGTCTTGCCCGTGTAAACACCGAAGCTAGCCAAGAAGATCGCAAACATCGTTACGATGCCACTCACCGCGTCGTTCTCTACCGCCCTGGCGACGATGTACTTCTGTGGACTCCTGCGCGAACGCCTGGCTTATGCGAGAAACTTGAGTCACGCTATCTTGGCCCCTACAAAGTTGTCGAACAGACCTCACCGGTGAACTACCTTGTCACACCTGTTCATGTCCCCACTGACCAACGCTGCCGCGGGACAGAGATTGTGCACGTTTCGTGTCTCAAGCCCTATCGCATGCGTTCCCCAGCGTAATTTGCGGCCGGGCTGGCCGCTTCCGTCGACGGCGGAAATCAGTGTAAGAATTCATTGGACGTCATCTTCCTCATCTGTCAATAACCATCATCAGTCTTCGCCCCGTTCTTCTTCATCATCGGCGCCATCTTGTTGTTGCTTGAATAACGGGTCAGCTGAACCGTTGTATTTCAATTATATATATATATATATATATATATATATATATATATATATATATATATATATATATATATATATATATATATATATATATATATTTATATATGGGAAAGAAGTGTATACCTAAGGGCTCGTTTTTCCGTGTTTTGACACAATATCGATAAGATCTAACAGACAATAATGCCAAAGAATGTATAGGGGAAGTTATCAGAACAAATTAATGTAAATAAGAAGAAAGAAAAGTGGGTGAAAAAAATAAACTGGCCATGAGCAGGAATCGAACCTACGACCTTCGAATAACGCGTTCGATGCTGTAACCGCTTAGCTATCACGGCGGCCATATATAAACTGTCTGGCCGAGACGAAGGAATCGACCCTAAACTGCACTGTTCTTTCACTCCTTTTCTTTCATTCTTCAACAAGAAACGAAATAAACATTCCTGAACTATGGGTCTTGCGAAAGAGCCTAGCAACGAACGTCAAGAAACGTCGAATCGAACAAATAAACAATAGATAGCAGTTTCACCCACGAGGGAGAAGCATAGAATGTGAAAGCAACAAATAAGGATGTCATGCGAAGGAAGCCTGACAATTGACTCTTTTGGATCCGATCGCGCGCAACTCTACAGTTTGTTCGTGTCTCCAGTGGTCTTCACGTTGTAAAAGCCAATGTGCAGTGGATCTGAGGGGAAGCCCCAGGGATGAAATGCAATGGGAGGAGGAGCTGGGCGAACTAGTAGTTATAAGACTACTCACTGGTAGTCATATAACTACTAGTGAGTATTTTTTCTTTACAAGCTTAGGTCGGTAAACGGCGCCCTTTTTTACCCAGTAAAAGCAGAGAAAGGTTCTTCAACGAGAACGAAAACTACGCACTTTTAATAAAAATCTTCATAAAGGAGGTTGGGGAAGTTGCCAACACTCAGGTATGTCACGAAATTGACGCCTAGAAAACGAAACCGTCTTATATACTCGAGCGTGTGATGACTTCCATCGCTAATGTGACGTCGCTCGATACGATTTATATAGTTGTACATGGCGGCGTTTTCAAAGCTTGCTGAGCGCAACAGCAAGGACGGTCAGTTCCAGCGCACAAGGCGCAGTAACTGCGAACTGCCGCGCTTATATTTCAACGCGTTTTCGACAACCACAAATTGATAAAGGCGCAAAAGTCGCCTGGAGCCAGAACAGCATACTATACATGTGTGCAACGCCCACGTTGCCATGCTGCCTGATGCTGCGTGTCATGCTTTTAGTTGTGCCCTCTAGAACAGTCATTCGCAATATGAAAAGGAACACGAACATTATTACTAAAACAATGGCCCAGGGCAGTGTTTAAACAGAAAAGGCGGGTGCAGAAATCTTTAATCGAAATGGCATCTCCCGCAAATCAATACGTCGCATTCGCGTCTGCACATCACCAGCAATCGCTGCTTATACATTAACTTGGTGTTCACGTTTATGTCGTTCACGACCGTATACCATTATACGACACCATACAGTAACAACCACACGCACCCGCATAGATTCGCACATTCCAATATTACAGTTCCTGCAGAAGAAATGGAGCACACAGATGGGTAAGCGATAGAGAAACGAAAAAGGGGAAAAAAAGGCGAGGAAGGAATTCAATCGATCACCATTCCGCATTCGCAGTATATATTGTCACCGCAGGAGACTTACGACTCAATTCAGCAGTCCTCCGAGTCCAACAGTGCCAGAGTCGACACTAGTACCAGGCGCTGCGAAAGCACCCAGCTGTGCCAGAAGCATATATATATATATATATATATATATATATATATATATATATATATATATATATATATATATATATATAGCCGAGATGGCAGGGAAGTGAAACAAGTCACAGAAGAATATGGGGGGGGGGGAGGGGGCAAGATAGCTTCAATTTTGGAGCTGGCAGCCCGCCAAGTGCAAGGTAGAAGTGAATGCGTTAGTGAACAGTATAATATTTCTCACCGATAGTTCAATAAAGAAATCAGTCAATCAATCAATAAAGCAATCAGTCAGCAAATCCATCCATCAATCAAAATTTACTTTGATAAGCAGAATGATGAAAATACGAGGAAATTCGATGATTATTCGAACCGATAGACTGTGGCTAGTCACCGGTCGAATACAATGTGCGACAAAGAGTGTACAGGGCAGCATTGAGGGAAGAAATAAAAACGATCATATAGATGAAGAGAATACACGAATGCATCTTCTCTCGTATACATGCATGCTTATCAGCTTAACTGTTATTAGCTGGTTATACATGGGCACTTTTTTTATAAAAAAGAACGCAATGAAAGTCTAATCAAACAAACACACAGGCTTACATGCCTTGACTTGATTTAAAGGTGACAAGCGTGTTAGGTCGGAATTAAAAGGAACGTTTCCATATCTTTGTTCCATTAACTTCTAATAGCTTGTAACAAGTTATTAACTTGTTTCAGCTATTTACGAATGCTTGAGCATTGTGTTTTAGCACGGGCAGCTACTAACCTGTTGCTTGTTATTTACAAAGACTTGCACTTGATACTATATACAAGCGCAGACAAAGTAAGATACTCAGCCCACAGTGACGCTATCTTTTCCAGAGACGTAAGTTTCCCCGAAAGAACTTGTTGGGCTTGTTTGGTAGGTCATTGCGCTACAACGTTAACAGAAGCCGTTCATTGAGTGCAAGTTAATTGATTTGAGCGCTGTACGTATTTTAGATAAATATGTGGGTGCGTGCGTGAATGTGTCATTTCCAAGCTCAATTGATTTTACATTAACAGTTTTCAATTTACGAGGAGGTGGAGACCAAGCTGGCGTCCAAGGCAGAAGAGGGGGGGGGGGGTAAAGAAAGGGCGGTATAGCAAGACTAGCAATGCACCTAGAATATAACTGAGCCGTTGCTGGGATTAAAATATAGATATATGTTTGTCCAACGTCTCTGACAGAGTTATGCTACCCGTCTAGAACAAAATGCGAACGGCAGTTAGAGCTGCTATATTATGCGACCCGAAAGAAAAGGGGCAAAGAGGCCTTTCTGAATATATTGGGATGATGATTATTAGTTTGGGGGGCAAGGTAAACTTCAAAGGGTGCGAAACTTTATTGCTTTCATGTGCTTTGCGACAGATTCACATCAAAACGGGGTGTTTTAAGGGTGTTTAGTGCAAGAGAGAGAGAGAGAGAGAATAAAATGAGGGAAAGGCAGGGAGGTTAACCAGAAAATGGAGCATCCGGTTTGCTACCCTGCACTAGGGGAAGGGGAATGGGGAAGAAAGATTGGAAAGAAAGCAAGGTGTACACTGAACAAGTGCAGCCTGACATTGATATGCCACAAATGGATGAAAACACGTACGTTCCTTCGAGTGTTGAACTTCGAGCATCGAGTGACAGAGGCATACTTTTAGTGGTGTAAAACGTTGTTATACGGCTTTGAATCGAGAATACTACGCCAAAGCAAGTTTAAAACGTTGTTGGATTGTCTTGTGATGGGTACACTACAAATGGACTCTAAAGCGATGCTCGAGGGTTTTGACAGGTGTCCACCTCAAAGTGTGTAAAGCATTTCATCATCACTTTAGGAGACACTAAAGGCGAATAACAATTTGTGTCAAAGTGAAAAATGAATGTTTGAGAACATCTAAAACGTCATGATTAACAGGGAATGCTCGGCTTATTGAGAAATTAAGGTAAATGTACGACACCGCACGTGCCATGAGTAGAACATTTTGGAATAATCCCAATGACATCGAAGGGTCCAGCAACAATTAACCACTAGTAATCAAACCAGAGGAAATAAAAAAGCACCATCCGTGCATTACAACACGTAATAAAATGCTGCTTCTCCGTTTCTCCGACACACACACACACACACACACACACACACACACACACACACACACACACACACACACACACACACACACACACAAACGCTTGGCGTTACCATGGAGAATGGCGCGATTGGGGCAGAAGTTCTGTTTTCACCTGGCAAGCACAAAAATTTTTCAGCAGAAGCATCATGCATTCTACTTCTGGTGTGAATGCGTCGCAGTGAAGTAATTATGAACACGTTTCCTTTTAAATCATTTTTTCCTCGAAAACGCTAGGCAAAAACAAATCTGTCTATGAGTGTGCATGGTTCCAAATAGCACCACAAGATGCCGACACCATCTTCCAGTAACCCTACAATTCCTACAACCCTCTGCAATGCCGGCGGGCCCGCAGTAAAGGCCGGCAACGTTGGGTAAGGCAACTTCTACGTGAGAAGCCCGTTTACACGCGGGTGACTTGAAGTACTCTAACTGCTTTAAGACCACTAGAGCATGACTTTATTTCAAAACAAGCACTTCTTTGGCATAAAATGCACTATGAGACCACTAAATTTTTCTCTTCGGTGTCTCTAAGAAATATTAGGCATTAGGGGTCACAAAACTGTCATCGCGATCTACTTCACGTACTTTCCATGCGTTATCCCCAAGATCCCGGCACTCCTCAGTCACAAATTTTCTTGTGTGCTATCAGGGTGGCATAGCATTCCTGATTTTAAGAAAACTATGGCGATCAGAGCCATGGTTTTCAACAAAGGAAACGCCAGACACTGATATGACGATTATACTTCTGGGACAAAAACACTCCCGAAATACTCGATTGTTTTCTTTGGTGCACAAAGAAAGGGACTGTAAAACGTTGGAGCATCTTGGTATAGCTGCGCACACGCCGCAAAGAATGTGGAAAGTTTGCTTTGTGACGGGCACGTCACAGAGATTCTGAGAGGGGCACAAAGGTTATAAAAGCGTGTCTCGACGTGTCGGGCAAATGTGCACCTTAAAGGGCGTAAACTGTCCCGAGTATTGCGTGACGTGTACGCGCGAAATGATGCAAACGGTTTTTCTTTAGACCTTTAACACGCACGTGCGGTACATACTTCGCCAGCTGTCCTTATATAAACGTCATGCGCGGCTTAAGCTTGTATACCACATGGGGTTTTATTCGAGGCGAGAGAGAAATGTATACGCACTGAGAAGAAAAAAAAACGAGCATTAAGGGAGTATCTGGGCCACACAACTATAATCGTTATCTAACTCACGTGCTGGCGTTACTATTGTGCTCTCGGCACTTCCCGGTCAGGAATGGCACGCGAGGTATAGCAAAGTAACGTAGCATTCTTGATTGCAAAGTAGACAGAGCCTGATATTCAAGAAATGATACGTGAGCAAGCCAAATGACGATCATAGTTGCGTGGCAGGTATACTCCCCGAGTATCCCATCTATCTTGATCTGCTTAATGTAAAGTGTGTAAAACGTCGTAGCGTCGTGGCAGATCTAGGTACGAATGATACAAAACGTTCGTATGTTTTGTTACGGGTGCGCTACAAAGGCTCCAAGGGTGTCTGTTCGGTTGTCGTGACAGATGTACGCCCTAACAGGCGTCACTGGTTCAAGTGTTGAAACTTTTACACCATTAGCACAATTTTACACCATTTAGGGTGTACCACACGTACGCCCCAAATGGTGTAAAATGTTCGTAAGTTTTGCGACGAGTACGCCACAGAGGCTCCAAGGAGTGTCTCTTCGGGTGTCGTGAAAGATTACGCCCTAGAGGCGTGACTAATTCGCGTGCTGTCACAATGGTACACCTTAAAGGGTGTACTTGAGACAAAAAGCAGATACTGCTGTCGGGTGTACTTGTAATGGGTGTGCGTGTGACAGCCTAAAGAGTGTAAACGTTCTTTCGTTGTTGCGTTTTACAGCTCTAACACAGACGCACGAGGCGATGTAGAAAAACAAAAAAAAGATAAGCGTGCACTTCTAGGAACGCCCGGCACACCACCCGTACATATACATCACCAGCTGTCCTCATATAAACGTCAAGCGCGGCTTGCGCCCGAGCACCGCACGGGGTTTCATTCGAGGCGAGTCGGGGATGTAGACGGCGGGCTTCTGCGGCGCGAAAGCTGTGCCCGCGGCCAATTCCAATCTCGGGGCCTCGCGATTTACGACTCGTGCGGCCGGGCCACCTCGACGGCGCGACGAACTATTCACGAGAAGACCACGTACGTACGAAGAAAAGGATGTGGTATATAGTCGGTACAGAGGAACGCTCGAAGCGATTGACTTTCGGGAGAAGAAAGAAAGAAATGGAAGTAGGAAGACAGGCAAAGAGAAATGAAGGGAAAGGTGGAGGAGGAAAGAAAGCTAGGGAGGGAGTGGTAAAGAAAGAAATGAAGACAGAGAGGGAGGAAGAGGAAACGATAGGGGGAAAGAAATTGAGATAAATATAATTGATTGATTGATTGGTTGATTGATTGATTGATTGATTGGTCGATCGATCGATCAATGTGTGGGGTTTAACGCCCCCAAAGTACCATGTGATCAAGAGAGACGCCGTAGTAGAGGGCTCCAGAAAGTTACACCACCTGGGGTTCTTTAACGTGCACCCAAATCTGAGCCCACAAGCCTTCGAGGAAATGAAACGAGAAATGGAAAGAGAAAGGAGAGACAGAGAAGGGTAATATGAAAGAAAGACAGGGATGGGGAAGGAAGTGAAGAAATAACGAGATACCGAAAGAAGGTAGACAGAATGGAAGAAAGACAGACAGAGGGATGTAGACAAAAAGAAATAAATTGAGAGAAATAGAGGGAGTGAACAGAAGTAGAAGGAGGTGGGAAAAAATGAATGAAGAGAGAGAACAATTATTCTAGGGTGTTTCAGAAAAGTTTGGTGCGACCTTTCGGTCGGCATTCGCGCTGTATGTTCTTTTTTGTGTCCGCATTTCTACGCCTCGCGTTTCACATACGATAGAGGAGAGTAAAAAAAGAAAGAAGGAAAAGGAGAGAAAAAGATGGATGTGAATGGCGAGTTCAATAGAGAGCGTTTCTCGAATAAGCTCAAGATAAACGGATGTCAATCCATAACGATGTAAACGCGACAAGAGAAAGAAAGATATCGACACAAAAACGGCATGACAAATATTGGGAAGGAAAATGTGTTGAAGGCGAAGTCGGATGTCCGAGAATTAAAAAAAAAGAAAACACGTGCGACGCGGGAAATATACGCTATTCTGGATGAAGCACGTGTCTGCAATGGCAGGAAGACCGGAAACGACTCAGCAGCGTCGTTTCCGGAATACCAGCACATACTCTGCCAGCAGAGAACCGCATTGGGAATGTCAACCTTGCAAAAGCTCTGGGACTCAAAGCTGATTGGAGCATTGACTGGTTGCTGTGGTGACGGTGGTGACACGTCAGCAGAGCGGTGTTAGCCCTGCACAGTGCATGCGCGCGCACGCACGCACGCACACACACACACACACACACACACACACACACACACACACACACACACACACACACACACACACACACACACCACCCGACAACGCACCTCCTCACGCTATAGCGAGCACAAAGTTCGCACAAATCGCACACACAAAGCAGTGTTGTGGTGGCCAGTGGTGACTATACGAGAGGGTTCAACCCCTTCAGCTCTAAACTTCCGCGTGAGATACAACTTCTAAGAGTACATTATCCCGCAGTGACGAAAACAAGGACAGAGCCAGATTGTTTTTTTTTTTTGTGGAGCGTTTAATCATGTTTTATGTATAATTGTGCGCACGTGTGCGTGTATAGAAATACGCAAGGGAAAAAATGCCGACGTATCCACGAAGTGAATGATGATGAGTGGGCGAAGCTCCGGAGGTAAACCTGGTAAACCATGAGTCCTCCGTACATTTTGCCCACTCAATGATCATTCACTTCGTGGATATGGCGGCACACTTTTAATCATCATCGAGCGTTGGTGTTCGAATTAAAAAGCTCCGGAAGGATTCATTGGTAAACCGTGAATCTTCCGTGTAATTCGCGCAGTCAATCATAGTGTAAATACGTTAGAAACACTGTGTGTGTATATACACAAATCAACTTTTGTTTGTTTTTAGACGATAAATGGCTTGCGATGTCCCGTCATTATGACGGCTTTATGGTCTGCGAAATGAAGGGAGAGCGGTTCTTGCATGGGTTGCAGTGGACGATTTGTAAATACTAGGTATATGCTTGTTCCTATGATCGTGGTAGGTTTCATATGGCCAA
Organism: Rhipicephalus annulatus; assembly: GCA_013436015.1. Lineage (NCBI taxonomy): Eukaryota > Metazoa > Arthropoda > Arachnida > Ixodida > Ixodidae > Rhipicephalus > Rhipicephalus annulatus. The sequence goes on from WOVY01000863.1 coordinate 259,136, forward strand.
ACGATATACATCTGAGTGCATATCTAGAAGCCATATGTAGGATAAGCCAATTATTGTCTATGATATCCACGTTGAAGTCTCCAAGTAGTACAAATGAGCCATTCTTGTATTCTATTTTATAACATCTCGCATCTTTCATCATCAACTACAATTACTGCCATCTAGTTTATAACATCTTGCATCTTTTCATCATCAGCTACAAGTACCGCCATGTAGTGAACACTCTAAGAACTAAACGAGAAGTGGCTACATACAGGGGACGCACAACCCACGCCTTAAGGAGCTTCGCCCCTAAAAAATTGAAGTGTTTGAACCTCCCCTCACCCAACCCCCTGGCTACGGACAGCACGTATCAAGCTAAGTGCTTCAAGAAGCCGCAATTACAAACAAACAGCGGAATTGTCTGAAAGATACCGCAACAATGAAAACTGATTTTACTAGTTCCCTATGTTAGTACACCCCCCCCCCCCCATCTTCTTTAGCTTCAACGAAGAGTTGGTAACCCTAACTGATAGCAGCTGAGTCATCTTTCTGTGGCGCAGAGAGGCAATCAACCACTGACGTAGCGGGGAGTGGGACTTCATGTTACCCTACGTGTTTCAAACTGCACACACATGATTGTTCAAAATCGTCAAAAAATTGCCCGCAGCTTCCCTCGGGGGAACACTGAGGAGGATGCGGAAGCATGTAATTGGTTAACGGGTGTTAAATTGCGACTTACTTGGGTCGATGGCTAAATTGGTTAACGTGGTTGTGAAATGGGGTGTTAAATGAGTGAACACGTACGGCACGTATGCGAAAGGGCGGTGTTTTATTTATTGCGACGAACCAACGGACGAGCGGCAACTGAGCGAGCGAGCGCCGACCTTCAGTATATATACAGCGCGACGGTGCATGCGCTGTCAGCTGTCGAATGTTCTCGAAGGAGAAGCGCGCGCGCGGCACAGATGGCGACGGCGCGACGGTGCATGCGCTGTCAGCTGTCGAATGTTCTCGAAGGAGAAGCGCGCGCGGCACAGATGGTGGGCGACGGCGCGACGGCGCATGCGCGCGCGTCAGCTGTCGAATGTTCGAGAAGCGGTGCGGACGGCACACTACAAGCCGCGAGTATAAGATGCTTCCGCATCCAATATGTTGAACGATTTTGAGTACTTCGTACTCAACTATGGGAGAGCACTGAGCCGTCCCGCTAAAACAGTTTAGTGGCTAGTAACAGAGTTAGACACATGCCTGAATACACAGGCATGGTTCAGTGTGCACCGACGCTCGCGTAGGTTTTAAATAGCTAACTTTACCGTACAAGCTCATGTTTGTGTTACTGGTTTCCGTACCAATACTTTACCTTCCTGGTGCATTTAATGTGAAACTTTGACCGTTTTAACTCGGACACATGTATGCTTTTGAAGTGCAACAAATAACCTTATACTTGATGAACGCGTGAATATTGCAGTAGCAGAGAACGAGTGATTATTGTATCAGACGTAATGAATTAGCTCAACTAAGGCGGTGCGGACGGCGCGGACGGCGCACTACAAGGCGCGAGTATAAGATGCTTCCGCATCTAAAACATTCCAGGGTCCCTTTATTATAGGCGAACGCAAGGGGCAGACTTTGCACCCCTCCGCCCTAATAAGGGATACATAGGCGTGGAGCAGCCGCCTCCTGCCCCTTCCCCCATGCGCACTCATATGATCCGTACTTATGATCTGTATATGATTCAATTCAATTCAATTCAATTTTATTTCATCCCAAGGATGAGGGCAGGCTCGGGAGAAAAGTGACGTTTTGTCACTTGAGGAGAACCCGAGCCTCCCTAATACATGGCAAGCAACGTGGACATTGGTAAAGAAACATAAGCCATGAACATATAGGCAACGAACATAGGCCATGAGATGTTTAGCGCAGTACAAGTCGGAAGATGCACGTACAGTAATGCTATGTACAGACTAATATGCGTAAGTAGTTCCGTACACGTAATCCATACTTATGATCAGTAGATATGATCCGTATATAATCCGTACATATAATCAGAACGTAAGATCCATAGATATGATCCGTATACGATCCGTATATTATTCGTACATATTACCCGTACTTATCATCAAGGAGCTTGAAGAACAAGAGGAAGAGGACTTCTCCCTGGCGCGAGCGTGCGCTCAATGTGCGCGCGTGCCGTTCGCGGTTCTACCTGCGTTACGCCAAGAGAAGACGACAGCATACGATCCCAGCATAAGACAGTCCACCCCATAAAGTTCTCGGAACCTAATGGTAAAGCCCCGCTGCGAAGCGATGACGCTGCTTGGCAGCCACAAGCCATCCGCCTGGCGGAAGAAGCCGCGAAGAGTCTGCAGGAACTTTTTACTTGCTTTTAATCGCGGGCGCACTGTGCAAGTTGAAATAAAGTTGAAATCAAGTTGAAATAAAGAAGAGGAAATGAACATGGGCCGGGCATGTAGCGCGTAGACAGGATAACCGATGGTCATTAAGGGTAACTAACTGGATTCCCAGAGAAGGGAAGCGGGTTAGGGGGAGACAGAAGGTTAGGTGGGCAGATAAAATTAAGAAGTTTGCGGGTATAAATTGGCAGCAGCGAGCGCAGGACCGGGTTAATTGGCGGAACATGGGAGAGGCCTTTGTCCTGCAGCGGACGTAGTCATGCTTATGATGATAATGATGATGATGATGAATCGCGGGCGTGCCTGCCCACGTCTCTGAGGCCCGTGTGCCCCGAAGGGAAAGTGCATGGGGCTTCCTTATACGGCGCAACATAATGTTGTCATCATTCTTATCCCCAGTCCCAGTCCAGAAAGGGGGTGTTCCTTCTTGCCTCTTTTTCGACACTGCAAAATCTTTGCCGATAACTGAAGACGTCTTGGGGCAGTTAAGTTTAACGGTACGGAAATCAACAAGTAGTAGAGGGATCGTTAGAGCCGCAGTCGTCGAATACCAGTCTTTCGTATAGTTACTACAACATAAAGGTCTCATTGAATACAAAAAAAAATAGAAAAAGATCCTGGAAACGTACTGTGACGAACGAAGCACAACTTGATTGCATTTAAGCAGGTTAGGTTGTATAACAAGTTCAGAGGCTTGAACTGCGTTAGTTTCCGTGATATAGGAAGTACTTCAAGCACACATGCCCCACACAAGGCAGACACGCACACACAGAAGCGATACAGCGCTGGCTTGCAGGCTTCATTTATCATGTGTTGCTCCTGCTCTGTGTTAGTATACGTATCGCAGAAAATTGCATTTTTTTCGTGCCCGTCACCTCCTTATCGCAAGAATATCACTATCTGCCTGATTCATGTATAATTTATTATGTATGCCATCTCTGCTTGACCCTCTGCAATACTTCTTTCTTTTTCTTTCTTTCTTTCTTTCTTTTCTTCCTTCTTTCTTTCCTTCTTTCTTTCTCTCTTTCTTTCTTTTTTCTTTCTTTTTTTCTTTCTGCTCCTTCTTATCTTTCTTTCTTTCTTTCTTTCTTTTACATCTACCCTTTATGCATGGTGGTCTTGCGATCAGGTCGATTTCAAGGAAGACCTCGGACATATACAATAATTCAGACAAAATGGTACATGCAGCGGAGCAGTTACTCCGTGTATTCTGGAGCAAATCTCGAGACATAATGCGATACGATAGCGAGAAAAAAATGGATCCATACTTTAGCGAGAAATATGAGCACGCGGTTATGCGTATAGTGCAGCGTACTACAATAGAAAAAAAAGAAAGAAAAGAAAGCAAAAGAAAGGCGAATCGCACTCGGAGGGGAGGCATTCCATTTCCGGGGTTTATGAGCCATCATCTGAAACGCTGTTCCGTTTTTTGCGTCCCTTTGAACAACCTTTTATCCGGGATCGTATCTCACCATTTTTTTTCTCAAATAATTGGAAAATGCGCTTGTTGCGCACGTGGTGGTAGTTCCTCCCTCGCTGACATTTAGAAGCGAAGGAGAAACGCGGCACACTTTGAATTGCACGGGCGTGCATCCAGTGCTGCTGGGAAAAGCGTGCGCAGAACCGACTCGCGCCTGAAGTTGCGTGCAGCACACGCTTTGAACTGTACCGTAAGAAGCATTCGTAAATCCGCTGTGGGTAGCTCAATGGCTCAGTTTTTGCTCTGTTAAGCAGGAGGGTGCGAGTTTGAACCCCGATGACAACGGAATTCGATCCCAAGCGCAAATTTTCCCAAATCCACGATATTTATCGTAACCTTGATAGATTAATTTGATTGATTGTCATTTGGGATTTAACGTCCCAAAACCACCAAATGATTACGAGGGACGCCATAGTGGAGCGCTCCGAAAATGTCGACCCCCTGGGGTTCTTTAACGTGCACCCAAATCTGAGCACACGGGCCTACAACATTTCCGCCTGCATCGAAAATGCAGCCGGGCGCCGCAGCCGGGCGGGATTCGATCCCGCGACCTGCGGGTCAGCAGCCGAGTACCTTAGCCACTAGACCACCGCGGTGGGGCTTCTTGTAACATTCAGAAACGTCAAAGGTCTAGACTATTTCTAACTCAAAATAAACCTCCCTTCAAATAAGTATTGATCACTCAGATTATTTATTTATTTATTTATTTATTTATTTATTTATTTATTTATTTATTTATTTATTTATTACTTGTTTATTTGTTAATTTGTTTATTTGTTTATTTGTTTATTTGTTTATTTGTTTATTTAGCAAGTCAATACTGCCCGCTTCTATGCGAAGTCGTAGACAGGAGTGGGTAGAGCAATGCATACGCAGAGGAATATCACACGAAAAAAATGCACACACACACAAAAAAAAACACTTCGACAAAATTTCTGGAGCTGCAAGGCAGAAGAACTGCAGTAACATTATTGGGCTTCGAAATTTCCTACTAACGTCATTGCTTAAAAGGTAAACCAAATTCTTTACTAAAACGAGAAACAATACCAGTTACATTCTGCGAAACTCGCAAGGCCAAAAAGAAGTCGTTGGAATCACGCTCCACCTCTCCTGGATTCGTAAAAATTGCTTAAATTTGTGCAACGACCAAGAGCTAACTGCCTTTCCGCCACTTCATTTGCTCGCATGGCGAGCAAGTGAACAAAGCAAGCCTATACTTTCGCTTACACAGCCTGGCAAAGCCTCACAGAACAAGCACTAATGCCGTAACTACACGCACGCGTCAGAGCGCATCAGGGCGTGGAGTGCTGACTCTCCCTAAGGAAGAAGACGGCAAGCGACTACATGAAGCTGCACAAGAGAGAGGATGTGGCGCCGAGTCTCTCCAACACGCGCCGACGCGCCGAATTCCGTACGAGTGGTTAGGGCTTTAGAGGGCCCTGAAACACTTCTTCAAGAGGCCGCGGAATGAATTCACTAAATGAGCTTATTGCCTCACGAATTCAACACCGCGAAATTTTCAGTAATTCGTCCAGTACGAGCGGAGTTACGCAAATTTGTCGCACGCTGCAATCGCGTTCCCTCGTCCCTCGCCCCGACGAAAGCGCTGTAAGCTAAGCAGGGAGGGATGGCAGGGGCAAAGAAAATACGACACGCGCGCCTCGTGACCTTGAGCACTTTTTCTTCGAGTAGGCGACTTTTTCAATGTGACTGCGCGCGCACACGTGGACAAGTCGCGGGCTCCCGCGAATATTTGGCCCTCGCGTTTTCGGGAGCCCCTACTACCGATCGGCAGCGTTTTCTGACCATGGTAAAAAAAAATGTTGCAAGGCCCCTTTACGGCCAGTAAGACGCTGCGCGTGCTCAAAAGAGAGCGGGCGCTACTTTTCAAGAGTAGTAAGCTGGCAGCTGTGGCTGTGGCACCAGTAGAAAGAAAGAGGGAGGCACGTCCCTTGGCACGGCCGTTTTCTCCGGGTCATAAAGAAGGCGCTCTAGCTGGATTATGCAAATGGCCCGTCGTTGCATAAACCTTCATAAGCGAGCTGTTCTCCCAGCAAACGAAATTTCTTCACGGTGGCAACTTATACTATAGGCCACTATACTTATACAGCGGAGAATAAAACGTACAGTATATATGGCTTACGGGTACGGTAACGGCCCGTAACGCGTTAGCACTGCACACGACGACCTATTTAAAACTTCATAACGTAGCTTACGTTGGACGCAGTACTTGACGAAGACCTAATAATGCACCCCACAGAGGAAATACTCGTAAGCCACTTCTACACGAACCCGATAAAGCCGCGTCGAGTTGGCTTGTCGAGTTGAACTGGTCGTCGGGTTAACGTAAATACCTATTCAATGTTTGTAAACGAAGGTGTGTGCCGTCGACATACAGAGGTGCTTGTAGTGATGTCGCTGGGCGTATATATGTTCCGCCCCAGTGCAAAGCTCGTCACCACCCTCTATGATCACGTGACAAATGGCACAGCAACTGAAAACCTGCATCCGAGCACCGCGCATCCGGGAGGTTCCCCGACACGCTAAGCTCGGAGGCAGCTCTGCAGCTGCTGTGCCGGTTGTCACGTGATCACAAAGGGTGGTGGCGAGCTTTGGACCGGGCGGAACATATATACGCCCAGCGACATCACTACAAGCACCTCTGTATGTCGACGGCACACACCTTCGTTTACAAACATGGAATAGGTCTATATAGACTTTAAAGAGGATAGAGGCTAGCTCTGTCAAGGCGGTTGCGATGCTTAGACGCTCGGCTCGTTCGGCAATTAAGATGTCTCTGTAAATAAACACGGTTGGGTCGGCTCGGGCAAAGGCCTATGCCAGATACTGACTGTGACCTCTATACTGACTGTGACCTCTATAGAGTCGATTTCACGTAAGATAAAGCGACATACTCACAACGCATTCCACGTTACGTTACTTCGTGGCTGCGCCACATTTGCTGTATACTGACCCGCAGGTCGCGGGATCGAATGCCGGGCCGGCTACCACCGGCTGCATTTTCGGTGGAGGCGGAAATGCTGTGGGCCCGTGCTCAGATGTGGATGCACGTTAAAGAACCCCAGGTGGTCGAAATTTCCGGAGCCCTCCACTACGGCGTCTCTCATAATCATATGGTAGTTTCGGGACCCCACATATCAATCAACATTTGCTGCATTGCGTCAGAAAGCGTCAACTACAGAGCCAAACAACGAGATTCGTACGCATATATATATATATATATATATATATCGTTAGGGTAAACCCAAGACGAACGCCTCTTCACGGCGGTCGCTCCTCTAATTAAGCTAATCATGATGCTTGCGATCGGTATACAGCGCGAGGGCGAAACACTGGAAGCACGTGGACGCAGGAAATTGAAAATTACTTCTGGCAATTCATTTACAACCACCTCCAACATGTCCCACGTTCGTGCACTAGCTATATTTGTTTTGTAATGCTCTCTTACTCACTCATCCGAGGTTAAATAAATGGACACACTTATTTGAAGCACTGATCAAGAATAATCACCGTATTCGTGAGATAGCTGGATCATACCGCATGGCGAAGTGTGTGGGCAAATGCGTTAGTCAGCCATCAGGTTCATCATCAGAACGAGAAATCCGTTTCATTGATCGGGCGTAATATTGCCGTGGCGCATGGTTTTTTCTATATGTACGCGTTCTTTCAAATGAATTTTCAGTTATTTGAGAGCCAGCCCTTGTTTTGTTTCTTTCTTCTGTATTTTATTAGTTTGTGCGTCACCAGACGATGAATATCTAATGGAGTCATTAGGCGTATAACGCTCTCCGCGCGCGGTGCACACACGCACACACACACACACACACACACGCACACACACGCACGCACACACACACACGCACGCACGCACACACACGCACGCAAGCACACACACACACACACGCGCACGCACACACGCGCGCACGCACGCACGCACGCGCACACATACGCACGCGCACACACACACACGCACGCACGCACACACACACGCGCGCGCACGCACGCGCACACACACACGCACGCACCCCCCCCACACACACACACCGCGACAGGGTCCATATATAGTGAGCCAACTCAATAGGACCACAGTACGACTGCGGGACCAGAACATGCCTCTCGATAAAATAATCTCGGGGATCCTTCCGTCTCAAAGTGCAGTGCATGCATCTTAGATCAACATTCGGCCTCGTTCACAGCATTCCACAACTGCTTCCGTAATTTCCTTCCGCGCCGAGGCTCGACATCTGACTGCACGAACCATAACCGATTTCCCAGGCCACCCTCGGTTATATCGTGGGACAGTGTAACCTGGCCCGTATGTTACATGCTGTTAGCCCACACCAGTAGGGTAAATAAGCTAACAAGGTAAAAAAAATGTTTGTCGTATAGCAATCTTTTGTGCCACACAGTAATGCTATCGCACCATAACCTTTGACATTACGCGTCCCCAATAAGTGTCCCACCGTGACCGCAGATTCGGGCAGCCCTCACTGTAGAGAGCGACCCAACCAGACTAAGCTTGCGCAGAGGCTTACTTTAGGCGGTGTACAGTACAAGAAATAGCCGGAGAAGGGGGGCTATAGGTGCCCGGCCTCATCCCCCCCCCCCCAAATTCGTATCCAGGTGTTTTGCCGAGGATATATAATAAAAATTGTTTTTTTCCAAGACCTTTGAGAAGTGCCCCCCCCCCCCCTTCCTGGAAAGAATTCCTTGCTACGGGCCTGATGTAAACCCGTAGCCTGGCGGATACGTAGCCTTAATATTGCCCCAATCCCACTACTGCCGTAAAAGAAAAGAAGTGTATATTTAAAGGTTCGTATTCTTGGTTAAACAGAATATTAATGAGAACAGGCAATGATGCCAAGGGAAGTATAGAGGCTGTAAGAAGTATAATTGTAATGTAAATATGAAGAGTGGACAAGAGATAACTTTTCGCCTGGCAGGGACCGAACCTGCGACCTTCGAATTAAGCGTCCGTCCGATGCTCTACCAAAAGAGCTGCGAAAGCGTTCATCCAGCCAATATGGCTATGGCAAAACGCATAGTAGTATTGTGTATTTCCTAATACACATGTCCTGAATGAGCGCATATATATTGTCACGACACTGAGGGTAAGCGAGGTAGAAGAAGAGAACAAGGTTGGCACGAGCGGTGATCTGCCAGATCACCTGGATGACATTATACTTTATGGCCGTACATTCGATGAGCACAGCCATCGTCTAGACATTGTTCTCGCCTGCCGTGAGAGCGCTAAGCTCACCCTGAACTCTAAGAAGCGTCACTTTGGCAGCCATGAGACTCTCGTTCTCGGTCACCTGGTGGACAAGCCTGGCGTTCGACCCGACGCCCAGAAAGTCGCTGCCGTCAGCAGCTTCAAACAACCTCAGTCTGTACGAGAGTTGCGAAGCTTTTTAGGCCTATGCTCGTACTTCCATCGCTTCGTGCCCAAGTTCACCGACCTCGCTTACCCTTTGACCTCCCTACTCAACAATTACGCTGACCACCTTTTCGGTGGTCAGCGGAATGCGAATCGTCTTTTTCGCAACTCAAGTTTGTTCGTATATACGTTACGGCCCGTGCTTCGCCACTATGACCCATCTGCTGCCACAGAAGTTCATACCGACGACAGTGTAGGTATCGGGGCCGTCTTGGTGCAGCGCCATGGAGCTGGTGAACACGCAATTGCTTATGCCAGTCGCTGTTTAAGTAGACCGGAGTGAAACTATACTGTCACAGAGCAGGAATGTCTCACGGTCAAATTCGCCGTGCACAAGTTTCGCCCTTATATCTATGGACGCCGATTATCGATTGTCACGGACCATCATTTTTTATGATGGCTCACTGGACTACGGGACTCATCTGGTCGTCTTGCTCGTTGGGCGTTACGATTGCAAGAACACGTCTTTGAAGTCTGTTACAAGAGCGGTCGTCGTCATGTTGACGCCGATTGCCTTTCACGGCTTCCCCTTCCGACAACCGAGTGTGACGCTGACAACTTTGATGAATATTTGGCAGTAGTGGATACTCCGTTTCCTGACCTAACAACTTTTCGAGCAGAGGAACGCAATGACAACAGTCTCGCTTTTTTCTTTATTTCCGGAACGAACGGTCAACGTGGTTTTGTGGTAAAGGATGGCGTTCTTTACAAAAAGAATTCCGGCGTAGGCCCTCGCCTACTTCTAGTGGTGCCTACAAGTTTGCGACAACACGTACTTCGAGCAATGCACGACGACCCATTATCTGGCCATATGGATTTTTGTCATTTTATCGCACGCAAGAACGCTTCTTCTGGGCGAAGATGCGTAAAAGTGTGACTGCATACGTTGCGAGCTGTGAGAAATCTCAACGTTACAAGTGTCCTACAACTCCGCATGCCGGATTACTTCATCCCATAGCACCCCCGGGTTCGCCATTTGACGTCGTCGGTGTTGACTTGCTCTGCCCTTTTCCGCGATCAACGAACGGCAGCCGATAAATTATTGTGGGCGTTGACCACCCCACACGCTGCGCCGAAACTGCGGCGATTCCTGCGGCAACAGCCACTTAAGTTTCACAGTTCATGCTGTCACACGTTATTATTACGCCATGGATCCCCCCGTGTCATCATCAGTGATCACGGGCGGCAATTCGTTGCCGATGTTGTTGAAGACCTCCTTCGTCTTGCTTCGTGCCATTTTCGTCACACTACCCGGTATCACTCGCAGGTTAATGGTTTGACGAAACGAACTATTAGGACTCTCGTCAACATAATTTCTATGTATGTTGATTTCGGAAACAAAGCATGGGACGCCATCTTGCCATTTATAACTTTCGCCTGCAACACTGCACAGCACGAAACACGTACGCCAACCCCGCACAGCTCTTGACACTATTCCTTTTTCCGAAACTGATCAACTCTCGCCGAAACCATTTGCCGCGCAGAAGAGGCCCAGCACATCGCCTGTCTTCAAACTTTCGTCTCCCAGAAGCGCTCTAAGAACCGTTACGACGGAAGTTACCAGCACTTATTGTTTGAGAAAGGGGATCTGGTGTGGCTTTGGACGCCGCTTCGCAAGCGCGGCCTCTGGCTAACTACACTGGTCCGTTTGTTGTCCTAGAACGTCTCAGCGATGTCACGTACGTGATATCTCGACAGTTGTCAACCGGCCGCCACTCAAGCAAGACCAACGTCGTTCACGTTGCCCGTTTAAAAAGTTTTCATCATCGCAACGAGGCCTAACTCCCCCGGTGGGCATCGCCTGCAAAGGGGGAATTGCAACGATATACTGAGGGGACGCGTGGTAGGAAAAGAGAGCGAGGTTGGCACGAGCGGCGATCTGTGAGATCCCTGGACTCTCGCAGTAATCATCTCTTGCGAATAAAGGCATCTTACCGTAACACACACACACACACACACACGTGTGCGTGCGTGCATGTGAGCGTGCATGTGTGCGTGTGTGCGTGCATGTGTGCGTGTGTGTGTGTGTGTTTGTGTGTGTGTTTGTGTGTGTGTGTGTTTGTGTTTGTGTTTGCGTGTGCGTGTGCGTGTGTGTGTGTGTGTGTGTGTGTGTGTGTGTGTGTGTGTGTGTGTGTGTGTGTGTGTGTGTGTGTGTGTGTGTGTGTGTGTGTGTGTCTTAAACGTGGGAGCGTCCGTCAGCGCCGTCATTAACCAAAATGTCTATTTACTAGTGGTCCCTGCCCACGGCAAGTTATTTTTTTCTTCGACTTTTCTTTCTTCACATTTACTTTACAATTACTTCTAATAACATCCCCTATGCTTTCCTTGGCCTCATTGTCAGTTAGTTTTCATTATTACTCAATATGTATAGAGGACTTCCGGGGAACTCTGCCAACAACTTGCGCACAGAAGACGAACTTGAAAGGGCGGTCAATCACGTCTATAGTGACTGATTCTTGTGAAATGCAGGGACTGCGCCGGTGTCTGTCTTTTTGGTCAATGTGTGTCGCCTTCGCTGTAAACCTATTGGATAGAGTACAAATGCGTGGACCAGCCGCGCTCCGTTACGACGACCAAGTTAGGTCAGTGCTAGCGCTCGTTTTTTTTTATGTGTATAGGTTTCTTGTTTGCGCTGAGAGCTGTTCCTTTTGTTCACGTCACGCATATTTTCGAACATATCCTTTTCCCGATTAGTGATAAGACCCCGTTCCTCTGCCGGTATACGTTTCTTGTCTAAACAAAGGAACTTGGCTCGCAGTCGGGGCTTTCGCTAATCCTCACGTGATCCTCTCCATGCTGCTGAGGTCATGCATTGTGAGAGGCATTAGCGGAGTATACGATCGACGACATGTGCACCATCTCATTCCCAGAAAAAAAGAGATGCCCTAGATTGGCCAAAGGAGTGCTGCCATGTGTACGTGCGAAGTATTAGCTGCTCATCCCATGTACGGGCAACAGCGGCCAATGCTAAACCAACATTCGTGAAAACTTTTGAATGTTAAGCCAGCTTTTAGGCGACACTTGCCTATATTAAAAAGGCCATAACACACAATCTTCAGTTATAGTCGGCATTACGCGGGTTAATCCTTGGATGCTCACTAACAAGCCGGCGAAATTTCAGCGCATTTGGTCGAGCACTTAGTTTATAACGAATATTTTTATAAGCACACGAGCAGCCCGAGAGCCTAACAATGACGCTACTGGCGAGCCGTGACGTAACAAGGCCCTTGCTTCGCGATCATCCGTGTTACGGCCAACGATTTTGCTTCGTGGTCAGCTGCGCGTACAATGGAGCATTTCAGCTTTCTTGAGCTTGGCATTGAAAAGTGAATGACACGCGGAGGCTGGAAGTTGCGTGGAAGACGACATCTACTCTCCGCAAAGCGCATGACGTCACACACGCCGTGGCTAAAAATGGCGGTCCGCGGCAGTGGGCGGGGTATATAACCAGCGAACTTTATGGGGTTCGTTTTGCAACGTATTATTGTTTTACAGTCCATTTTCCATATACTGACGGCAAAATAGACCTTCTACTTCTATTGTTCGCGGAAAAATCGCAGTTTGGTCATTTGGTATAGGTGACCGCGTCATATAGTTCGCTTACAAAAGCCAGCGCTGACGCGCTAATCCGGGGCTCTGCACACGTTTATCTAAAGTGTGCAGAAATAAAGCAAACAAAAATTCTTTTGAAAATAATTAACGTCCGAAGATTTCTATTTAATTTCAAATATAGATTTATATGATACTTTCGACGCACGCATACACGCCTTACGCAACCCATCAGACACTATAAGGTTCGCCCTAATGCGTCTATCGATATTCCGGCAGTAGTCTCACGTGATGCCATATTTTGTAAGTAATCAGTATAGAGCAACATAATCGAGCACACGTTTATCCAGAACTTGAGTGTCGGGATAGTGTTATCAAATTGCGCGGGAAGATGGCGAGGAAAAGGGGGAGGGGAGGCCGATTCTTAAGGGCTGTTTCGGGGGAAGAAATTACGGAGGCCCCATAAAAACCGCAACTAAACTCGGCAATGAGTTTCGTCACCGAAAGCTATAGCTTTCAGCGCTCCGTGCGGACTCGATGGGGGCTATTACGGAGCCGAGCGGAAGGGAGAGAGAAACATCGACGACACGGATAGCCTATACACTAGCTGCAATAGTACCAGCGAGTCAGTGCGGCCAACCGAGCCTACCATTCAAAGCCGCGTCAGCACGTCGACTTCGGTACGGCACGGCGGCCGTCAATGGCATAATCATCCCATTCCGAGAATCCTTCGCCGCTCCCACACTCCTCCACATCGCAGACCTTGATACTTTCGGAAGGATCACGATGAAAGGAACCGGGCGACATCAGGAAACGAGGATACCGAATTAGTGCGATTGCAAGCCTGTCTCTTTCCTTCCTACGTGTTTTTATGCTTTCCTCCTCCTTGCGTCTGCACCGAATTTCCGCACGCGTTGTGAGAAGCTCGTCGCGACGCTGTCATGGGCACAACGGTATCCCCTACGCCAGTCTATAATCAGTAACCTATATGGCATGCGAGTCTTTCCTCAGTAACGATAATAAAATGGAGGAGGAATAAATGGACGAGTGGGAGGAGGTTTTTCACAGCGCCCTCCCCCCACTCCCTACTATGTCAATGTACTGGGGCTATGCTTGCGCCCCTCCCCTCCCTCTTAGGTGAATGGGGTGGCCACCCCTCCTAATGTGATTTGATTGATTTGTGGGGTTTAACGTCCCAAAACCACTATATGATTATGAGAGACGCCGTAGTGGAGGGTTCCGGGAATTTCGACCACCTGGGGTTCTTTAACGTGCACCCAAATCTGAGCACACGGGCCTACAACATTTCCGCCTCCATCGGAAATGCAGCCGCCGCAGCCGGGATTTGATCCCGCGACCTGAGGGTCAGCAGCCGAGTACCTTAGCTACTAGACCACCACGGCGGGGCCCCTCCTATTGTGAAGGAATTCGAATTTGTGTGAGTGCGCATATGAGTCCGCAACGCGCCGCGTGTGTATAATTTCGGCAGACTGCTAGTCTCAATGACACCTAGGTCCCCTTGAGTTGCACTTACCGCAATGTCATCGGGATAGAGAGATGGTGAATGCCCTCTATTCCCGCCAGCTGACGTGACAGGTGCATCATTGCGATGCTAAATAGAATTCCTTCACATTAGAGGCATGGCTAGAGACAAGACAGATCACTCTTCCCGCATGTCTTACGTAAACAGTGGGAGATGCCAATAAAGGTCATCGCATAGTGATCGCAATCAGAGACGACGAGACTGCCGGATCTAGGACAGGAGGGGGGATGCCTATAAGGAAGCGCCGGACATACAACGGACGACCGCAATGGGACGGCGACTTCCTCATTAACGTCCCCGGCCGGCGAAGCTGCCTCGAGAAAAAAAAAAAAAGCGCCGAACTCGACGGCATGCATGCCTACAAATCTGACATGGAGAAGTGACTACCGTATACCTCGACCACACCGCCTTCCACGACTGCGTTTCCCATCCCTTAGTGGCCATTCTGTCGCTCTTACTGTCCACTTAGTGTGTGTCCTGTGCGTTAAGTCTCTCTCTGGTCCATATCTCTCGCTTGATGTCAGCTATGATATCTGCCACTCCTGCTGATAAGCCTGCGCAGGGTTTCCCTTTAAGGGGGGTGAAGGGCGAAGTCGCGCAAGAGCGCACCCCCCAACTCCCCCCGGTGGTAGATTTCAATAAAGAAGCTTCGCAACGTACGCGAAAATTGAGAGTTAAGAGATGGCACGACACGACGTTCCTTTGGTCCCCAACTTTCCGAGGGGGTATAGCGGGGACGGGGAAACGGGCACTAAACATCTCTTAGAATATGTAAGCTTGCTTCAGTTATCTATGATTATGTACGTCTTTATTATTGGTTGCGATCTGTGTTGGTCATGGCATTACTATCGAAAGGCCAGTAATTATGTTTTCGTGTCATTGCTTCTGCGTTATTTCTTTATGTGATGCATCTTGTCCTATAGGTTTCAATCGCATTTTTTTGTGTTACAGAATTCTAGCCCTATCTACATGTAATTTCTGCAGTTTATTTACGAGCGCTAGTGATTTTCCTACAATATTTATTTACCACACGCACCCGAGAATTCTGCGCGGTGAATGCAACGTATGGTGCTAGAGGCCAAGTCAGGTGACGTTTATTTCAACGTCACCTTTTGCCACAAGCCCCATGACATCTTGTATGTTGCACAAATAAATAAATAAATAAAAAATAAATAAATAAATAAATTATTGAATAAATAAATAAATAAATAAATAAATATCAGTCATTTGCCCTGACATTACTGTCAAAAGTCTACATGGTCATAACCTTGCACTCAGAGAATGTCGGGACAGATACAAGTGAGATATGAGATATGGAGCAGCCTTGGCGCCCCCCTTCATACAGTTGATCGGGGGGGGGGGGGGGGGTAATCCCTTTTTTCTCTTAGTGCGCACGCCTAAGCTCCTGTTTGTTTGCCGACCCCTTAGGCCGTCCTCCGATCTCTTTATCGTTCTCCTATCATTTTTTTTTTGCTTTCTAAATGCTTCTTTGTCGCCCATGTTTCAGCTCTCTATGCTGGAATTGACACCAAGAGTATAGAAATAGAGCGGCTCGTCATTTTATATCGAACAAACGATCGCGATGTAGCTCGTCAACATGCGCGTTGTGTGCACTCTTGTTAGGCCCAGCTCGTGTCCCGAAGGGTCGTCAAACGCTCTAGAGTGAAACTGCCGCTGCTGCTTTGAAGTACGCGCCGTTAGCCTCAGGCGCCTCAGCCAGCGTATATATCTCGTACACGTGTCGCGAACAAAGCGCGCTGTTAGCCCGCGTCGCAGATAAAAGGACTCCCGGCGAACAACTGCAGTTCTGTGATGCAGGGGCCACTTTCGTGATGCTTCGCAATGCACCGGAGCCTCGTGCTGAGTAAAGAGGGGTAAGTTTTAGTACGATATATGGCCGCAATCACGGAAGGAAGAAAAAAGAAAGGAGGCAGCATGACGTCACGCAGCCAGCCTTGGGAAGCCAACTTGTTTTGAAGGGGAAAATCTATTTGCGCCTCAAAAGCTCAGGGTCACGTGGCCTAAGTTCAACGCCCCATACGGCGTAATTGGTAAAGCTCAAGCGACTTTGAAGTCACGTGACAAAAAAATAGGAGGCGCATTTCGTTTACATTACGGTTCGCTTCCTTGCACAATTCCAAGCTGCCTTACATTCTTGTGGCCGTGAATCCCCGCTGCCTAGATTGCCTTGACGGCTTGATTACAGTTTGCTCTATTGCCCTACGGTACCCTGTTTTCTTCTGCTTTGCACCACGATTCATATGTGGTGTTTAACGTCCCAAAACCACCATATGATTACAAGAGACGCCGTAGTGGATGGCTCCAGAAATTTTGACCACCTGGGGTTCTATAACGTGCGCCCAAATCTGAGCACACGAGCCTACAACATTTTCGCCTCCATCGAAAATGCAGCCGCCGCTACCGGGATTCAATCCCGCGACCTGTGGGTCAGCAGCTGAGTACCGTCACTATAGACCCCCGCGGCGGGGCTGCGTTGCACCACAGGACACCTATACTAACACTAATTCATACCGCGTCGCAACTCGGTGGAATAGCAACATGTGTTGGAGTTTAAAAGGCCCAAAAGCAGTTCCGATTGTGATTGACGCTGTAGCGGAGGGTTGCGGTGATTTCGACCACCTGGTGTTCCTTACTGTGCAGTGTGCACGTGAATCTCAGCACACGGGTCTCAAAGATGTTTGCCTCCACCGAAAATCTTATAGCGCCACGAATTCCGTCCTGCGACCCTCGTATCACCTATAGGCAAGAGATCAGAACGAGTGCTAGTCTCATTAGCGAATCATGTGTGTTGTCGTGGGGGTGCGTAACGTATAGTACAGTGGAGGTCACTGGTCAGCAACGTTGCTGCATGGTCAGCACATACGTCTAAAACCGCGAAAAGGGGCGCTCCAGACGGCACTGACGACGTTTTCACAATAGCCACTCCTTTGAAAGAGCATGCAAGGACACTGAGGTTAAATGCTTAAGTACGGGCTGTCAACAACTAGATATCGGTATACCGTGGCGCTAGAGACTTCTGGAGAGTACCATTCCGGCGTTGTAGACAAGCTTATTTACTTCTGCAGGTTGTCAAATGCTTCTTGGTTACTTCTTCGGAAACAAATGAGAAGCGGCTACCTGTTTAACGTCGCGGGGCTCAAACAGATGGTTGTGTGGAAGACTTCGGGCTTCACACATGTAGACTTCAGTATATTCCTTCGATGTAAAGCATATGGCACTAAAAGCCGCTTCAGCAAATGCCAGCAGACATACCTGTTCCTAGGTGTGTTCGCCGCCACACAACTATAGGGAGCATACACGCAACACAGTTGGCATTCCCCTCGACCACACTTATTACTCTCGTACCTACGCAACGACACATGACACATCAACGAGTGCCACAGCGGAGTGACTTCGATTATACGCAGGTTTCCTCCGCCGGGCTCTTTAATACGCCAGGGCACGCAGCGTGGAAGCGTAATGATGACAACAAAACGCGCATTACCCGCCTACCTCTCCCCCCCCCCAAACCATTTTTTTTTGTCACTTGGCCACAAAGTCGCTTGACAAGACGTAGCCAGCTGAAGCCAATCTCTTCATCAATGACGTCATATGTGACCTTGAAACTTGGAGTTATGTGACAGACTCTCACGTTTCGAAGCCAGAAGCTACAGTGCACTGTACATGCTAGGTCACTCTAACTGCCCCAGCAGTGTCGGCCCGACGCCCCGCCGTGGTGGTCTAGTGGCTAAGGTACTCGGCTGCTCACCCGCAGGTCGCCGGTTCGAATCGCGGCTGCGGCAGCTGCATTTCCGATGGAGGCGGAAATGTTGTAGGACCGTGTGCTCAGATTTGGGTGCACGTTAAAGAAGCCCAGGTGGTCGAAATTTCCGGATCCCTCCACTACGGCGTCTCTCATAATCATATGGTGGTTTTGGGACGTTAAACCCTACATATCAATCAATCAACTTTTAGTACGCACCGGATACGTTTACGTTCACGCGTGGCAGCTATAAAACGGTCCAATGAGAGCGACATTCACTGGAGGACACCCACTGACGTTCCGGGACGGTTTGACGCTTTATCGCTGGCCGTACTGAAGCCTGACTAAGTCTAAGTTGCCTTCCCTGTCTGTGCTGATATCATCACAAATAGATATAAACTCAGATTAATCGGAATCCGTCACATTTCGCCGTTTTCGTGAAGACAACGCGAGGGACGTCGAGGCCACAACGGAAATCACGAGCGCCCACATATACCAAACTGCGAACGAGCTTTGAAATTCATGTTGCGCACCCAGGACGGGACAGAGAAGAAGACACAGAACACATACACGGCGCTACACTTTCTGTGTCTTCTTCTCTGTCCCGTCCTGCATGCGCAATACCTCGAACAACATGAATAACCAACAAGCCCGCCGTCCAACCTTAGTCGAGCTTCGAAAGTCCCCGCGCGTGGGGAAACAAAAACTCGAAGGCGAAAATGATGAAACACTACCCCTTTTACCCATTAAGTGGCGTTACAGCTGTTCAGAAGTGCAGCACAGAGGGTGCCAAATTTTGAATTTGAAGTCGTCGTTAACATACTGACGATAAGAGGCGCGGTCACGAAAGTGTAAAATACTTCATGGCACGTATCATAACCGAGTTCACTTCGCAAGACGTATCCACTCTGAACGAATTTTACCAGTGTCAAGCTTTTTCCAATGTCCCCCAACGCTCGTGATTTACGTTATCTTCGGAGACACGACAGTACTGAAAAACCACAGGAAGATCATCATCAGCAGCAGCACCGCCACCACCAACAATAAAAAGAACAACAACAATCGCCGCAAAAAATGACACCAAATTAAGTCTGTAAAAGGCTGTGGGAGCTGCTATTTTTCACGCTCATAACTATGCAAATACACGTAACGGCACGTTTTTTTACTGTGTCGTAAACTGTATTATGCCTTTACGGGACAAAAACAAAACAAAAAACACACCGACACGGCAGATAACACTGCGTGTATTGTGCACTACCCCGCAGTGCAAGTTTGCATCGGGGCGCAGTATGTCCCTAGGTGTTCTACAAGTGCAATTTTCAAAAATTCTGCTTTAAGTGATGTTTAGTGTAGCAGCTCCCGAAATAAAATCACGTTTTCACTGGAAAAACGATGCCATTGGCACAGGGTGACAAACGATATGACAATTGGCCTCTAATTACCAATTCATTAATCCAGCGAAATTTGCAGGCCAATATTAATTGAAAAGTCGAAGCCAGCTCTTTTATTACCAGTGCGATTACACCGCGTGTCGTGGGAAATAAGATTGCGTGAACGTGTCGTAAACGACAAGGTGATCGCTATCAAGCGTAACTTGCGAACTAAGCCAAACATCACGACTATATCGTAATAGCAACACGCCTCAACACATGAACATTTAACTGACAGGCGAACGCTCCACAAATATCACGGCAATGACGTTTTCGAGTTTTTTAGCAGGCACCTAACGATCGAACTCTCGGATGACGTTAATTCGTAAACATTTTCCTTCTTGATTTTATTTTTTTCAAAGAACTGTGTAAGTTTGTTCGACGTGTACTGCAAATTAATTCGCTCGATACTAACCTCAACTGCAAACATGAAAATGTATATAATTTGACGCACCGTATAAAATTAGGAACAAGCGAAAATATTGTTTCGGGGCTCCGTAGATTGGTAAGCTTTCAAATATATATATAAGAAAGCTGGGGAGAGGGCTTCTTGTTTTGTGTTGTTTTTAAATTCACAGATAGTGCAGGACCGCCTATTGCGGCGTCTGTTACAATTTCGGTGAACGCGTTCTGTGCTCAGATTAACCAAACCACTCATGTGCTACCAACCATATGAGCTTACGCGTGTCGCTTCCTATCAGCCCCAAGACGAAACAAGCGAAAGATATACAACGAAAATAATAAAAAAACACGGCATTCCACGCGTCTACGCATTCACGGAAATTAAACACAGACACACCACGCACACTATGCCACGAGACGTCCGGAAATCACACTATATATATATAAAAAAAACACGCTATCACAGCCACGCGCGTTTTTCCCCGAAATTCGTAGCGCGAAAAGTCGAGCGCTTCGAGGGAAAGGGCACGGGAGTTTGAACCGATAATGATCTCTGACGTGCAACAGTGCTAATACCGCAGTATCACTCACGCACGCTGGAATTTGGCGCCGGCTTTCGCATGCCTCGAGAAGGCGACGCAGTAATAATAGTGAACTAATAAAATTAAGTGCCTAAACTTTAACATCTACTCAGGAAACGCAGCCCCTAAGAATCGAAACAAGCAACGCTTGCCTTGCTACGAGACAACACAGACCGAAGCACTGTCGGCGCCGCAAGCGTTTACTGTACTAGGGAGACAGCTTTTGCGAACCAACGCGCAATAAAAAGATCAAACGCTCCCCGAAAATTCCGACGCGCACCGCTGGAACGCGATCAGTCACGAAATCGGCGTTTGTTTTGATGCCTGTTTCGGTTTAACGCAAGGAAGAACCGCGCTTTCTCTTTCCCTTCGCTCGTTTCTTTCGCGTGTAAAGTGCGCGAAAAGATGAAGTGTTACCGAGAACGACATGGGTGAGCTTACCGTCATGCTGCCGATCGCTGCTCCACGGCGAGTCGACGAGGTAGACGGGGCAGCACGACAACGCAACCGTTTGAAACCCATCGAGCGGCGGGATCACATGGAACCGACCTGTCATCCAGGCATCCACTGGCGATCGCGAATGCAAGCTGCTGCTGCATGGGGAGAGAGGCCCGGCTGTGCTCGGCTGCCTGCTTTCGCTCCGCGGGAGCCGAGCATCACGGATCATGCGCGAGATTTTACTTTGTGAACAATTCGTCAGATGGCGGCACGATACAAACAAACCTCCTTCTTTCATACGACGGCCTGTCACCTTGGTATAAATGTTGCGAACGATTAGGTGGAATCTGGAACATGGTGGTCGTGATGTATTGGTTGTTTGCCGTGGACAAAAAGCATAGCCTTCGATATTGTTCTTTATCAAGAATTTGAGATTTGCGGCAGTCATTTGTGGTTTGGATTCGAGTCGCAAACATGACCGTACGAGAACGGTAGTTTACAAAAAAAAAAAAACGCGTTTATAAAAGAGCGCGTTCTTATTTGGGTGAGTAATAATACTACATGATTTCATAGTATTTTAACATTACGAAAACTTTATGGACTGTATTGTTTGGTGCGGACGAAAGGGCTTAATGTTATCAGTAAAAGGGACGTCAAGCTAAATTAGCGAGACGTCAAGCTGAATTAACGGACGACAAAATTTGCGCTTTCTTTTTTCTTTCCTTTCTTTCTTTTCTCTGTTTCTTTGGAATTAAATTTCATGCTGGGGTTTTACGAGCTCGAGATATATGATATGATATGACCACGGGATCGCTGCATTTCGGATTCAGTATTTGCACCTAGATACTCTATATCTCTTTCGCTCCTCCTCCTCCTCCTCCTCTTCTTCTTCTTCTTCTTCTTCTTCTTCTTCTTCTTCTTCTTCTTCTTCTTCTTCTTCTTCTTCTTCTTCTTCTTTACAGGATAAGCAGGCCATCATGAACATCACGAAACATCTTTATCTAAGTGTAGCGAGATCCAGATGTGGAATCTCGCCACTTTATTCTCCAGGATCAAAGTGGAGTGGCGACGGCTGGCTGCGTTCTAGACGCCAGGCGCGAGGACTTGTTCTGATCTAACACGCCCCTCGACAGCGAGAGGCGCAACGCGGTGACTAATGTGCGATGATGATGATTATGAAGTTGCTACATACGAATTAAAAATAAAAGTGGCCATGGCTACGCTACAGACTCAGCTAGCGAAAAAAAAGGAACAGTTACCTGATCAGCATTTGCCCATTCAACCGAAAACCGATGACAGGTATGTGCCATGAAAATTTGGCAAACCACAACACTAACCACAGATCCACTAGAAACATAATTTAATGGTTAATCAATTAATTAATAATTAATTATGAATCGACCATTATACCCACAAAAGTCGAGGCGGAATCACTTCAACTGAGCTTACCCATAATACAAAGTTTATTCGAGAGTCTATAAACAACTGAAACAGAAATCCCTGCGCTATAGAGTATTGCTGGTGGGTGGCAGGGTGTAGTCAAGGTTGGGGGGGGGGGGGGGGGGGGGGCTTGCGTACATATGTACGCACACATGCTAACCCGCGCACTAACAATCATAAAGTATAATTGAGCTCCCCCTCCCCTTATAACACATTCAACCTAAAAAAAATTTGGCTACACAAACCATCTCCACCAGACGTGAAGCACTTACCAGCTGGCGGGTAATAAGGTATTCTGCGTGGAAATCAAGCATTCTACCACAGACTTCTCCAAGTCTCCGAACTACTTTTCAAATAGACCTTAATGTTCGTGAAGCGTCATTTGTGGTTGCAGTGCTGGCTATCCAATTTTATATCGAAACATTACACGTCTACTCCAGTGATAGAGCCGGCCCCGCCGCGGTGGTCTAGTGGCTAAGGTACTCGGCTGCTGACCCGCAGGTCGCGGGTTCGATTCCCGGCTGCGGCGGCTGCATTTCTGATGGAGGCGGAAATGTTGTAGGCCCGTGTACTCAGATTTGGGTGCACGTTAAAGAACCCCAGGTGGTCGAAATTTCCGGAGTCCTCCACTACGGCGTCTCTCATAATCAAATGGTGGTTTTGGGACGTTAAACCTCACAAATCAACCAGTGATAGAGCCGTCATGTATATAAGGTTAAAGTCAACTATAGTTAAGCGCCATCAGCTGAAATCGATTTATGCAGCAGTGTCCAGGGCTGCCATCCTCGCAAGTATACCAGCGCTTCATATCAGGTAACGCTTCTGGTGTAGCTAACATCCACGTTGCTGTTGCCATCGTTGCGCAACTGTGAACAGCTGGTTATTTAAAAAATATGCGGCTGTTTAATGTATGTCTATGCGTTCGCATTTGTACATGCATCTTTAGCGCCAATTCGTAAGGTATCACACAATAAAAAAAATTCACCGCAGTCACCTTCCATCCGCATGCTTCACATAACGCTGGTTCGCCAGGCGCGTGGAACTTGTGGAATTTATTTATTTATTTATTTATTTATTTATTTATTTATTTATTTATTTATTTATTTTGTAGCGAACCCTCCGAACTCTGAAATTGGTTGAACTTTTGAGTACCTCCTAGTGGGGCTACCCAACAAGGGCGCTGCTCTCGCTGAGAGTCCGTGCTTGGCCGTGACTGTCGCCATTGTGTATGCTCGCTGGTTGCCGGCTAATAAACGCCTTAACAATTATTTAAATAATTAATTAATTTAGCATTCCTTTTCATATACAAATGCAAAAATAATGGTTGGGAACTGCCTTCGCGTTCAGCGAAGCAACGTGCCAAAATTTATTATGAGACTTCTTCGGGTCCTGATTACTTTCGTTGTCTCTGTGTACAGAGACAGTGCAAATGACCAATACAGAACATTTATGTATAGCGAATAAGAGGAAATGATGAATGAACATTACTGGCGAATAAATGAAAGTCCACGTGATCTGAAGTGCGCCATTTTTAAAATAGCACCACGTCGCATTGGGATATTCCACAATTCGCTGGAGGTGCATTTCGAGTTGATCGAAGCGCTCACTATACCGTGTGCGCGCTATATGAATATCGTCCAAGAATCGAACGGCAGGCAAAGTGGAAAAACGTTTCCACTCAACCAAAGACCGACGTTATATGAAACTTCGCAATGAGGACGTATCAAGTGCATAGGTCGGCGAACTCACCCCTGAGTCGACTGACTCGGACCGAATCAGACTCAGATCGAGCTGTGAGTCTGAGTCTTAATCATTCCGACTGAGTAATATTTGAGGAATTTGGGTGCGAGTGAGTTTAGGACAGGTAATAACTGACTTAGGACAGGTAATAACCGCGGAGCCGAACCACGAGATTGAAGTAACTAGAAGAATAAGAATGGGGTGGAGCACATTTGGCAAGCACTCTCAAATTATGACAGGTAGATTGCCACTATCCCCCAAGAGGAAGGTATATAACAGCTGCATCTTGCTGGTACTTGGCTACAGAGCAGAGACCTGGAGACTCACAAAGAGGGTTCAGCTTATATTGAGGACGACGCAGCGAGCAATGAAAAGAAAAATGGTAGGGGTAACCTTAAGAGACAAGAAGAGAGCAGAGTGGATTAGGGGACAAACGGGGGTTAAGGATATCATAGTTGAAATCAAGAGAAGGAAATGGACATGGGCCGGGCATGTAGCACGTAAACAGGATAACCGCTAGTCATTAGGGATAACTAACTGGATTCCCAGAGAAGGCAAGCGGGTTAGGGAGAGACAGAAGGTTAAATGGGCAGATGAGATTAAGAAGTTTGCGGGTATAAATTGGCAGCAGCAATCACAGGACCGAGTTAACGGCGGAACATGGAAGTGGCCTTTGTCCTGCAGTGGACGTAGTCAGGCTGATGATGATGATGATGACGACGACGGTGGTGGTGGTGGTTGTGGTGGTGGTGGTGGTGGTGAGATCAGATGACGGACATTTTCGTGAGTGTGTGTCCGAGTGAGTTCGGCTCAGCTGAGGCTGAGTCCGAGCAAGTCCAAAGCGCGAAGAATATATTTCTTGAATGAGTCTGAGTTTCACTTTTGCTTGCTGACCTACGGTCATATCTATTCATCTTCAACATTACTATCAGCATTACCTAGATTCACGTTTGTACTCACGTCTGCTCACACGTATAACCAAAATCGTGTCTTTCATACACCAGTTCAACATTTATTGACGAGAGGCGCGAATTTCGAAGGAGTGAACCTTGACCCCCCCCCCCCCCTACGTCTAAGGAAATATTCCATAAATATATCTCTTATGGTGTCATCTTTTCCAAGAACAATGATCCTGGTTTACGAGCACAAAGAAGTCATATTCGATGGCACTACATCAAACTGCGTCAAGAAGAGCACCGATTACGTGATATATTGGTGTTGGGGAGGTTGATACAGCCTAAACATCATGATCGAAGAAGATAATTCTAGGCGAACGGACTCATAGATCTACTTACTTTGACTCACTCATACTTAGATTGAGCCGTGAGTCTGAGTAAGTCCGAGTGAGATTCCCAAGTTTCGCCAACGTATTGTCAAGTGTTCTGACTGGTGAAATAAAGATGGTTGACCAGTTTCAATTTATTTGTTCATTAAACTTTCTAAACAAAAGATATATCTGAATGTTGTTAAAGAAGAAGAGCTAAACTACACATTTCGAGGCATAAAGTCGTTTCTTTTTTTCTGAAACGAATGGAAGTGCCCCTATAGTTTGGGCCACACTCGTTTGCGAGCATGCATGCGTGATAAGCACTGATGAGCTTTGAGGCGAATGAGCTCCTTCCTGTCCAAGTGTACAGAGACCACCTTCTCTCCTATCTTCGTCAAACTTTATTAAAAACGCCTCATCCAATTCAGCTCAATTCAAATATTACTTCATGATTTTATTTCGCATTACGAAGTATGCAAAACGCATGCCTATTAACCCAGAGCCATCAATCCACGGTCAGTCGCGTTTCAATGGATGGGGACGAAATTTAATGAGCTCTCGTTTGCAAACCACGGTAGGGGCCGTCGACATGATGAAGCGCTTGTATACTGACGTCACGACGCGCAGGCACCGCCCATCCCAAAGCTCGCCACCGCCCTCTACAATCACGTGACAACTGGCAAAGCAGGTGCAGCGCTGCCTGCAGGCACAGCACGTCGGCAAGCCCCCCGAGCATCACATATCGGTGCGATATGTATTATGCTGGGCAGACTGACTTATGTACCAACGCACAAGCCGAGGAACATGACCGAAATCCAAAGAAAGAAAAGTCACAGCTTTGCCACAAAGGCGAAGGATGAATGCGATAGCAACAAATTGGAATGTCAAGCGAAGAATGGCGACCAGATCAAGACGTGCCGCGCGCGGCTCGCGCACAAATGACGCACAAACACACTCGCAGGTACAGAAGAACGCGAATAAATGTTTCCGTTGTTACTTCGCTGTGTCTGAAAAGCGCGCCTTTTTCGCAAACGGAGAGTGTGCAGCGAGTGCAGTGACCTTTACGCTCCCGGTGACTGCAACATAATCGTTCCGGTGAAAGCCCAAGGCGTACGATTCTCCCCACGGCGAGATGAGCGCGCGCACGTGTGAACGTCTGCCCTTCCCTCCCCCTCCACAGTGCAAATAACGCATGGGAGAAGAACGCATCAGTGCACGTCACTGAGTCGTGACGATCTGGCGACGCGCGCTCATTGCGCCATCTCACTGGTAATGCTGAAAACACAATAGTTTTTCCGAGATCACCGTCGGCAGCGGTAAGTGGTGTATAAATATCTTGCCATTTCAACGTTGAAGGAGGTGCTCCTTCGTGGCTCAGTGGCTAACGCCACGCACTCACAAGCAAGAGGTAGGGCGTTCAATTATGCGCGCCGGAGTCTTTTTCCGGATCATGTTTCTGTCTAGCGTTTTCATATATATATATATATATATATATATATATATATATATATATATATATATATATATATATATATATATATATATATATATATATATATATATATATATATATACGGTGAATCACGGCGGTCAGCGACGCTAGTGACAAAATACAGCCGAAAGTGTCCATATGATTGCTATCGCAATAAAATGAGCTCGCGCACTGCAAGGTCTCCAAATGCGAACCACGATTTCGTGAAGTGACGATCATCCTGGGTAAGAGTAAGTGTCAGACAGCACAGGAGTTACTAGAAGCCTTTTTCTATCGATAAGTTGGTTCATGAATGCATGCATAAGAGACACGTCGCCACAGCTGCGATCTTTCGAGGTGAGGTTGTTTGAGAGGTGGGTATACGTTAGGCAGTGTTGCGTCGGTTTTTTGTATATATCACTCTGCTTCGTACTTCTAATAAATCATTTGGAAGTGCCGCCCATGTCGTCGTGTACTTCTGTGTGCTGGTTTTCACTACCGGCAGTATGTCATACAGCGCGCGTTGTCTGTTTGCTTCTTCGCTATAGACGCCCGGAACACGGCTCCAGCTGTACGCGTAACGTGACCTCATACTCTTCTTCGAAGAGCGCGTAACAGAACAATGCCGCTTTGTGTATGCAACACACATCGTCGAGAGCCCCAGACGAGTCAAGAGGTCCTGGAAATTTTTATTTCCCGTACGTTGTTCTGAACCGTAAGTGCAGATTTATCTTGTACATGCAGCCCATACGTTTCTCGTTTAAATACGTTATTGCGAATGTTTTTGTTACTTTTATTAATTAACTCATTTTTTATTTTTAAATACTCCGCTCATCGGTATTATATAACGGAGTGGGACTACAATACTTTAGCCACTCTTAATGTGAAAAAGAAAAACGTAGGCGCTGCTTCGGTGAAAGCATGTCAGCAGTAGAGTTACTGTATATGAAACCTTTATATGTAAGGAGCCATATACAGTAACTCTAGTGAGCAGGTGATAAAATCGACGTCGTAAGGAATTACGTTACAGTTTACAATTACTGCATAGAGTAAGGACAACGTAAATTTGCCAGCGTGCACTCAGTGGCTATAGCGACGTTAAAAGAATAAACTGTGTGACGTACGTATTCGTGCCGGTGGTGAGATGTATGGTGCGAGGGCGAGGGACTGTAAAATATGCGAAGCAATGTCAAAAGCAGGAAATGCGACGTCGGAACGGGGAGGTTGTAAATCGGAGGATTCTTGGTATTTGAGTTGATATTCACCGGCAGCGTGGAACTATACAATATACTGACAAATTTTATCTGCACATCAATGCATCTCACAGCATAATTTTAACAGCATATTTGCCATGTAAAGCAGCTGGATGGATACGACATTCATTTCTGTTCAGATTAGACGGGATCTAAGTGTGTACCATAAAGAGAACAGTTACATAGCTAATCAATAAAAGCTGGTTCATTGAGACATCACATCCAGACAACAATTAGTGAAATGTATTAATCATTCCAGTTGGCATGTGTCTGTTGTTTGGGGAAAATAGTTTCTGGTTTAGAAAAAGTGGTTTACGATTTAGAGTACTTCGTACTCTACTATGGGAGAGCACAAAGCCGTCCCGTCATAGTTTCTACCAACAATTTCGAGATAACGCAGCCGAATTCCATTTTAAAACATTCCGTACACAATGAACGAGATATTTCCAGTTCGTGTAGGCGCAGCTGGGCTAGCTAAGAACAGTTCACGTTGCGTATGATGACTGCGCGGAAGGAACGGTAGATCAAAACGAACATACGGCATGTTCTTTGTACGTGCATGCGTTTCTTCTATTTTTTTTTCTAAATAGAGGCTGTGTCGTCCGCGTTTGTCGACACTGTTTGTCGCGTGTAGCTGAACTTTAAATTCTTAATAAAAGGCTTGCTTCCTCAATTCGTCTTCAAATCTCATTACTAGTTTATTTATACTCCCAGTATATTCGCGACCGCCTATTTCCAAAGGTTACGCAAGCCACCGTTACAAGAACTTCAACAGTTATAGGATTGTTGAAAATTATTTTTATTCCGCGCGCCTCTCGCTTGATAAATACGTATTTGAAGCCGTCTCCCATACAACGTTGTGATACTTTTTATACATTATATATTGCAAGTTTCTTTAAATCCGTTTCCATGTTTGGCCACGAACAATGACCACGCTCATTGCACACAGACAGTCCATTACATCGCAGACTACTAAAATAAATTTCCGCGAAGTGAGCTCAAAATACCTGACAAAGCTTACGAAAATATCGGATGCGCCTACACGAAAGCTATAACCGCGACAAATGAAAAGCTCCTTCAGAGTGCTTATATAAAGGGAATCGGGTTTTATAACAATGAATGTACGGAAACGCGACTATTTCAATCCAGGTATATATGAGAAGTGGCTTTGCGCACAGACTCCGGTATGTCAAATGTATGGTCGTCTCACCCTTGCATTACGTATAATCTCATACGATATTGCATATGTTCCATATGAGAACGCGCCCCGCCGCGGTGGTCTAGTGGCTAAGGTACTCGGCTGCTAACCCGCAGGTCGCAGGATCAAATCCCGGCTGCGACGGCTGCATTTCCGATGGAGGCGGAAATGTTGTACGCCCGTGTGCTCAGATTTGGGTGCACGTTAAAGAACCCCAGGTGGTCGAAATTTCCGGAGCCCTCCACTACGGCGTCTCTCATAATCATATGGTGGTTTTGGGACGTTAAACCCCGCATATCAATCAATCAATCATATGAGAACGCTTATGAGATACGTATACAAAGATATCGTAAGATCATGTATGAAAACATAGATCATGCGCATGTGCTTTGAATTCCATGCACGCATCATGTTCAGAAACCATGTACTGGTATAAGCGAAAACACGTGTGAATAATGCTTCTTTTTCTTCTCAGGTAACACATATGCCGTATATACGGTAATCTCACGTGGTATTGCGTATTTCTCATATGAGAATACGTAAGTAATGCACGAGACATATCCAATATTATAGCGCGATCATGTACCAAAACAGACACGATCGATTCGCGCGTGTTTTGAATTCCACGTGCGCAACATATCAAACGAGCTCGTATTGACATAAGCGAAAAACATGCGTGAACATTTCTTTTCTCACATAACACATATAACACACATCCAATAATCTCGGAAGATATTGCACGTCTCACATGATAACGCATATGCATACGAGACGTGTCCCATATTATCGTGAGACACATGAAAGAGACATGACGCACATGTGTTTTGCACTACACGTATGCAACATGCTAAACAATACGGTGTCAATCGCCATAAGTGAAAACATGTACGCGCGATTAATACTTCTTCTAGGATAACAAATACGTCAAGTATCCAATAATTTCGGTCGATCGTTGGAAAATCTACGATTCATACGTGTATCTTACGATGTCATTGGATATGCGGCACTCGAGCCGTGAGAGATTTTTATATAGAAACACCAGTCGGTAATAGGCATCGACTGGAAAAATCTATTATGCATACACTCAGCTGTCTTCGTATATGGAGGTTATGTTTAGTACAAGAACGCGCAGGAAGAATATACGCCATTAATTTTCTTTTACAGCAACGGTGCGACAGCTTTTAGTCGTATATATATTGCTGTCCGTGACCTCGCAACCTCGTCGGAGAAATAACACACATTCTTGCAAAAAAAGAAAACACTTCAGCGCGTGCCCCCGTGTCGACAGATGCGCGGCGGATTTCATTCCAGCTGCGGCAAAATCATGCCCTAGTGTAAACTCAACAGGCTGTGGAACGATTGTTTTCAGCGTAACGCTTCCCTTTCTCATTCCCCTCCCCCATTAGACGTTATGCTATAAATTATAATTGACGAGTAAGACAGACAAGTTTTTGGGAAGTCTGTAAGCTGTAGAAAAAGGTTCGTGTAAGAAAGAAAGAAAAATAAATGCTATCCAGCCGTTTTCAACAAAAACTACGAAGGACAACGGCACGAGCTTCTTTTGTAGCTTCCTTTGTAGCACGAGTGTCCTTAGTAGCCTCTTTTATAGCTTCCTTTGTTGCGGGAACTTCCTTTGTGCACTCAAACATCATTGCAACAAAGTTGCATCTTAAACAAAAATAAGTTCGTTATATTCGAAAAGTTGTTATACAGGTAGATTACTAACACTGTATTTCTTGCAAGACTATTCCTAAGTTACTTCTTTATAACCGATATTTCGTTATATTGAGGTTGAGTGTGGATTCTTTCGAAGCACTAGCTTCTTTTGTGGTAATGGGCGAGTATTACTCAACACACAGCACAGCCACTATACTGGAGTCCCACAGACATCCGTGAACGGCCCAGTATTATTCTCGATGTGCATTAACGACCTCCCTAACACTTTTCATAGCCCCAACGCTATAATGTAAACAGATGACATAGCGTTATTATTCACAGGAGATACACTTGCAGCGCCGTAAATGGATGCGATGGCTGTGTTACGAAGAACTGCCTCATGGATTGTACAAAACAAATTAACTTTGAACAGAAATAAAACAAAGCATGTAGTTTTTCGATAAAGGCGAAACAACGTTGACAAAAGCCAAACAAATATTAGCTTTAAAAATAGCTCTATACACGATGTTGTCT
This sequence comes from Rhipicephalus annulatus, assembly GCA_013436015.1. Classification (NCBI taxonomy): domain Eukaryota; kingdom Metazoa; phylum Arthropoda; class Arachnida; order Ixodida; family Ixodidae; genus Rhipicephalus; species Rhipicephalus annulatus. The sequence goes on from WOVY01000863.1 coordinate 290,735, forward strand.
CATTTAAATATTTGGGCGTCATATTTGACCAACACGCACGCACCCACCCACCCACACACACACACACACACACACACACACACACACACACACACACACACACACACACACACACACACACACACACACACACACACACACACACACACACACACACACAAACCACAAACCAGCCAAATATTAGCTTATACAATAGCCCTATATAAATATATTGGAAACCGCACGTTCAGAAAGTGTGCAAGAAGGTCGCGTACGGTTGTTACTGCCTCATTAACATAAGCGAGGATATTTCTCTCGGTAAATACTCAAATTCCTTTACTATGCGTTTTGTCATAGCCATATTGGCTATTGTTTAGAATCATTGGGTGCGACTTACAAGGCATGCATACAATATTTTCGAACATTGCAGAGTATCGGCACTGAAAATAGTTAGTAATCCAAACAGCAGCATTAATATAACTCATGACATTTTCCAAACACAGCGTGTGTTTTCGGTAACGCCCTATGCAATCACAAGATGTCAACTTCAGTTAATAACATTATGTGCACTAACCTTCCTATTTTTAATATTGTATATTTTTTCCAACACACAATGCTAGATTTACTCTAAAATGCTACTTGAACTTACCAAAGTGTTATAATGTATACGGTGAAAGAGTGATTGCATACAGTGGTACAAAAATATAAAATCTTTTAGCCCTAGAGGTTAATATGCCGCACGTAACCTCAAGCAGTGTACTAAACATTTTTTCTTGAAAGTCGGGATCTCTAGCGTACCTACATTGACCAATAAAGTGTACTTAATGAAGACCGTTGTTTATTATAAATTATCATGTGCAATAAAATACCGTGTTGTTTAATTCTGCACCTGATCTGTCTGTTTTATTTTTTTAACACTGGACCGGATACCAGCCTTCCCTGCGGTTATCAATACAGATACTTGTATATGCATAACTCTGTGAGGAAAAATAAAGCACTTCAAGTGAAAAAAAAACGACAAAAAATCTATATGCGTGTAGGCATGTGAATGACACATCTTTTTTTTTTCTCGCTTCATTACATTTTAACGGCACGAAAAACAGGCGCCACAAGGAGAACACGACAAGCGTACATGGACACTACTATATACAACAACGACAACACCTGCGCACTATGTGTACTTTCTAGGCTACGATGAATGTAACATATTCCCGATATTTTTCTCCTTGTCTCCGTTAAGGTTGCGACCTTATCACTAGGAAAAAACAAAAACTTCGCTCCTCAGCAAACGATAATAATAATAATAATAATAATAATAATAATAATAATAATAATAATAATAATAATAATAATAATAATAATAATAATAATAATAATAATAATAATACGCAGTATTTAACGGCCCAAACCACCATATAATTATGAGAGACGCTGTGGTGGAGGGCTCCGGAAATTTCGACCAGTTGGGGTTATTTAACGTGCACCCAAATCTGAGCACACGGGCCTACGGCATTTTCGCCTCCATCGATAAAGCAGGCGTGCCGCAGCCCTTCAACAAACGAGCGGTGGAGTTGGTTCCATTCATGCATTGAAAAAAAAAACAAGGTTTTGAAACAGCGCAAAGACGAAAGACAGAGGGGGGGGGGGGAATTTGCGATTAAATCATTGTTGATGAATTTGGAGAGTTACAATTTTTCCGCACAAATTTAAGGCACCACTGCCACAGAAAAAAAAATCAACTCCAGCTCTTGTAAAATAGTTGCTATTGTGCTACAGTTAGTAGCAGTAGTTGTAGTAGTTGTAGTAGTAAACGGTTCGGGATAAAAGGGGGAATTGCACCTAATTTCTGTCTGCCTACTTGGGGACACAGCGCAGTGCATTGTAGGGGATGGGAGAAGGGGATAAAGGAATAGTGGAAAGATAAATAACAGAGAGCACCCGCTGCACAGCGACAGAAAGAAGAGATAGTAAAGATGGGGGGCACGATCAAAGGCGTCCGAGGACGGCGCGCCGATCGGCAAAAGCTACGTTGACGTCGGAGATCACGGACGGCACAACCGTCCAGCTTGAAATCCATCGAGCGAACCAGCTGAGGTGGGGCCGAGCCCCTCCTTACGAAGTGCTAAAGCCCCCCCCCCCCCCCCATCGCCCCCTGCCTGATTTTAAGCCCTGCGTGCACAGTTTCCGTGGTTTCTGCAGGTCTTCAGAGAGGCACGCTGAATAACAAAAAGATAAAAAGAAAACGGGCGTCATGCCATGCTTCAACCGGCTGCGATTGGATTACTTTGCAATTGAATTACGCATTTGAATTTTTTAGGCAGTCGTTGTACGCTAGCGAGATCTGCCAGACTTTCCTCGCTGATTCTTTTCGCTCCCATTTTGCTCCTTTAACGCTTAGTCTCATGTAAAAGTTCTTTCATTTGTTTGCATATGTGTTTGCTTTATACTCGATGTATATTTTTATGCCGTTTGCACGCATTGTTTCTGTATTGTAAACTGTCCCACCCTGTAACAGCTCGATGGGGCTCACAGCATTGAAAATTACCCCCAACAATGAATGAATAAATAAATAAATAAACACATAAATAAATTCCTATCAAACTTACAGCTTTTCTATTAGCCTAAAGTACCAATGGCTTGCACTGACGCCATCTTAGCCGGCCCGTTGGAGGACCGGCAGTGTCCGAAAGTTGTATTCATCGTGGTCGGGCGTGGACGCTCTGCCATTTGAAAGATCGCTAAGCCACACAGAGGTCAAACTTTGGTTGTGGTGTTGCAGTTGTGCACGAGCCTTCAAAAGCCCGTAGCCGCGAGTGCTTTTCGAAGCGGTTCCATAGTAGAGGAATAACACGCGTTTGATGAATCACAAGAAGCATTCGCTCTTTCCATCTCTACGCTACGTTAATCGGCTCGTCTCTCCTACTCGCCGAGCGAGGAAGGGAGAAGTGAGCGCGCATAGCTGCGAGCAGACAAACAGATTCGTTTTGCGAATGGCATGACCAGACGCGGATATTGACGTCACAGATAACGCTGGGGATACTCAGAGGCCCGAAGAGGTCAAGGACTTGTGTCTTGAAATTTGTGGCGCGTGCGCAACTCACAGCGCTACTGAGTTTGGAATTGTTGATCATGACGTCCTTTTGAACTCAATGCGCGCGTTCACTTGGAAGTCCTGAAAAATTATGGGAGGTTGTTTAGACGCCCTAAGTTCTCGCACACACGCTAGCAGTGTTCTGATTGCCTCACGGTGACAGTGACGCGGCAACACTATGCATTGAAGCTATCATGTTGTAGCAGTACGAAGGGACGTTGCACGTCTTACATCACGTAGACAAGACATCTTATCTCCTCCCAGGTGGTTGTCATGGAGATGTTCGCGGGCAAGACGCTGATACGAGCTGACGGCAGCGAGCACCCTGCCGAGGAGGCGCTCTGCGACGTCAAAGTGGTGGCGCTGTACTTCTCAGCCCACTGGTGCCCGCCGTGTCGCCACTTCACGCCCATCCTGGCCGACGCGTACGCCGAGGCAAAGGAGGCGCTCCCTTGCGGAGCCGAGGTCGTCTTCGTCTCCCTGGACCACACCAGGGAGGACATGGTGAAGTACATGGACGAGTGCCACGGAAACTGGTACGCCATCAAGTACGAGGATCCCTGGCGAGAGTGAGTATACACATCTACCTGTAATAATGCACATATCTGTGCACATATGTGCACATATCTGTGCACATATCTACCTGTAATGCACACATCTACCTATAACTTTAGAAATTTTGGTTCTAGGAGGGTCAGAGTGGTGTCTATTTGTTCGTGAAGATACAAGGAGTTCAACTGCTACAAATACTGCTATTACAAACGAAAAAATTTTAAATTTTAAAAGCGGAAAACAGTGTGAATCTGTAAAAACAACAACAGTCGGACCACGTGTTTTTTACGATCGCTTGTAGCTTCGTTAATATTCGACCGGGAAATTTCTTACTTATAAAGTTGAAAGTCCTTAGGGTAGACCTGACGCTGCTGAAGTTTGATCAGGCTAGGTTTAATAGTTCCAGAGTATATGAAGGGGCAGATAGATTAATAGGACCGCCCACAGTGAAGCAGTTAGGGAGGTGACCCCATGCGTCGATTCGTAAACGCACTACATTACAAACGGAATGGCAACAAATAGTCCCCATACAGCTTACAGGACCACCCTTCACTCTGACTTCTTTGAAGTGCGCTCCTAAGTAACCAACACCCAAGTGTGCTAGCGCAATGCTAGCGAGCCGTGCGGCCCGCAACTTGGTTATGCATGAAGCCTTCTAGCTTCAAAACACAGCGCTAACTCAAACAGCGCTAACTCCAGTGCTAGCGCTAGGAGAAAGTACGCCATAAATGCCAGAAATAAGGGTCCCGAAATGAAGCGTTAATGCGGGTAGAAAACGAGTAATTTCGAAGCACTGGAACTATTGAACTATAAATCACACACACACACGCATAGCCTTAGTTGCTCTTGCGCCACAAAACCCAACATAACACACACACACACACACACACGCACACACAGGCGCGCGCACACACACACACACACACACACACATACATACATACACACACACGCACGCACGCACACAGGCGCACGCGCGCACGCACACACACACACACACACACACACACACACACACACACACACTCACACAATTCTTTCTATCTATTGACGAGCTACAGCTTGTTATGCCCGCGCAACCTCCACTCTAACGTGTATAGGCTGGCTGCGCCCGATCGTGTCAGTCATAAGGCGTCATAAGAAAGTGCGTACTCTCGAGGAGAAAGCCGTGCTTCTCGAAGCTATAGACTTGTCTGTCGATGGGGAGTTTCAAGTACGAGCAGCGATGGGCCAGTGCGTCGCAGTGCCAAGCTTTGCGCGACTTCAGTGCAAACTATACCCGCATTTTTGTATATATATTTTCCTTCTCCCTCCCCTTTCCCCCTAAATTATAAAATCAAGGGAGCTGGCGAGGAAGTACGTCACAGGCATTCCCACTCTCATCGTTTTCAAGATGGACGGCACGGTGATCAGTTCCTGCGGACGGGAAGAGGTTCAAGACCAGGGACCGGAAGTCTTCCGCCAGTGGGCCGATCAGGCGTAGGCTTATCCCGGTAGATCGCTCATTGCTTGCCGTTGTTTTGCTGGCTTGATCTACAGCACTGCGCATTCTATAGCCTGCCGAATAATCAATCAATCAATCAATCAACTATATTTCGTGTAATGCGAATATTCGAAAGCTTACGAATATCAAATATGATACTACGCAATTCGATATTAGAAAACTAATCGATTTTCGAACGGTATTCGATTCGATCCTAGCGCTTTTCGATTCATACTGAATTGGGTCTAAAAAGTGATTCGCACTCCGCTATCGTTCAACCATCAGTTGACGCTGATGACGTCAGATGGATGGCGCTCACCCACAGGGCGGGATGGGCCAAGAACTGGGCGGCAGGATACTTATATGAAACTAAAATGAAATAAAGCCAATCTGAAAAATTACTTGAGATAAAACTGCAAATAAACAAAAATGGCTGCTGAGCAAGCGGTCAAACCATCTCTTGTTCCTGACAGACATAGCCACGAATTATAAACTAAAGATCTGAAAATGTTAGGGTTCTTTAGCACGGTAATCTTTTAGTTGCATTGATGTAGTCAAACACAGTGGAGCATTCATCCCTAGCTGTGGCAGTAACCAAATGAAGTGCCGCAAAGTGATAAAATTACTGGTACGTTTACTTGTATTCCTAACTTCTGTAATGGGGCTTCTAAACATATTTTTCTGTGATGAGAGTAACGAGGACAAAATAAAAAGAAATGTTCAATTGTTTCAATTTCGTTGCAAAAAATGCACAGCGGTGACGCCTTGAGTCGAGCTTTCTTAAGGTCATAATTAAGTTGTGGAACTGTACAGCGCAATCTGGTATAAGTGACTTCTAACTGGCAAAATACACACCACTGTTTATTCTAGCAATACCTCAAATGCTCAAAATCTTTAAATTTATCCAAATTACCTATTCCGCATCGCAAACAAGCATTTCGGAACCTTAGCGCTGTCATGTAAGCTGTATTTGGCAAAACTGGGATGATGGGCCCACTCAGAGATACTCCTGCTAAAGAGTCCGCCATTTCGTTCAAATATGATTTGCGGTGGCCTGGAACCCCAGAAAATGCTTTTTTTTACGTTTTTCGGTATAAAATGAGGAAATGTGTTGATCGGCTATGAATTTGCTGCCGCAGAAAGTGCATAAAATACTGACATTACATGAATTTGTAATGATCAGTGCTGATGATTCGCTTGAGGACAGTTTGCGTGGGGCAAGAACAATATCTAATAATTCTGCAATGAATAATGGGGTATAATCTGCGAGTCGAATCGAAAAAGACAAGTCAAAAGAAGAAGAGAAGATGTCAATCCCAGCCTTTTTTTTTTTGACACAGACGCATCAGTCGCAATGATATTGCTTATCTCCAGGTGAGCTAGAAAATCTGCTAACTGGTCCTTTAAGTACCTCTGTGCCAATAGTTTTGCGTTTTAAGGAAATATGTCATCAAACTGTATGCCAAGCATAGACTTCAGGTTGTCTATTGGGGCAATATGTTTAATTTTTACATTCAGTTGCTGTAGCATCGCTTGTGCAAATATGATTTGCGGAGCGTGTAGTCGCGACCAATGTGTTTCGAAGAATAAAGTTGGTTCTTGAATGACAACGGAAAATGAGCGTCTTTGGTGTGAACTGCATATCTTTAAGAATGCTTGCACAGTAAGAAGTTTAAACCTATTTAGCAGAGAAGGTAGGCGAGCTTCCATATGCAGCACGTTGTTTGCAACAAACTTTAGGAGACCCAGACACAAACGCAACGCTTCTCTTTCCAGCAATCTTAGAGGTCCCGTTTTATAAGCTGCACTGCCCGAAAACAATACACATCCGAATTCCACAATAGGCCACTCATAAAGTTTACATATATTTATTAGCGCATCTATTCTTAAACCCGCTTTACGGCTTGCGAGCTTCCGTAGCCACCCCATGGCACGTGTTGCCTTGGAGTATACATCATCAATGTGGCTTTTACAATTTAATGTATCATTATATAGGATGCCCAAATATTTAAGAAAGTTTGTCTACGGAATGAGCTCACTACTATACATTAACGAGATGTTGATAGGCTGCAAAAAAGAGAATGCAAGAAGCGCACTTTTCAGTACGTTCAGCGTCATATGAATGTTTTTGAGCCACCCTTCTATCGTATTGAGATAATCTTGTAGACTCTGGTATAGGGACTGAAGGTCGGTATTACTTGCAAAAAAAAGCAATATCGTCCGCGTACACATATAACTGAATATCCTTAGTTCATGGAATGGAGCTTAAAAAGATTTTAAATAAAACTGGCAACAGGACAGCCCCCTATAGGGTACGCCACGTGTCTTCTTATATCAGTATTCGATGAGTACCCATATTTAAAGCAGTAGTATTCCCTCCTTCTTTAAAACTCCGAATCCCATGCAGTTATCTGGGCCGGCAAGTGGGGATATTTCATCAGTTTTAATAAAACTGAATGATCAACCTTGTCGTACGCTTTAGCCAAATATAGAGTAACTAATGCACAGTATTGGCGCCGACGCCTAGCGAGTTGTATTCGGCTCTCTAAATCAACAGGCGCACACCATATTGAGCAACCAGATCTAAAACAAACTTGACTGGGATTTATGATTGCGTTATTATCAATATATTTCATTACTCGGACATTCAAAACTCTTTCATTTAGCTTAACCAGATTAGACGTGAGTGATATCGGCCTTATATTGTCTAGGGCAAATCCTGTTTCCTGCTGTTTAAGAAGTGGAATCACTTTAGACAGCTTTCATTCCACAGGTATCCAAGCTTTTGTAAAAGAAAAATTCACCAGATTAAGTACTTCAGCTGGATAAATCTCGAATATGACTTTCACCCTTGCATTGGTCACCTCATCTGGTCCAGGTGCTGAAGGAGATAAGTGCCTTATTATCCCTGCCAGCTCATCTAAAGCAACCTCCTCGAAATCCTCACCCGCCATTGTGTTCACAATTTGCAGTGGTATAGTTGACACAAATCTATCTTGGAGCCCTTTCGCAATATTTTCTACTAAATCAGAGAGTTCACGGGGAGGAAGAACGGAAGAGTCAATATTTTCATCGGGTGGTAACATCTTTTGTGATCTTAAAAATCTAAAGAGCGTTTTTTTTATTTTTATCCCTAGAAAGGTAATCAAACCGTTTCATGTTATAGCCATCTTTTGCTGTACTTATTGTGCATTTCTAATCACACCATTTTTTGGACGTTGGTTGATCAGCAGTTCTTTCCATGCAGCTTTACGTTTTCTAAAGCTCCTCATGCACTCTTCAGTCCACCATGGACTAAAAGAACCTCTTGTGGCCGAGTTTAATTTAAAAGTTGCGTCTTTTACTGATCTTTTTAACACTGCACACAGACTCATAGCCCTTAAGTCACCTTGCGTGTCCTTTCAGCGAATAAACGGTAGCCTTCAGGTCTTTTTATATTTTCTATAGTTGAGAAATGAGCCGACCTTCCCGGCGACAAGTATTCTCGGAATGTTAAGGACAAATCTAATGGGCAAACGGTCACTGTTAGTAGCACAGTCTAAAGTTCGCCACGAACATATATCTAGAGATGAGCTTGAAAATATCAATTCTATTACAGATCTAGAGAAAACTCAGACAAAAGTAGCAGTGTGCGAATTTAAACAAGGTAAATTCTTGTCGTTAGCCCATTCCCACAAGCGTTTTCCGCTTGAATCTGTTTTGAATCCCCAAGCCACATGATGTGAATTGAAGTCTCCAGTAAATAGTATATCCTTTCCGAACACAACACCAACCAGGCAAAGCCCTGACGGCGAAAGCTCACTTACCGAAGGTGGCCTGACGACGCAACATGGAAGCAGCGGAACAAGCCGACGCAGCCGTGACCTGACGCCACGCCCTAACTGTAATGCGAGACGGCAAACTAGCGCAGGCAGAGAACATGTCTTCTAGACTTCGTGTGCCTTGCACCCCAGCCGGGAAATATGCATTTACAAACGAGAAGGGAGAACCGTTGGGTAATAGTATGTCTACTATCAGAATTTCACTATCTTCAGCCATACACCGATAAGAGAGCTTAGCTTTGTGACTAAACTTGGTTGCTATCAAGACAGCAAGTCCACCAATGCACCTCTACTAGGTCGGTCCAGTCGAAATAGTCGATTCTTTTTTGGGTAAAACTTTTGTCTGGTTGAAAGCCAGGTTTCTTGCAGTGATATAATATCCGGGTTAAGTTGTGAAGAAATGTATGACAGGTCTGTGGCTGCAGAAACAATTGATCTGTAATTCCACTGTAAAATGATTAGTGAACCTATTTTGATGACAGAACCGTAGCATAAACTGCTTGGTCCAAAATGTCCTTTCGCAAAAAGTCTTTCTTAGATATGTTCTCAAAGAATTCTTTTTTGGACAGATACTTTTTTGATCTCGAAATATGCGAAGAACTTTTTGATTGGGAAGATCGGGTTCGCTTCAGAGCCTTATGAGAGTCCGTATCCATATATGCACACGCTTCCGAATCATCCGTTAGATGATCCTCTTCCGTTGTTTTGGAAGTCCCTGCCTCAGGAGAAACCGATCGCTGACGTGCTGTCGCGCTGTCTATCTCCGTACGCTACGATACCACTGATGCCTGAGGATCCCGATCGTGCGTATATGCTACCCCCAAAATTTTGTACAGTTGATTTGAAACCAATCGCACCAAGCTTTCAAAAAGGTTGTTTGCGAGGCGTTCCATTGCCTTTTCTGTAGCCTTCTTTATGGCCTCTGCGATAGATGTTGCGAGAGATGCATCTATGGCGGTGGTCACTACGTGCTCCAACACCTGCATATCATTTGGATCGCTACTGCATTTCTGCAACTGCTTCTCTCCGAGAGCACCGCTTGCGTTCTACAATATCCAATATAGCTAGCCCCCTTTCTTTTGCTGCACAGTCTGCAGAGTCTGCAGGGTGCGCCCCATTACACAAGCAGCAGCGGTCTTTCTCAGAGCTGATCGGCACCCTCTGACGCTATGTCCATATCGCAAACATTTCAAACACTGTAGGGGTTTCGGGTAATGTGGCTCTACCTTGTATATCAGTGGCCATGCCTTAATTTCTGAAGGTCGGACTGTTCCTAAAAAGGTCACTATCACCGATTCTGTTGAGGATTTTCTGTTGTCAATTGTACGGGTGCACCTGTACACTGAAATTACACCCGCCAACGAAAACAAATCCAGCCCTTCTGCAAGTGTCAGGCTTGTGTCTACGCCGCGGACTAATCCTTTCGAGCATGCGAAGTGTGCTGGAATAAACGGGCTCACCGGATGCGCTGCGAATTCGGAACATTGCAGGAGCTCACGAATGCATTCCTGATCCGCGGAACAGCACAGGATGCCTCCGCGACCAAACTGGCGAACATCGGTGATTTTCTGAAAATGCGAAGTGGCTTTTCGGAGCTCCACTTGAATCACCTTTGGGTTCTATACATCGGGATAGTGCCCACATTGGTAGGTACCCGTGCCACGGGGACACTGTTCGCCCCACTGCGTAACAAAAAGTCAATCGGCCAATCCTTGGCCGGAGTGGAAGCTAACCAAGGGGAGTGCCCTTGACCGGGAGATGAAAATGACATCAAGATCGAATGACTCGCTTCAGCTGAGAAAGTCTGACACAATCACTGAAAATAACGAACTCTCAAGGAGCAATAAGGACACTGCCACCCAATCCTAAGCCCGGGCAGCTTCTTCATAGTCGAGCTTATTCACAGCCGCGAAACGGCTTCTTCACAGCAACGAACGGAAGCAGCATGCTCACCTAACCGAAAAGTTTTCTTTTTCTTCTTTTTCACTCACTACAGCTACGGCGTAGACCACTCGCCTGTAGTGCCACGCCTATACAGTTACAGAAACCGACTCAAGCTTGTTACTGTTATTCTGTGCAGAAACATTTTTGGTTCTTTTTTCTTCTTTTCTCATTGTAATTAGGAATGAAGCCTCACCTTTTCACTGCACCTTATTCAGGGAAGTTTATGATATCACTGACAAAGTCCCGATGTTTGCAAGCAAGTAAGCACGTTGCTGTTAAATAAACAGATTCTATGTTTCCCATTCGTGTACGTGCCCCATTCATTGTATATAGTACAGACAAGTACCAACTTTTTAAAATTACGGGATGTCGTCATAGCGGCCTTGCATCCACAGACGTGTACACGGAAGGCGCACAGGGGGAAGGCGGCCGCCCCTTCTAGTCACTAATTAATGGGGGGGGGGGGCGAAAAGTTAGTCCCATACATTGACACAATACGGAGGTTGCGCTGCGACTCGGGGAGGGGCGCATAGTCAACCCCATACATTGACATGGAGAGGGGGGCGTATAGACTAACCTTTGACCCCCCCCCCCATAAAGGGAACCCCTGCACACGCCCATGTTGCATGTGGGGATAAGGACGTCATCGCAAGCTGCTGTTGTACTTGTGGCAGTCCCTCACCGGCAGAGACATAATGCGAAACATTCCGTCCGCTGGGATATCGGTGCACGTCTCAAAGAAAGTACGCGCATGCGGTTGAACCAACGTTCATTCACCTTCAGTGACGTTCATTTTATCTGGCTGTTCCCGCGGTTTAAGAGGAAAAGAGCAGCGATAGTACGCTGCTTGCAACAAGGTTATCACAGGAACGGGTCGTTTTAAGATGTCATTTTTCATGAAGAGCCCACGCCAACGAGGAGGAGCGTGCAACGGATTCTCGTGGCTTTCCTGCGAGACACCGGACTGTGTGAAATTTGCTGACGGATCCCTAGGATTCAGGAGATGTTCAGGCGGAACAATTGTCAGCCATTTAGGCCAGGCCGACCCCGTCTGTTGCAATACCACAAGCAACGCCACCCACGTTAATAAATAGCGCATGACCTCTGGAATAACTAGCCGGGAGCGTGACAACAAAGTTAAGCAGACCGAATAGCCAAAGTCGCGTATCGCTGACTGAGAACACATTGCGCAACTGCTTACGGTGAATCGACAAATATGAAGAATGAGTACGATGAGCGCTTTTATTGCCAGACACATTTACACAACTCCAAAGTCTAGAAATAGCGGCTTCTACAAATAACGCCGAGTTCTACACGAGTTAAGCTGCTGGAAGCCGCATGTCAATTGTGGTGTGAAATAAACAAAATAATTAAGGGAAAGAAAGCTAACAGGCAATAGGACTGCCACACAATTAAAAACATCAGTGACGCGATCTGCAAGAGCACTATAGTTTCAGTCCTAAGTCCGTATGTGAGTTTACCACGATCATGAACTGCGTATGTACACCAAGGAAGCACACAGGACGACCACAGCGCACGTCCTGTGCACTTCTATTTGTCTTGTTTTTTGTTGGTTTTTCGCGCTGCTCATTAGGTGTGCAACCGTATCAATTAGTTCGGCTTTCTAAGTTACTAAGCCTGTAGTCACGGTGCTCAACAATCTCTGCCATATTTTTCTTCCGTCGCGGTAACTACAGCCCGAGAGCCTGAACACAACAATGCATATAGTTGATGAACTCTTGTTCTGCTCACGGGATTGTCAACTGCTCCGATCAATCAAATTCAACTTCACAAAACGGGTAAAATGCCAACTGTCTGGAGAGAAAACAGTAATGCTTGCAATACCTAGGGAGCGAATTGAACGAGTTTCTATTTTTTAAACAAACGAACGAGCGACAACATTCAGAAACGACGCTACGCCGCTACACCTTTCAAAAAACGCGCTTGTTGCACACGACCGCCGTGATTGCGCGCGAAACGCCGAAAGCACGGAGGCCACGCAATACAACGTGAATTTCCTTTTTTGGCCACGCGCGCGCTGCGTTCGCGAGCCGGTTAAAGACGCTCGGTTTACGGCTGGATTCCCCTCGAACACGGAGGAAGCCCTCGAAGTACACGCCCTCGTTAACTGTCGGTGCCAACGTTGTGCAGAAGAGGCCGACCGTGTGCAGCACCGTGTTTCGTTTCCTTGGCGCATTATCGAATCGTAAGTTACGTTCACATGTTCGAGATCTGTCTGTTCGATGGTCAAGCTGCATCTTTCCCGCTATCCGACGTGGCAACCGCCGATTGCTTTCGCGTTGTCGGCACTTTCGTTGTGTTAACTACAAGGCCACGGCATAAAACTATGTTTGAGCTGTGCATTGGCTTTCGCGAAAGCAGGTGTAACCCACCTTTGTTCTTCCAGACGTATTAGATGAAGTCGGGTAGTTATTGCGTCCCGTTTAGCATGATCGTCTTATTAGCAAATGCATCGGCGTGTCATGTCCATAACGTATTAGTCGCGACGATTTAAAATACAAGGCGGCGCAATCAAGTATGTGATCGTAAGCTTGAGAACGGCAAAGCGAACTCGATCGTTAGAATGAAACGGGGAACTTTGTCAATCATATCAGTCGTGGTATGCGTGTCTTATCCCAGAAGCAGAACAAGCGCGATACCTTTTCCACGCGTATTTGGGTTGGAACTAATTGCGGAAAGGCGCGCGCGCAGTCGCCGTTCGCAAGTTATGCTTTTTCTTGTCCAAAATAACACGTAAATAAATGGGGGAAAAGGTATCCGCAACAACGTACGAAGTGGTAAAAACGGTCGTAACGATAGCGATGCCGCACGACCTACTTTTAGCCTTATGACCACGCGAACCTTTCCTTTCATTTTTGATTTTGTGCTCGGCGTGTTGCAACCTTTGCGCCGCCACACGTAGCCAGCGCGCGCGCGCCTTGGGTCTATGGGCAACGGTTGCGGAATCTCTCAGCACGACTCACTGCATAGAGTTTCCAGTCTATGACTCATTGATCGCCCCTGGCGGGCATTTCACGCCAGCGGAGTAATTCCGCTTGCTTCTTTGCCGGCTTCCGGAATGTAATCAATTCGACGTGTCGCAGTGTCTAGCAATGAAAAGTTCCCGGTTTGTTTGAAAGCGTACGTGTCTTCCGTGTGAGATACCGCGCTTACAGTAGTTTATGAATTAACGACTTGGCTTTTAGTTTTTTTATGCAAGGACACACATGCAAGCCCATGTCCGTACATGTGCTAGGGATAACACTTTTCCACCACAATGTACTACATGCACTCCTAGAACGAGAGGTGGAAAAAATAAATGAAAACAATGGTTCTTGAAGTAAAAGTTGCCATTGTGGCTTACGAGTCTCAGCTCTGTGTACCTTTCAGCAATATCCTGAAGTTCAAGTGTCAACCGCTCTCGAAATGTTGTCGTTGCTTATGGTACGAGAAATGGAGATTTACTGCAGACATATTTTGCAACATTTAATGGGACATAAAAGTTGAAATGGCTGCCAAGTCAGTCGTTATCTTGGTTCTTGTGGCCTTTGTGCGGTCTTTGAAAGCAATGACATGACACCAATATGGATTTCTTTATAGTTGAAGTGATCAGGATTCGTTGAACGATGAATTTCCCTTGAGCCTGCATTTCGACATTGGGACTTTTCGCTTTACTTGGTTACAACCCATGAAAAAAATGCCAGGTGTGCCCACACCTATAGCTGTGCTTCCAACAGAATTTACACAAGTGCTCCGTCCAGTAGGGCTTATTCATTTTCAGATCAAGACAGCCAACTTTTCCTTACAGAACCACATTTTTGTTGCCAGTTCTGGGTCAAGCTTGGTTGTCCTGGTAAACTTTCTATAATTCTAGCTCTGCCAAACTTGATGTTTAAGGTAGTGACAATGAACCTTTAACTGATGTGTAGTTTATAAATTAGCCAAGAAAAAGCACTTACAATTTGGGCGTACACCAGCCAGGCCGACTGTCTCACAGGTGAAGGGCAGGCACTGCAGTTCTATAGGTGGAGCTGTCTTTTTTTTAGTCTTTAAGTGCAGTTATAGTCCTAACAAACACAAATCCTGTTGTCGAAACATTCACTCCACAGACATTTGTTGCCCAGTGACATATCATTGCTTCGAGCCGTACTTGTACAAGTAATACGAGTAATAGATTACTTGTGATCGATTACATTTTACTGTGATATTGTAACACTTCAATTACTTCCTTTGAGGAGTAACAAGCGTGGTAATGCCATTTTGAAAGTGCACTTCCTAAAGCTATATGCTTACTTGTTTGATCAGAAGTAAAAAATAATGATTGGAGAGAAATTGACCCTAGATCAATTTTCGTCCACTAGGACAACCCTCGCGAAATAGAAAAATACAATATTTCTAAAGGTTATAGGTTTACCTATGCAATTTTCTTTTTGTTGTAATCGATTACAAGATTAAAGAATTATATGCCTCAAACTTCTGTGTCAACTTAGATTTGAAATTTGACCCCGATAGTTTGCCCCACCAAAATAACATTTGACAAAAGTTTGTGGTACGTACACGCTGCTGCCGATTTGTGCGACTCTCCCTACTGGCCGCCTTGCCATTCATACGTCTCCACATGCACATACACGCTAGAGTAATAAAAATTGTTTATGAAAAGTAATGTAACAAGAAATCAAATAATTTAGAGCAATTCTTGAATACCTTATTGAGGCTGTAGTTGCTATTGTAATTGTATACCTTTTACAGTGAAACAATTGTAATGGTTACCTATTTTTCTTCATGATGTGTACATGTTTGTTCTTAACTTGTCTTGTTTACACGTCATCGTTTTCATTGCGTACCCAAGCTTTGCCTGATGACTTTACCGGTGCTCATTGAGGGTTTCTCGGCTTTCGCGTCCCGCAGGCGACAGACAGACATGGACATCTTCAGCGGCAAGACGCTCGTGCTTAAGGATGGGAGCGAGCACGCCGCTGACAAGGCCCTCGCCGACGCCAAGGTCGTGGCCCTTTACTTCTCAGCCCACTGGTGCCCGCCGTGCCGCATGTTCACGCCAGTACTGGCCGAGGCATACAAGGAAATGAAGGAGGAATGCGCGGCACCCGTCGAAGTCGTCTTCGTCTCGTCGGACCGCTCCAACGCGGACATGCTCAAGTACATGGAGGAGAGCCACGGGGCCTGGTACGCCCTCAAGTATGGAGACAAATTCCAACAGTAAGCACCTGACGAATTTTACAGTTTTGATAGTCCCACGAGATGAAAGGGAAAATCGATGTTAAATTGAAATTCATGTTGGGTGTTCATCTGAAACGAGGCATCGTTAAGCCAATGCCCTCGCAAGCAATATAGTTGGTTTGAATGGTAGAGAAACTGCCGGGAAAGGTGGCAGAACTGCATTCTAATTGCTAACCAGGACATTTTTTTTGCCAGCTGGAAAGCTTTTGCCTTGCGAGTAGTCTTTATAAATATATCTTTGGTAGCTCTATGATGCACATGGATTTTTTTCTGCTGTTACCATCTTATTTCTTTGTGAAAAGCTCTAAAATTCAGGCTTCTACAGAAACAATTTGTCATATTTATTACCTGGGCAACAAGGTTAATCTGAGCCCGCATCAACACTTTTTCTGCAAAGGGTGACGTGTGATCAGGTCATTTCTAGAGTTATTGTCAAATCATTGGAACGATTGTTCCTGAGTAGCCACTTCACCAATACCTATGTCAATGACAAAGTGGTTTTGTGCTGTTTGTGATTGACCTATGCCATTGCAACTAGCTGATGATCATGATACGTACTGTGATGTGTAGTTGCGATTGCCTGCACCCCAGTGGGTGATAAAACAGTTCTGTGCAGCAAGTGTTTCTCTCAGTTTGGTACAGCTGTTGTAATAACCTGGCCAGAGCCTGGATTACATCAAATGAGGAACGACTCGCATAAGAGGTTTCGGATTGAAACCGGCCTTCGCTTTTCTATGTTGTCTGTATGCTTAGGTATGAGTGCAGCATTCAAATTTTGCTGGTTCATTTTTTTTTCATGGTTCATAACATGAGCACCATAAGACACTTTAGTGTCTGGTTTAGGTTCTATGTAACATGCAGCAAAAGAGGACTCTAGGGAATCCACAACCTAACATAAACCAATAGCTGCCTACCAGAATTGCTGTTAGGCTTAGTCTAGCTTCGCATTAACAGAACACACTATTGCTTCAGGTTCTGTTGTTTGATCATTTGGCAACCTTCAAAAGTTCTTTATCTAGAAATAGAGATACACTGACAAGCTGTGGAGCGTGCTAAATAAACTTCTGTGACAGTACTCACTTCCACAAACTAGTGTAGCTTTGGCACCTAGAAGAGGTAGAACCACCTTAACACTACCTGTGTTGCTGTTACTGTATAACCATGACCAGGTAGTTTCCTTCAGGTTAGCGATGACACTATAATTAAACTTGATACTACTTGATGTCAAAATAGTTGACTTGCCAATGTTGTACTTGCTTAAAGGTTGTCTGCAGAGAAATTTCACTTTGGCCAAGGTAAATGTGAGTAAGCAGTATATGCAGCAAATCCTGTCAATTTGGGATTTTGCAGGATCCGACAAGATACACAAATTAACTGTAAGTTGGAATTATTGAAGGTACCGGGGAAAAAAAGATAGTTTCCTACTACATCAATGCACTTTTGTTGGCTGAACAAATCCACAAATCCTGTTATTTTGCATAAAATCAGTGCAGAAGCTAGAATCCCCATTGTCTAAAATTCCTTCCCACTGCAATCGTGTACAACACGCCCCCAGCCTTCGTTGAAGAATTTATCATTTGCAGCTGTTGCCATCGCCATCAAGCACAACTGACAATAACCAGCAGCCTAGCAACATGGTAGCAGGGGATATCAATTCTGAAGGCGTGTGGTCTGCCTAAACATGAAAAGTAAAAATTAAGCTACAGAGCACTGCAGCTCGTTGATATGCTCTCATGAACAGCGACTACACAACTGTGAAGGTATGTGGCAAAAAATAAAACTACAGTGTGTGTGTGTGTGCGTGCACGCGTGTGATGGTACAGTGTACACTTACGTTTGAGGCGATACTAAAGAGCCACATTTTCTATGTCATGCCCTTGTCGTGCCTCACTTTCGAGGTGTGCTGTAGTTGTGGCTCTTTTTTTTTTTTTGTAGATTAGGTTTCGAAAATTGCAATTTCACTACGTTTTCATAACGTGCCCACTCGGATCTCTGCTGCAAAATTTTGCACAGAGCCTTCTGTACACCTACACTGTACATCTGAAGGACTTTTTGCTTTCCACAGTGCTTGTGCTCATATTTTAGCCGTGGAACTTTGCATAACGGCTTCTCTATTTTTATAGAGAAGTGCCTTGTAGACAGTCTATAACGTTGTCGCAGTTGCCCCCTTTAATGACCTATTTATGCACGAGAGTTGTGCAAGCGATGGTATTTTCGAAACTTTGATAACGCGTGCATGCACTTTAAGGGGAGGTGCGGGTCGAAAAACGCGAGTTTTCTTCAAAATGACCGCTTTTTTTTTATTTTCACCTGTTTTGATAAGATTAGTACCTCTACCTTTCTGAAAAAAAAAAATGCATGTCAAGACTTGACTGGAAATGCGTTAAAATTGTGTCTAAAGAGCACACGGTGACTGCTAAAAGGTTCAACGTGGGCAGTCTTCGAGCACCTCGCCGCCGATAATGTGCCGCCGCTCACCATTGTCGATCACATGAGGCGAAGAGTCGAGGCTCACTGTTCAAATAACGACAGTTTCCCTCGGCACAAGAAATAATAACAAGAAGCACGCTTTCGCGTATTTCGGGCGCCGCAACTGGCTTATCATGTGCTACAGACCGGGACCGCCACTGGCCGCTGCGCGGCTGTATGTGCTGTGAAGTCTACTTGCGGGGTCCATGTCTTGATGAGCAGCGCAGCTGAACAATGCTTTTCCCGTGTAATTTATTTTTGTTATGAATGAAAAAAGCCATTCTTCGTGCATCAAAGCCATTGTGGCGATGCGCTCTGTAGGAATAGACTGGGAAGCAGCTGATCCGATTTGTGGCAGTTGGCTTGCAAAAGCCAATCATCAAAAGTCATTCACAGCCATTAGCCGGAAAGCTCGTGATGCGGCAATGGATGACGTCAGTGCCAATCTTGCAAGGTCAAAGAAACTTAGCGGGGACAACATTGCCATTATGTACGACGGTATGTGGCACAAACATGGCTGCAAAATGGCATCGGCACTATTGTGTTTTTTGACATTGGACTTAGTTTAGATTTCCAGTCCTGTCGAACTTCTTCCTAGCTTGCAGTCAGCACAACGCTCGGCCAGATGGAGCGGAAAAAGTTTGGCAAGCGTTTTATGGCCCTGTCTGTGAGCGAAATGTCTTTGAGGAGTCGGCTCGAAAAAGCCAAGAGGGACAAACTTATGGTGCTGGCGCATTTTAGTGGCAGTGGCCACTACCAGAAGGATTGTTCCTTTTGGTGTGCAAATTTCATTGCATTTAATGACATCTTTCATAAATAAAGACTCATTTTTAACTTTAAAACTCCTTTTCTCAAAACACAAATTTTGCCTTTTTTTTTAATGTGCCCCTCCTTTTTCGGGCACTTCTAGTGTTTGGATCTGCATGATATATTGCCCAAATTTTTTCCAAACTATGACAAATACAATTATTTAATTTAAATTTCAATATTTTATTATATAATAAAAAATTTGTATGTAAACCCATACTAGGGTGGGTGAAAAGTGGACTTTTTTACGTCTATTATTTTTCCCGCCTATTGCTTATTTTGTATGTGCTTCCTTATTAGTTACTTACGTTCCACACTTTATTTGAAACATTATGAACTATGAATGGTAAAAAATTGCGGAAGTTCAGAGATTAAAGGGGGGGGGGGCAAAAAGATCAAAGTTTTCACTTTGTCTTGTCGCAGAGCTGAAAGTATGCAAATTGCAAGAAAACTAATTATATGTTTGAAATCAGCATACTAAGTTTCATAAACAGCTCAAGTTTCATTGCTCTAGAGTTCATATTAAAGAAAGAGTGTCTTCGAGTAGCATCTCCCCTTAAAAGCTCTCTTTGTTTCACCTGCCAAATTTGAAGGGATCTGAAGACCAAGTACGGCGTAAGCAGCATTCCCACCCTCATCGTTATCAAGAGGGACGGCACCGTGATCACCGCCAATGGACGCAACGACATCCAAGCCGAGGGTCCGAGGGCCTTTGTCAAGTGGGCCGGTGCAGCATAAGATCGCTGTACCTGACCTGCCATTTCTGAACTGTAGCCTTTATTTTTCTTTTTTGCCTTAGCAGCCTAGACTGGCCAGCTCTCTACGAGATTGTGCTTCCGACTTAATAGTTAGTTAGTGTTGCAGGAAAAAAAAAGCATTTTTCAGTGCAGCTTGTCAAGTTACGCTTCTGAAACTGCACAGACTTCCTTGTCCTCCGTCTGATTGACAGTACATGCTAGTATATTTTTTTTTTCTTTTTCTGAGCTTTCTTATATAAGGCGACCACTTAATGGGTGCTATGATTGTTTGCGAATGTGTTAGTGGGAATACACATTGCTACAACTGTATGTTAGTACGTTCTATTGAGCTGCGAAGGACACTCGAGGGGTGTTGTTAACAATTATGCAAACAGGGAAGGCATTTTAAAGTGGACATTTTAAAGTGGCACAGCCGAAACAGCTGATGTGCTATGATGCATTTGTGATTGCGGACAGCTTTGCGGTGATAAGATACACGAATGCCCGTACAGCGAGTGAGCAGAGGCATGTTAGTAATGCACGACACAGTCCTAGAGAAGTTGCTGCCACACTGTGATAGTCTCGCTCATTTTCAGTTGCGCGTCATTGTTTTGCATGATGCACAAGGTCGCATGTCTTCAGTCGTAACGGCAAGACAATGCGTCATTTGATGTATTTGGTCCACTAGCTCTACCAATGATCAAAAGTAATGCCTCTTTTGTGTTGCACTATGACTAAAAAAAAAATTTTAAGAATATTGATGTTCGGTTTTTGTTGTGGCCGCCATCGCACAGTACCATTTTTTCTTCTTTCTTTTCTCGAGGTATATTCTTGCGAGTTCTGCAAGTATTCTGCCTTACCTTTCAAAAGTATAAACCTTGCGTGTTGCTAGGTGCAACCCAAACTAGCCCAAACATGCTTTGCATAGTTATTCAGTACATATATCAGTACTATAACATACTATACATATACATATATACATCTGTGACAATATATTTACTTTCAGGGAGTTGTTAATGTATGTCTGTTATAACCCACTTTGTTTGCCCAAAGAAGTGCTTTGTTCATTTCCTTATACAAAAATTTCAACCTTTTTCCATTATTTTTTTCATAATATACTTATACTATGTTAATAAACTGCCTTTTGCAAACATCTCCACGAGTTGCCTCTGTTCTTGAAGACAGAAGTTTGTTGCCTTTTAAACATTGATTTTGACTCAGTGCGAACTTGGCTAACGAAATGTGCAGCGTGCTGCTAATAAGCACAATGGTTAGCAGAACACAGTAAGTAGCAGTAAAAGTAAAAAAATGTGTAGCAAGAAATGATAAATAATGTCGCCAGTTTTTGTGCAATGTTTAACGAATCGCATGAAGTAGCATATATGGATTAGCAAATGTCAAAGCACGGGGGAGTGGCCAGTGAGAACGTCTGTGTGACCAAATTCTAGCAAAGGGCGAGTAAGTGCGGTTAGAATGTTTTCCAAAAAATAACTCCTGGTCGAAAGGAACCGTGCTAAACCCGTCATTTCACAAAAGCTATTATAGCATCGCTCTAGTTATAAAATATGGAGGGGTCCATACGTGTTCCATAACTTCATATAAAAAATATAAAGCGAAAATATTACTACATACCATTGGCACCATGATCAACAAGTCGAAGAGAAGAACGACAAAGATAGACTTTTGGGAGCATATACTTCAAAAACACGAGTCTTCTTTTTCTTTCTTTTTTTCTTATATATTAAACTAATTAGTTTAGTTATCTTAAAATTATCTATTGCTAAACACTATGAAATATTAAAAACTATTCTTTCATATAGCAAGGCACCGCTCACTTCATGGCCGATACTTCATGGTGGGTTGCACCTGGTGTACAAGGTCTATCAACCAACCAACGTAGGCAGGGCTGCAGCTGTAAAGTTGTGAATATATACATGCGCATTGCCTGAAGTCTGTTCCTGTTCAAAGTCTGTCTTTCCCGTAACACTATATTCAAGGGGATACCAGAAATGTTCAATATCTGCAATAATTCATTACATGCGGGTACGATAAATGCAGGTACACCTCTACAATTGTCTTTTTTGTTCTTGCAACTAGAAACCACTTTGCAACATTGCCTGTTGACCCTTTTTGAACAGAATCATGCAATTAACATGAAGAATTATGACCGCTTAACATATTCATAACTTTCGAATTTCTATCAAGTTGGAAGCACCCTTTTTACATTTCCACCATAGAGCACTACCCCTTAAAGGGCCTCTCACCAGGTTTGACAATTTTGAGCTGACAAGCGCAATGCATAGACGAGGCGTTCATGATCACGTCTGCCAAACTTTGCAACGCTATGCGCAGCAGAAATTGGTCAAATTTCAAGATGAAAGCAGCTCCCCCTCCCCTCTGCCGGGGCACACGTAGAGAATGAGGGCATGATGTAGGCGTAGGAATGGCCCTATGTACATGGCAATGCAGTGACGTTGGTCCTCTACGTAGACGAGTATGCTCTGACGTTGTCAACCGTGCACCACGTGACATGGCAAAAATTATTAAACACAGCATGCATAGTTTATGTATTTGTTGTTTTAAGAGATTAATAAAACTTGAAATAAATAATGAGATGCAATTAAAAATTGTTCGCATTTTTCTTGCAGTTTTTTCCGTGAAATGCTACGAGATGCGGGGCTAATGTGTCAACGTTCAGCATGCGTTCGGCTTCCCGTGGTCAGCCAATTGAGCAGACGACCGCTGTGGAACGCTCCTACGCGTTCGCGCACTCATTGTGCTCATCTACTTTACCGCGTCTAAGCCAGCGTTTCCAAACAATCCCGCAGAAGCAGGCAGAAGACCACAAAGTAACGCTGGTCAACAAAGCAACACTGGTCGCGTTCTCGGGGGTTGGACTTGTTTGGGCACGTCATGCGCACGTGACCTCATGGTCGGATGCCGGAGAGGGTGGGGAAGAGATTTGGCTTGCAAATGCTACGCGGAGGAGCGGCAAGCATTTCGAGCTCGCCTCCTCTCATCCTCGTCGCTTCAAAAAACCTGTTTTCTCCGCTCGTGATGAACCGATTCGAAAAATTTTTGTGGCGAAATGTTCATCGGACACCCAACTACTTCCACTGCCTAACTAAAATTCGGTATGGGGCCTGGTGAGTGGCCCTTTAAAAGGGCAACTCTTAAGTTAACAATGATTGTAGAAATTGAGATCCACAAACCTCGTAGTGTTACTTTTGTTCCAAGGAAGTGCTTTTTTTACCAAAAAATCACGGTTTAGTGGTCCGAATCACGTTTGCATACTTCAGATCTCCCGCCTCAATGGAAAGTCTACTGTCTCTGTTGCTCTGCATAACGTTGCCCAGCTTTACTGCGCAGCCGCTATCACTAGTAGCAGTAGTGCTGCAGAGGGAAAGTAGCAAGAGCTACAGCAGCAACAACGGCCATTGATAAACGTGTTTTGGTTCAACTGCGCCCCCCTAGATGGCACGACCTGTCCAGTGTAAACACGTGAGAATTGAATTTTTTAACCACTCACGCCATCTACTTAGTAACGCCCGCCATTTTTTTTTCATGAATAAAACAGAAACGAACAAGCAGCATTTCATTATGTCTTTTGATGCACGGAAGGTTCTCTATTTCGTGTAGCTAGTTCAATTACTAGTGATTAATTATGGGCAGTACTTCTGATGTAATATAGATCATTTCGTGAAAGTTCTATTGTAGCGCATGTGTTCTCCTGTATTCACCTTAATTTCTAGATAAGTACGGCACTGTTGACAATTTTGTTGTAGACATTGTCATACCTGAGCTTTCACACTTAAATAAATTATTTGACTTTTGAGACCCCTTCAGAAAATATTATTCAGCCCATAGTCGTTAACTTTCAGATTACTGGTTGGAAAAATCAGGTTAAGCACCTTTCTAAACATTGCCGCCATAGTACACCACGCACTTAGCAAAATTTATTCACCACAGTGTAGTCGTGACTTCAACCATTGGTAAGCTTGAAGCGGTTTTCACATTGACCTAGTATTTTGAAAATGCATTATAACTTTTCCCACCACACTTTCAGTGACCAGATTTGTAAGGAACACATATCAAGTCATTATACTAATGTCACTTCAAAGCAGCAGTAATGTGAACATACAAAGATAGAATACCAAATGCGAGTTCACTCCGTCTTTCAAGATGTGCACACTAGAATGCGCATACTATTTACAAAACCAGCAATACGTGTACATTTACCAAGCAACAAAAAAATATGCTGCAGGGCAGACTACTGATTGAAAGAGAAAAGCGTACCAGCAGGTGGTTCATATTGTGGCAAAGCTGCATTTCAGGCTCTGCTAGGATTGCAAACGTATCGATTCAAGAGAACGCTAGTTCCAACACGCAGATGACAGATGTGGCAATAGTGGGGACTCATTCAACACTATTATAAACCTGAAATTTAGGCAGGAAGAGCGCAAAATCGGACGCTGCAGATTCCAAGCATCCAAAATTTCAGATGTTTTCGTATATTGACGTCTACATGGCAGAGTGGGAACTTCGGACTTAAAGGGAGCACACCCTTGTCCACCCCATCAGTTGGGCTTCCACAGAAGTGTAAAGAGCAGGACAGGCTGAGGAAATAGCATTTTTGCCTTTTACGGGTAAAATGTTGTTGGCAACCTTTTGGCTGCAGCAAATCATGTACACAAGTACAATTCGGCCTCTGTATC
This sequence comes from Rhipicephalus annulatus, assembly GCA_013436015.1. Lineage (NCBI taxonomy): Eukaryota > Metazoa > Arthropoda > Arachnida > Ixodida > Ixodidae > Rhipicephalus > Rhipicephalus annulatus. The sequence continues at coordinate 315,571 of WOVY01000863.1, forward strand.
GCCTCGTTCTCGACAAGATAGTTATGAAACACCCCGCCAGAGCTTCAATAACCTAGGCAAAAGAAACGCTTTCATGCTGCTTATCTTATATAGGAATTTGCTGAAGAATCCTCTACAACTTTTTTTTCTGCAATTTTGATTTGTAGTATTCTTAAATACTTCTAAAGATATTCAAAAACTATTCTATTCGATTTGCAGTCACACTTCAACAGCACAATTCACTTCACATTCAGTATTTTCTATTTGCACAGCCCTAGCAAAAATGCATTGGTGCGTAACTTTCTGAAACTTCCTATACAACAATATACCTATTAAGCAAAACCAAAACTGGCTTTACTGAATTAGATACTGCAAAATGTCTTGCTTGATAATTGCCACCTTCACTGCAGTGAACAATGACTCTCTCCCTGAATCTCTCCAGGATAACAATATAGCTGAGTGGTTGACCTTTTGCAACTCGAAAATGGCACCATAATAGACGTAATGAAAGTCTGATAAAGAAACACCTTTAAAAGATAATAATAGTTCTACAGGAGAGAGAGGTTAATGAAGATGAGTTCAATGAACAAAAGGTTTAGTTTTCTCAAGAGATAGTTGAGGAGGAGGAGTAATAAACTTTATTATAAGAAACCAGCAGGTTTAGGTGGCCGGGCCTAGGCCTCCCACGAGGGGACGTCAAGGGCTTGCCTCGACACCGCCTCACGGGTGTGCTGGGCCGCCCAGGTTTGGTCGTCAAGAGCGGAGCTCCGCAGAGCCTTATGATTAAAACATAATTAAAAGGGCTACTTTGAAAGCACAGAAAGATGCCTAAAGAACATCCATAAGTGACCCTGAGAAAGCGATGTTTGGTGGGTACTGTATGTAGTGTACAAGCTCGTGGTACTATACTTACCATAGTTAATGCATTAAGGGTCTTCTCAGACTGTGGGATGACTAAAGCTTTACTGAAAAAAGATCTAGGAAGACTGGGTTACAGAGGTAGCTTCAACAATAGACTACAGAAGTGTACTGTACCAATCGTGTCAATTGGGGGCGATAGAAAGCGGGCGTTGCTTGCCCCCCTTTCCGTATAGAATAGATAGATCTGTGAAGACTGTGTTTGACATGTAGGTACAAAAGTAGATTACAAAAGTAAACTGCATCCATCCTGTTAATTGATGGCAAGGAAAAGGAGGCATCACTTGCTACCCCAAATAGTGGCGTGTGCCACTCCCTTCGCTCTTTTGGGCAGCACTGGCCACACCCGTGTGCGCTCTGCTTTGTGCCATGCGTTTTATCAGGCGTGTAGTGCGCACTTCTCGCTGCGCTCTAGTGACGACGCTTGCTTGGGCAGATGCGTTCGAACACGTAAGCTTGGCCGAATTCCTTAGGAGTAATACATAGGACCAATACACTTGCACTGGATTAGATGCTCTCCGTTCGGGTACGACGAAGGTAGAGGACGGTTGACAACCAGGTTTTAGCAGACTGTGTCCATTAACACAATCCCCTAGCTTTCACGGAGGGCCCTCAAAATTACCGAAACTATACGCTCCACACAGAGTTGCTTCCGCATGAAGATAACCCAGCTAGTGACATTACGTCCCATACGTGCAATTGGTGCACATTTTTTAAAGTTTTTTTTTTATACTACTTGTTCTTTCTCACTATTATTCAAGTGTAATTCGTGAACAGTGCTTTACTACATATTTTCTTGCAGCACCTATTTACACAAAAAATGAAATAATAAAGCTGTCGCACAAACATTTCTGTCACACTTCTTTAACAATGTTGTACGGGGTGAACCGTTCACCGTTCGATATTGTGCACTTCGTCAAGGGGACATCTTTCTACTAATCCATATTATGAGACAGGCTCACTTGACATAAATAGGCCATTGATGAGATTTTTAAAACTTTTTAATTATAAATATACAAACGTCACGATGGGAGTCTCGTTTCCTAAAAAAAAAAAAACAGATGCGCAAACAGATATGTATGTATCAAAATAAAATCGCACACTTGTCGTGAGTAACAGGCTGGATGCTCGTGACAATAGTAACGGAGCATTCACACCGATTTAAAAGTCACGCAGACAAATCCCATGAACGATATTAAATAACATATAGTAAAGCGTAAGTGACAATGCCTTTGCAAAAGGCATAATGAACTTTGCATATCTGGAACAGAAACATTACGGCTATAGAAGGCGTGTTATGACAACCACAGCAACATTTTGGTCCTCGTCTATCATCACGAAGCAAGCCACCTGCAGTATTGCTAATGCTTTCCTATCAACTCAATAAAGCCTGGGCTGGCATAACCACAAGCTATCATTCGACAAGTAGTCTTTACGTAAGAGCATTGGCTAAGCTTTCAAGACGAGCAAATCTTGCGATAAATAGGGAAATACAAGATAAATAGTGTCATCTGAAGTCCAGCTGCAAGCACAACGCGAGTACATGATCGTTTACTTGTGGTATTAGGACTATTTAAACACCGAATTTTTTGTTTTAAATTCACGCTGGGCAGTACTGTCGATGCGCTGCAATGTAAGCTCGGTACATCTATCGCGGGGCCCGTAACAGCGTTAATCATAGGATTCCTGTGTTGCATTTTGGGTGCCAGACCTCGAGACGTTCCGAACCCACCGTAGCCAGCGTTCGGCCATCGAAGTGGAACTGCACAAGAAGAGAAGTTGCGAGAAAGAAGCAATAGAATTCAAGCATGTGCTCGCGTTTGACTTATTATATGCACCACAGTGCTCTGCAGAAATGGCTATGTGGGATCAATACTTACTAAGTACCAACGGTTAGTTTCTGCTTCAACAAGACACTTTTCACATTCATTTGTACTCATACTAGTGCAACGATTACACAGCCTCACACAATAGAATTCAGCAGATCCTGCATACCTTGGGAATCTATGTTATGCGAAGCATGCGGACGGAAGGTGACTGTGTTGTAATTTTTTTATCGAGCGAAACATCACGAAGTGACGCTAGATACAAATACGCGCACAGACAAATGTTAAACAGCTGCATATGTTTTATATAACCAGTTGTTTACGGTCGCATATCAATGCAAACGGCAACATGTATATAAGGAAGAAAATGAAAGGTAAGCTGATGTAAAGTGCTGATGCTAGCGAGGATGGTAGCCCTAGACACAGCTACATGAATCAACTTGAGAGGATGATGCCTGACACCAATCGACGTTAACACAATGTGATGGTTGTATCAGAAGTACATATGTAATGTTTATAAAATTGGACGTGCCGAAACAATAGTATTTTTTTTTAACAATGTACTACTTTTAGCATATTGAAAGTGATGATTAATTGATATGTGGAGTTTAACGTCCCAAAACCACTATAGGCTTATGAGAGACGCCGTAGTGGAGGGCTCCCGAAATTTCGACCACCTGGGGTTCTTTAACGTGCACCAAAATCTGAGCACACGGGCCTACAACATTTCCGCCTCCATCGGAAAGCATACCGAAAGTGAGCACACCGATAGTGAGGCTAAGTACTAATGGCCGTTTAGTCCACAGCAAGCAAGAAAAGATGCCTCTCGTGTGCAATAAAGCATAAGTAGGACTCTCTTCCTGCAAGATTGACGCAGTGTAGTGGCAAACAGTGTGCATGGGAACTGTGCTGCATAAAGGCCTATGCTCCATGAGCCACAAAAATTGTGGCCCATGCGACCGTTTACACAGACATTATCATCTTTTGCTCGTATCGTGGCTCGCAAAATTTACACCATGATTTCCGTGCACTTGTTACAAACGGTGCTTGCGAGCGTAGAGCTATTAGTGTTTCACGCGCTCTGTCACCACAAGTCTGCAAATTGCACTAATTACAGGGTGTTGACTATACGGATAAAAGTCTTTAGTGTCATTCTCATGCGAGTGTTTCGTTTCTCAAGGACTCTGAATGTGTGAATGCAGTATGCGATCTCGTCTAAGTCAATGACCTCGCCAGACCCTAGGTCAGTGTCGCGCATTGAATTATTCGTGCGAATTCTCAACATGTTGTCTCTGCAAGGAGACTAAAAACATTCACAAATGGTTTCACTATACTTGTCTTCCAATAGGAACACTGGATATATTGTCTACGATATTTGGTTTTTGGTCAAAACCTGAGAACCAATGTTGCTGTACAAGGACCAGTGGTCTGAAAAGGGTATATTAAGTGCTAATAGGGATAGGATGGAAGCAGGTCCTATTCAGTCTGACTGTGCACGGCAACCCTAAAATGCTCCTTGGTTTCCGCGGAACCCAGTTTGAGAACTCATGCTATAGAATGTTGACCAAGGTTAGTCCTTGGTCCAACTATCCCACACCCAAAGGGACCCAGATGCTCACCCGAGTCACTTGCTGCCACTCAGGACCCCAGGCAATGACGGCCGGGTCAAGCGTTGGCTCCAGGGCAACCATGGGCACTCCAACAAATGACACGAGAACGCTACCCAAGGTGTGCTGGATGCTGGACACCATGCCGCGAGGTTTCGACGGAGGCACGTCCATTGTCTGAAGTTGGAGCAAGAATTGACTCATTATAAGCACTTTTCGAAATTGCCAACACCCGAATTGGACAGCTCTCAATAACATTCGGTCATTGTCGCAACGAAGTGACATAAGACTAAAAATACCACCTTCCTTATACACTTAAGGTTTATTAACCTTAAGTGTATAAGGAAGGTGGTATAAGTTTTGGTTAAGTGTATAAGGAAGGTGGTATAAGGTGGTATAAGGAAGGTGGCCTGCAATAAGTTTTCATCAAACTTCGCTACCAAAATAAGCAGCATCAAGCTGCATGACCTCTTTCAAAACTATGTTTAGCCATCTTCATTAAGTTTGCCTCACATGTCGGATTTTGCCATCCTTTTCAGTCTTCAGCACCGGGTTCCTTTTTCTTTGTATGTTTTATTTCCAAAGTGTGCTTTATTATATACATAGCTGCGGTGCCTTCCTTTTTTTTTACCCATTTTGTATCATTACTAGCACGGTTTTATATTTCAGATTTCATTATTTATTCAATTGGTGCTAGTTTTACACTTACACTACACACATGCAAGCACACGGCACAGCTAAAGCCGTGTTTTCCTCTAACAATATCCACGATATTGTTAAGTTTATCTGCATTGAATCTGTACCTCCATATGTAATACCCTCAACCATAGGTCCTTTGTGGTTAGTCTAAAAGAATAGGTAACTACACAATGTTCACAGGAACACTACATTTGCAACATATTGGCAAGATATGTTTCACTAGAGAGTTTTCAAACAGGGCAACCCAAAGCTTTACATTGTGTTACGCATGCATCGAGTGCTGACTTCTTACGGGCTCCCGTTGACTGACACTAATGCTACACCCATAAGCTTTGCATACAGTATTCTAAAACTCTCTACTCGCTTCACTATATCTGCACTCTTTACATAAAGGTTGGAATTAGTTCCAAATAGCTAGGAACCTTGCCTACCTTGCAATTTCAGTACAAAAATGTATCTGCATATCACCTGTATTGGATTGTAATCAGTGCAGTTAGGGATTGAGCATCCAGAACCTGCTCGCAGCCGAAAAACACCAAGGCCACTCAGCTGCCGAATTGGTAGCTGGTGTGAGAAGGACCAACAGTCGACCACCAATTCCTTATTAAGGCTACTGGTTTGCAAGCACCAACAGTGGCTTACCTGGACGATCTTGGATGGATTCGATTTCATGTCGACTGTATGAATGGTTCCGCTCCGCATCCCGACCCAGAGTTGATTCGAGTCGAAGGACAAGGCGGTCGGGTTGTTCTGCTTGAAACGCTGCATGGAGAAACAATTTTCGAAGACTGTTGAAAACAGGCTATGTCCAATGCAATAAAGGCATCATTCATGCCTTGCTATGCATATGAACTGTCATATCAAAGTTGAGCCATACACAAAAGTATGTTTCTTATGTCGCATGTTCATCACAAATGTTCATATGTATACATTTTGCTTTTGTAGTGACAAGCGAATGCTTTATATACTACACTCAAACCTCGATATAAGGAATCTGGATATAACAAAACATCTGTTATAACGAAGTAAATGAAAGATAAGTCTCGTAGTAGATTTAGTGTTAAGAATAAACCTTTATAACAAACTTTCTGATATAACAAACTTATTTTCATGTAAGAAGCAAGTTTGTTATAATGAGGTTCGAGTGTAGTTCATATACACTGTAACAGCCGCAAGGCAATTTTGATTTGGGTATTTCAGTGCACTGAGTAACAATTCTTACCTGCAATCGTTAATCTAAAGTACCGTGTACTTCAGAATAACTATACAGTGTAGTTTACTGGATTGCTAGCTACAGAGTGAAATAACAGACAAATGAATGTTTAGTGATTCTCAGTGAGGTCTTACTTAACCTGCCTTTCCCTCAACACACACTGTATACGACAGCAGAATAAAAAAAATGACAATACATGGGCAAACCTTTCGAATTTTGGCAGCATTCAATGACATTTGAGTAATCTAGGTGCAGCGCTTAAAAATATTTGGCGTCAAACCACTTTGATGAAAGTTCTGCAAAAGCCCGGTTTAGAAAAACAAAGATTGTGCAGTATGAACGCGGCATTTTGTTGATTCGGACATTCTCTGCTAACAGACCACCCTTTCATGCATCAACTAAGGTTTGAATTTTCAGGTTCATTCTATTAATGTTGATGTATAAATGTTCAGATATTACTTCTTTTTACTTTGCCTGTAGTCGGTAGTGCGAACTTTGGCACATAAGCATTAACAAAGAAACTACAGCTTACTGCCATTTTTTACTTCCATATACACTCAAACCTAACTACAACAAAGTTGCATCTTACATGAAAATAAGTTTGTTATATCCAAAAATTTTTTATAAAGATGCACACGTAACACTGTATCTATTGCAAGACTATCTGTCATTTACTTCGTTATAACCAACATTGCATTATACTCGAATTCGTTATATAGAGGTTTGAGTGTATCCCTTTCAACATCGTCACCGTCAATAATTCGGTGAGCAATAGGTGCAAAGGGAGGGAGGGGGCGGGAGCTTCTTAGGCAATAAATAGAAAAACCTATCCCTCTTGTATTCGTAAATTATCCTTCCATAGCACCAAAAAACACCAATCCTACTATAAAGAGAGGCAGCACAAAAAACCCAGAAATAACAACATAAAAGAAAAGATTGGTGGGGATGGAGTTTCGGTGTTTTCTCTCAACATGATATGAAAGGAAAGTGAAGCCTACGCAACCCTTTGCCGCTACAAATGAATCAAATTGCATTCTAAGGAAGTTTTAAAAGGTTTTGCAGAATGACCATGGCTTTATATAAAAAATAACTACATTCAAATAAGAGATATCAAGCCGACCTACCAGCATTCAGGTAACACTGCCAAATTAGTTTACAAAATTTACCTTTCGCCTATGTTTTTTTTGTCTCTCACATTGCAATTTGAAAATACAGATAATACACAGTTGTACATAAACAGATTGAGGCCCCGAGGCTTAATCACCTTCGGCAGGACGTCCTACATACGTAAAATGAGTAAAAACACAAAGCAAAAAAAGCAAGGCAAATGAAAGAGAACATACGTTATATATGCAAACATATATAACCGCATTCAAATATGAGCTATTGATGGTCACAAGCAGTGCTATTTTTCATGCTTTAAAAAAAATTTCAGGCATTCATAAACATCCGCAAGGAAATTAGAAACTACATATGTTCTAATAATAATGACCCTGTGATTGCAAATGCAATAGAGTTCTAAACAAATAATTATCAGTCAAAAACTAATATACTGCTGCATTTTAGTGCTGCTCTGTTAAAGTTGCACTTGAGTGTTGAAAGGGACTGTACTGCTTACTAATCCCATGTCGGGCCTGAGCTGCCTTGTGCGTCGATCGAAGGCGCAGAGCCGTGCCGTAACAGTACCGGCGAGGATTGTTCTATCGTCCGCCGCCATGCACGTGATGACACCCCTAATGGGGCCGTAGCATGGTGTTGGTTCAGTAGATTCTCGGGGATCGTACCGGTATATGGTCCCGTCACAGCTACCGAGCACCAGTTCCCCGTCAGAGCGGCAGATTGTCGTCACTGGTGCTCGGACACTGCAGCGACAATGATTAAAACAAGAAGCAAGGTTACACAATGAACACAATGACTTTGAAGTTGTATTCGGTGTTAAAGTCCACATAGTATATAGGTTCATACATGTTCAGTGCAGAAAAATGTTTCATAATAATATTCTAGCTTATTTTTTTGTAATTATGTTATTTATAGATTCTATACGGACTGCTCTAGTTTATTAATATACTTCCAAACATGCTCCTTTCTTTTTAGAATCATGTTACGACCTCACTACAATGCAATCGCTGCCTTGAGCAAAGCGCGCCCGAATGAGTGGGAACTATATAAAACATTCTGATGAGATTATGTGCACAACGCCAACATCGGAGCTAGGCCCAAGGTAATGACCACATTTTTTTGGTTCGAAAGCTCCAATAATGACTTCATGTCCTCTCTTTATGAAAATAATAGCAGACGACTTCGCGATGGCACCGAACGAAAAATGGCCGAAGTGCCCAGTGCTGCCGGCACAGTGTTGCCGATGCCAGTGTTGCTGGTGAACCAAGCGTAATGAATATCCCCTATTGAATGTTTCAATGGGCATATGTAAAACAAGAATATTCGTTTGAGGGAAGTAAAAATGTAGCAATAAAAAGGCTATGCATTTTGTAAACATGATAACAAGAAGGACACACAACAATAGTTAACCACATGAAAGTTTTTAAGCGTGAAGAGGCATTTGCATTTGAGGATAGTGCAATCTGCACAACATACCATGCCGTCAGCAGGAAAAAGTAGGACATGAAAAACTCACACGAAGGCGCCGATCGCACGAAGTCCACACTGGACGTCCCACAGCCTGATTGTGCTGTCAAAGGAGCTGGTGAACAGCGTGGGACCCAAGTAGTGCAGGGCCCAAATCCAGCCCTGAGACAATGAAACAGGCTCAGTGCACAAAACAAGAAAGTTCATGGCACCCAATACTAGGTGCAATACTAAGAGCGATAACTAGCCAAACTAGCACAGCAGCTGCATTCTGAACATTGTTTTTCACATGCAGTACAACCTTCCATTGCATATGTAAATCCAGTGCCATTCGTGCTATCGTTAGCCAGCAAAACTGCATGATATTTTAGAGGATTTGGAGTGCCCGTTCTCTCAGACACCATGCTTTTACCTACCATATTTTACAGTGTATAAGACACACCTTGTTTTCTATATTTTCACTGGTGCATCCTACATATGCAAAAACTCGTGCGATTCTGCTAGACTACTTCGATATTTAATTTGTGAGTACGATGAACTGACTGTGGCAGCATTTGCAAAGAGATATTCAATCTTGTTATAACAATGAACCGAGTGTGGTTTCATTTGTCAGCTACTTGCCATTCAAGCACTGCAGCCATCACGAGAATTGTGGCCGCAATAAATGCCACCATCACGGTATTGCGTTGTTCGAATTATTTGTTCTTAAACAAATCATTAAATCCACAGAACTGAATCAATAAATAAAGAAGACAATCAAAATGTTGCATTGCAATGCTGTAGCAACCTCCATATCAGTTAGAGAAACGAAAGCACCACTTCTTTATTATCATCATCCTCGATTTCCACATGACGTTTCCTTTCAGTCTCGCAGTAGTCGCAGCTTCCGTCTTCTGGTCGCCTTTTACAATTTGTATGTGTGTGAGTGTAGATGTCAAACGAGTGGTGTGAATGCTGTTTATGTGTTCTTACCAAACCTCATAATGCCGTAGAGACACTGCCAATGATGTGCTCAAGGTGCTTTCAAAGCCGCATAAAAGAGTTTTGGAGGACGACAACAGCAACCCCGTGATGCTGCCAACCAAGGTAGAATAACATGTGACAATGCATGGGAGGAAGTGGCTTCGAATCCAGCAGAATAAATATTGCTTTTCTGCACCTCAGCACAGCCTTAATTACAAGTTTTATACTCCTGCTCACATATAGCCAATGCCCTGTGTGACTACACTTTTTGAACGTACTCTGTGTGCGTCATGGTGCCTTCTCATTTTGACGGTGTCAAAAATAGGTGCCTCTTACACAAAGTTGCATCTTATATGTGATTTTTTTTTCGTGAAAGTCATAATAAGTAGGGGGTGCACCTTATACCCCGAAAGATATGGTAGGTTCTTTTGTCAACAGTGCATGAACAACATTACACTGTACATGTACAGTATTTTTCTTCCATTAACACTTTTGTGACTACACCTAACCCCATCGATAGTATGTTGTGGTATTTACGACATAAATATCTGCCCCGTTCCGAGCACTTGTGAACACATGGTGCCATCTAACGTGCGAAAAAAAAAAGTGTTCTATCGGTTTCGCTTTTGTGTTTCTCTTTTTGCCCGCGTGGAGATATTAAAGCGCCAATCTACATGCGCGGGTGAAAGTGCATAATGTCAATGATGGCGTCGACATCGCATGTGACCAACCGCGTGTGATCATGCATCTGGGCTAGAATTTTCAAACAATGCCACTAGCACAGGCTCGGAAGACAACATCGACACTTGCGATTTCAGAGCGGACAACGAGAGTTTGTCAAACCGGCCTGGGACATAAGCGGTCGTCCGCCGGTAAGTTCAGCTTTGTGCTCGGGCCGCGTTACGGGTGGCTGGCGCGCGTCACTGTAAGTTGATCTGATGCGTTCTGAAGGTTAGGGCTATTAATTGCAAGGTGTCCACATCCTTCGGGCGGGACCACTTGTCGGCGGCAATGCAGAGAGTGCGGTTTTGTGCGCGAAGGAAGCCGGGAGTGAACCTTGGAACTTCGCTCTGTAGTGCCACGCGGCGCTTTGCGAGAGCTGTCGACTTTTTTTTATAACGTTCCCTCGACTACCCCCAAACGGCTAAATTTCTCACAGTCACTAAAGTGTTACAGCCTTCATGAGAGCCCTCTGAATAGCAGAAAAAATACCGAAAAACCCAAAAGTGGCCTAAATAATTGATTTCAAGATTTCTTTTATAGCAAGCATCGGTCTTGTTTCAGAGAAGGCAACAGGTGGCACATAACTACGAGGTTTTGAATTTTCTTCCGGCTTGCGCAATGTCTCTGATATCTACTCCAAGGGCAAAGCATTCTGGAGCAATGAAATACTTTTCTACAACCACACTATAACAGCAAAAACTCCTGAAAATGCAATTTGCTGTAGAAAATCTGTTATGTTAAATTATTTTGTCAAGATTAGTAGCATTTTTTTTCTCTGAAGTTTCGGGGCAGCAAAACTTCATTTGATGCTGAGAAATAAATAGTTGGAGATGTCATGCCAGTGCTCTGTTGAAATCTCTGTACACTTCTGTTTGTTTCATTTACTAAAGAAACTACTACATTCACAAGTAGGAAGTTGAAGCTGTCACTTGTGTTCGCCACCAGTGTGTGGTTTCGGCCACCGATATTGTTTTACTGGACAATGCATCGGTTACCTCACTGTTACATAGTTCACTTCGCTCCACACGTCACAAAACATGTGTTGGAGTCCACGAGTGTTGAAGATTGGGCGAGTTGGTTCGTCGTACTTGAACTGGTATAGCCGCAATACGGGGAAGAAGAAACGGCCGAGCAGACCGACAGCGCTCTGTTGGTCTGCTGTCGGTCTTTAGCGCTCTGTCCTCTTGTGTCGGTCTGCTCGGCCGTTTCTTCTTCCCCGTATTGCGGCTATACCAGTTCATGTGTTGGAGCCTTGAAGCTTGTAATTATATACACTCAATTCCATATATAACTCATTTTGTGAAAATGGACGATTGGATTAATTAATTGGATTGAATTGACTGGATTGAACAGGATCAACGGAATGTACCTACATCATGTGCATAGGGCCTCGAATGCAGGAGAAGGTCATGCCCTTCAGCAACAGTGTCCTGGTCCCGAATATTCCAAACTTTCAGATCTCGGTCGCGAGATCCCGTCACGCATGCAGATCCATTCTGAAAAAGTGCATGCACAAATTGACTGATTAATTTCAATTTCTGACATCCGGGAAGAGAAATAAAAAAGGGAAAGAGCAAAGGCGAGGGTGCATTAATATGAAAAGAAAAGCCGATTTTCTACGTTACACTATCTGGAGGAAATGAGAAGGAAATACAAATATAGAGTACATGGCACACATCACTTGCTGTTCATAGCAAAAAATGATTAAATGTTGACGCTGGTATTTCTAAAGTTGCCAGTGCCGGCTTGTCATTGTTAATAATTATAATAGTGCACACACATTTCTCTGGTTTAATGGTTCATTGAAGTCAGTATTACCAAACATTTGTTGTATCAGCAGCCTGTCCTTACAGTGAACTAAACGGGTTGCAAGATATCTGTATAATCGACCACGAAAGTTTACAGACCACGTGAGAGCGTGGTCAGAAGCCTCTTCGCCACACTTCTGCTACATAAGCGGCGATTGACGGCACCGCAGCGCTCATGATGCATTCCTTCATTAACCTATGGCCGGTCTGTTTTCTGAGTGGCACAAATATTTTCATTTTTCACTTTTCATCACGCCGCACTTTTCGGCATTTGCGCCTGCGTGCTTCTGCCTCGAGAGCAGTTCATGAGCACAACAGTTATCAGTCGCAATCTTCATCACGAAGTGATACCTAGCCAAAAGAATGTCGTTCGAGGCACGCCGTGATAGTGTGGATCCTGCTATGAAAATGAAAATGTGATGGTCATACTGCAAATAAGTGGCATAGGAAAATTGAAAGGCCAGTGAATAACATGAAGAGCCGTTTCGAGCCAAGCACTGCAGTAGACGGTGCACCACTAAGTGGCACGGACAGGCAGTTTGGCATGCGCTCGCGTGGCCCAAAAACTTTTGTGGTTGAACATTGAACAGTGTCACACAATACTTGTCCCAAACGGTCTCCTTGTGACACAGTGGTCACAAACAACATCACTAGTTCTTCCAGTGCAAAGGACTATAAATATAAGTGTAAGGGACTAGTAGTATGTACCTTTGTACTAGCCATAGAATTTGTAGGGATTTTCTTACACCCTGCAAAGCTCAACCATACACAAGCCACCAACCTATCCCTTATCAAAGGTGGCAATGCTTCCTTTACCCAAGCCAGTGTTGAAAATGCTGATGCACCGTGAAGTTGATACCTCAAGCCATGGACACTTATTGTATCGCGATTTGCATGCACAGCTCTTTCGCTTAAAACGTGGTTGAGAGTGCTGCAACGTGGTCCGAGGTCAGCAAAAACTGTCGAGCTCACTCAGACTCACTCATTAAATGTATTTGGTGCTTAGGGCTCGCTCAGGCTCAGACTCGCGAAAATTTACTGCGCCAAACTGAACTTACTCAGACTCACATTCGCTAAAATTTTTTTCAACGGTACTCACAGCTCAATCCAAATCTGAGTGAGTTCAAGTGAGTCGCTTCATGAGTGTGTTAGCCTAGAATTAGCTTTTTTTTTACCATGGTGTCAATGTTATTAACCCCAATATCTCAAATAATCAGCACTAGTTGCTTCAAACTGCTTAGTACATTTTTCTTGGCAGAGCTGACCACATAGGGCATATTTATCACCAACTTCCCTGGAATAGTTGGAGCTGGGAAGGCCAAGGCACCACTACATAACTCACGCAAACCTGGATCAGTAAATACAAATGGTGTAAGAACAATACTGCTCGGGAGTACTCGTGAGCACACGTGAGTATAAAGGTTAATTCAAGTAAAGCAGAGAGGAATGATGAAAATGAGTAAATAGAACCACAGGTCAGCGAAAAAAGAGGAATACACTCAGACTAACTCGAGAAATATATCTTCGCTTTTTCGACTACCTCGAATTGAGACTAATAAAAATTTTCCTGAGCCGTACTCACTCAAACTTAAAACTCAAAAATTTTCAACCGGACTCACTTCTACTCGAACTCACCAAAATATAACCCACCCAGACTCACTCAGGTTAAGATCCGTGACTCAATCCAAGTTCGAGTGAGTTCGCCGACCTACGACTTTGGTAGTGCATGATGCAATCCTGCGGTTTTATTTCATGCCTAGCGAGCTTTACATTAAGCAATAAAGGGCAATATACAGTAGACTCTCAGTAAATGGAAATCTGTTAAACGGAACCGCTGCTTAAATGGAACAAGTGGTTCTTAAAAGATTGGTTTCGTTCTTGTATTCTGCACAGCTGGTCATCTCCCATTAAACGAAATTCCTCTTAAATGGAACATATTTCCTTGGTCCGCCCAGGTTCCATTTAACGAGTCCATTGTAAATATACCCGGGCCATCACCCCATGACAGCAAACCATACATTGTTGGTTTCATTCATTTGTGGTTAACCTCTTCTTTTTTGATGTTTGCTTTTTGTTACAAGACGCTTTCACATTTCACCCAATAAAAGTGCAGCCGCAATGGCTGGAAATCAAACCTTAGCAGCGCAAGACCACAGCTACTAAGTTATGCAGCGCATAGCTTATAGCAGAACAGCGGAAAGGTGGGCTAGTTGGTTAGGGTTCATAATGAATTGAATGGGGCAGCGTTAGGACGAATACATGAACGAGAAAAGACATATAGCTTATATTAACGCGATGGCGTAAAAGACCTTGTATTGAAGAAATGCTGGCATTGGCGTCGTAGGCTGCGAGCAAAAAAATCATCATCATCTGACCGGAAGAAAGATGCAAACAAAATAAATAATTAAAATTTGCGTGCCTGAGTGAGAGTCGAATTCGGGCCATTTGCATGCCAAGCAGGTGTTCTACAATACTCCCACAAGTCTGCTTGAAAACAGTTAAAAAAATAACCTCCTCTGCTTGGAGAAGCAGTGAAAGTAACGTTCATGCTTTACAAGCACATGCGTTCTGTATATAGGCTTCACAATGCAACATGTAATATCACAGTAATATTGCGTGAAAAAAGCAAACATTCCACCCACCCAACTTCCCGGACTCATAAGCAAAAATTGCCACCGGGCGTCAGAACATGCGATTATCATAATGGACCTTGTGATTTAAATCTGGCCACCCATTACAAAAGACACACACGTTACTGCGCCTAATCCCTTAGGACCACATGGCGGGTACATGGCAAGTTCTAAAACATTTCACAAGCACAATTGTTCGTGGTTTAAAGCATGCCACCGATTCCATACAATGCCACCTTATGCGAAAGCTTCTTTGACACAAGCCACTTTTGAACTTTATCGATTACATTGTAGTAATCCAGAATTTAAACTTCTAGAATAACATCATACAATAAAAAGTATGCATCAAGAGAATGAAATACACGCTAGGGACAAAATATCACTGTCACGTTCAACTCTTAAAGGGTCACTAAAGGGAACTATAAAGTCGACGTTGATTGTTGTAATAGCGGTCCAGAAACCTGGCAGTGTCACTTTTGTGCCAAGGAAGGGCTTATTTTGAAAAAAAATCACGTTCTAGTGGCCTGCATCAGGTTAGCGCACTTCAAATTACCCGCCTCTAGAATCGGTCCGACTCACGTCACTGTTTCTGTGTGCAACGTTGCCCTGCTTCACTGCACGGACGCCAACACTAGTAGACAGAACGAAAGAAGCGAGAACCACAGCAACAACAACAGCCATTGATGAATTTTCTGCCATTGGCTCCGAGATTGCAGACGTGTTTTGGCTCAACTGGGCCCCACTAGATGGCACGACATGTCCACTGTAACCTCGCAAAAATTGAATTTTTGAACCATTCGTGCAATTTTCCATTGTAACGTACGGTGGTTCTTTTTTCCATAAATCAAAGAGAAGCCAACAAGCAGCATTTTATTGCATCTCTTGATGCACGAAAGGTTCTTTAATTAGTGAAGCTAGATCGATTACTAGTGATTAATTGTAGGCCATTCGTCTGACGCCGTCGGTATAATTTTGAGAACGCCCTACTCAGGCGCATGTATTCTTGAGTATTTACCTTAATTTCTCGGTACGTGTGGCACTGCTGTTGATAATATTGTCGTTTTAGATGTCATACACTGAGCTTTCACTCTAACGCAAATTAAAGGCGAAGCTTAAGGGCCTTCAAACTTTTTTATTACACAATATAAACAAAACTGTAAAACCCAGCTGGCAACAATACTGCATTGAACAATATACGCCGTTTTTCAGAAACCAACACTAACTACTAGGAATGTCCATAGAATAGCTTACTTACGTCTATCAATAGGACTGAGTGTATCAACCCAATGTGCGCATCTGT
Source organism: Rhipicephalus annulatus (assembly GCA_013436015.1). Lineage (NCBI taxonomy): Eukaryota > Metazoa > Arthropoda > Arachnida > Ixodida > Ixodidae > Rhipicephalus > Rhipicephalus annulatus. The sequence continues at coordinate 331,823 of WOVY01000863.1, forward strand.
AACACGAATGAATTTCATCTCTTCTTCCCAGTTGTTCCACTGTTCGAAATGTCGTTCTCTTTGGACACATGCTTCTTTCCAGTCAAAGCTTTCATCTAGCATGAAGACAAGGTAAGCGAGAATTACAAACTTGTCAATTCATACCAACGTGCCTACTCACAAAAATGCCTTTAACACTTACACTTCATGGAGTGAGGCCTTTATTAAAAAGGCCTCACTCCATACATTTCAGTGTACAACAGATATTTTTGTGTGCCATTTTCCATGTGATAACAACATTCTATATCACAAGTACAACTCGCACGCTTTCAATCAAGAACAGCAGACAGACTGCCCTTAACAGAATGCAAATAGGCAGGAAAACATTACGTTCATATAGAAAATATTTTATTTAAGTGAGCAAGGAAATTCATTCTTGTAAGAGCAGAGTCTTGCAAAGATGAGCCCTTTTGTCGAAATATTGGCTCCAGCTACATTCCTTGTCCAATAACTTTCCATCTTTAACACGCCACATACGTTACACTGCATACCTCGATTTCTCACATCTGCCGACTTTTATCATGTTTGAAGTTTGGCTCGTCTTACTACTACTGTATACGTACTATCACGATGGAAAGGATCACGAACAGCAGAAGTTTCAGTCCAGTCAAACTCCAACATATGCCTCGACCGTTGCTAGGTGAATACGTGCTTTCAGCCGGCACCACAACAGTGCTAGACTCTTTCTCTGAGGCTCATGCTATTTCATCGCACGTGTGTTCCAAGTGCCGAGTATGAATGGACGATGAACTCGCGGGCAGTAGCGATATCTAGAGCAAGATTATAGCGCTACGATGACACTGGCTGAAGGCCCTGATTCACCTAGAGAGTCAAGAGATGTCGGAGTTCGACTGAGCTGAAAGCCACATCTTCCGCTGTTTGCATTTTTTTCCATCGTGGTGTTTGGTGCTCCACGTTTTTGTTGAGTAGCTTGGTTGTGTGGCCCTTTTTTTTTTCATTATTACATTTGCAACTATGCTAATGTCTTTCTTTCTTTCTTCTTCCAATCAAATACTTATTAGGTGATCTCTCTTCCTATGTAATGTAAAGCCTTTCATAGGGCCACCCAAGTTAAACGAAATGAAAGGAATAATAATCAGGAAAGAACACATCACGCTTAGCTCACCCGCTTGCACAGGGTACGGTTTGGGCCACCTGGCGATCAACTTTGCCTTCCAGAAGCTGGAATCGCTAAGGATCAGTGCGAAGCGAGTGCAGAGCTTTCCAATCACATCGGTCACGAACTGGGCGTCCAGCAGGGAAAATATCTTGAAGAGAATTTCGTTCGGTAGCGACTCGAGCGACGACTCTCCCAGTACGGGCATGGTTACCTGGAACGCGGGTAAAATTCGCAATGTCAACGCGTCCTGCGCGTACGCGATACATGCAACGCTTCTACGGCTTCTTTACAAACGGCACACCACTGCCCTAACGTGCGGCTAGAGCAACCGCTTCGCAATCGAATGTCTTTACTAGCGCGACAACCAGCGGTTGACGTCCACGCCGAATTTGATTAATTGTAAATATACCGGATGCTCGAGACCATTTCCCAACTTAACCTCCTTCCTCACGAACTGTCAACGGGTACAAAATACGGGTTTTGTTTACTTCTAGGAGAACGATGCAACAGCGACAGCCGGAGTTTCTGCACGTTCCGGCGGCGAAATAATAAGTTGCCGAGGCTCGGGTTTTTGGAGCGTGAAAGCCGAAACGTTAGAAGCACGGCTCCGCTATGTCACTGTAGCTATGTGCCAGGACATTGCAACAAAGCGAAACACTTCCCACGCGTGCGATGACAGAAAATGAACGAGTCCGTGAGAGGCGCAGCGCGCATACCTTGCTGCGAGGTGCCAAATTTGATGCCGCAGATCAGGTGCACAGGTACGCCTAGCAACCGTCTCACATATTTGGAGAAGACGAAAGGCGGCAACGCATCGCATCAGCTGTGCTCTTCTTCTTCATATACGTTCGCTGCCGAGGAAAGATCCGAAACAAACTTTGTATGCAGCCGCTAGGGGCCCCTAGTTTTTCCAACTGCCCTCTAGAACATGGCGGTCGTGACGTAGTTCTAGACTTTTAGACATGCCTTTAGAGCATCGCTTTCAAGATTAGTAGCAAATGGTAAAATTTGTGTGTGTGTGTGTGTGTGTCATCTTTTTCCTTCCTCCGTGGTGTGTGTGTGTGTGTGCGCAAGTTCCAGCCTTGGTTTCAGCTATAGTTTCATGAAATTCAATGGTTTCAGCGTTGTAAAATTATTTGTTATTCAATAATTCTAATTTAATTGATCAACTTGAAATAAGTTACGTTTTAGGCATCTTATTTTGTTCCGTGTTTTTTTTTTTCGAAAATCACTGCAAACTTTCACGCGCTAACATCAAAACGGTCCAGCATAGAGTTACGCTCCAGCTTACGCATAGCCTTCGTCAATTGTTACACTAAGCGGCGATTCGCGTACATAACAATGAAACCGCACGCAAGAAGAGCTGATAAAAAAAAAGAAAAAAAAACTTCAAGTTTCTTGCAAGTACGTCACACCGCGAAACTCTTGCGATACAATCTAGGTCGCTATGGTGTAGCACGTAGAGTTTCCTAATTTACAAGAAACTCTATGTTGTAGCACTGCTGTAGATATCTGTATGGTTGTACTTGCTGGCTACATTATAAGGAATCTCTATGCATGGCTGGCTATGCTGTACTTGCTGGGTACAGACTAAGCTGTGGGGTTTAGAGTTACTGTATAAGCTACCTTAAGTATATGCTACCTGGTAGCATATAGGGGGGGGGGGGGGGGGCAAAACGTTAAGTGCAGCTCAGTTGTGTGCCACGACATAACAGATGCAAACAACATTCCACATATGCTATGACAATAAAGAACGAGTCAGCGAGAGGTTGACTACGCAAACCCTGCTGCCGAATTCGTTGCCACACTATTGCAACTTGCGAGGAAAAGGTGTCTGAGATACGTTCTGCAAATATGAGCCAATTTTTTTTTCAGGTGACAAAACAAAACACAATCTGCTTTGTCAATTTCACCAGAAGGCCAAGAATGAGTTTTACACCACATTAAAACCATCAAGTCCTTTACCAAAGACTCATGTCTGGAGACTGTGCTCTTTTGTTTAACCTACTACGCTCAATGTCGAGGAAATATCTGGACAAACTTGGTGTCTACATGCACACTTTGGCCTCCGAGATTCGCACTAAAAATTTTATTTCCTTCATGGCACCAACACAGTGACATTATGACTGATATATTAACTTCGTGCAAGTTGTAGCTTTTCGCGATGCATGTAAACGGATATAACACTTAATTATTGCGTAATTCTTATATTAAACACATTATTAGCTTGTCATAAGCAATCTGCAAGCATTTGACTTTTTTCTGCATTGCTGAAGCAATGTGACATCTGGTGTGGAAACCATGTGTAAGCGGGGGTGATGCGCACACTCAACAGGAAAACTGCCTCCCTCAGCATGCAACACTAGCTGAAAAAAAAAAAAAAAACGACCGAAGACTCACTTTCAAAAAAAAACTTTGTGATCCTTGATCAAGCAGCACTTTCTCACCACCGTATTCATAAACTCTCCTTGATTTGAAACTCCCTTCAATGAAGCACGTTTGAAACACGTCTGTGCAATTGTACTGCCTTGGCACTGCCAAAAGACAGTGCATTCGAAAAGTCTTTGTGCTGCATTGAAGTCGATGGCAAGTCAAGTTCAAGTCAAGCAGCGTTTCTGAATACGGGGGCCAGTATCATCATACAGCATTTTTGACCGATTGGTGCTAGAAGCCTGATATCTGGCTTCATAATTACCCTGCTCTTCACAAGCAATTCTTTGCCAGTCAACATGGATTTATAGTCTTGATATGTTGGAACATGTCTACACAACAATGGCAACCTTTCTATTCTTTTTCCATGAGTGAATTGAAAGCATGCTGGTACTGTAAATCGGGAGTCTCAAAAACACCTCAATTACATTCTTATAACGAAGTCGCATCTGGCACAAAAATAAGTTTGTTATATCCAAAGATTCTTTATACGAGTATATTGTTAACCGTATATCTATCACAAGACTATTCTTCATTTACTTCGTAATAAGCAATATTTTGTTATATCAAGGTTTGAGTGTAGTACTTAGTCTCCCGCAGAAGCCTCAACAGTGAAGGTTGGAAAAGAGGCACGGCGAGGATGATCTGCAGTGTTGGTTAACATTGACCTTTGGAAGAAGGCCTTTTTCGTAACTCACATATAGGTCATTATCCAAAAGAGATCAGGGGTTGAGTTTTGAGAAATATATCAATACCTATCTCCAGAATGACTGAAATGTGCAAACCGATCTTGGCATGTTGAGTTTTAACAGCGAAGCTGTCGTAGTTTGCCGTACAGTCGGTGCTGCACCACCAGAAAACTCAAGTGGGCACGTGCCGCAGGCACTGGGCAAGCCCGATTACTGTCTGCACCAGCTGCGAGTGTCAAACAAACACATGAAAAAGAGAGAAAGCGATAGAAATTAAAAAAAAAGAAGTAAAGGGAATAAAGACATAAAAAAGCAAAATAATGAAATAATAGATCGAAAACGATAGAAAGACAGAGGAAGAGAACAATAGAGAAATAAAAGGAATATAACGACATAAAAAGGTAGAGACACGGAGAAAAACATAAAAAGAGCAGAGTAAAAAAAGAGAGAGCAAGATAGAAAAAGAGTTGGTGAAGCAAAGAAAGACACGAAAAGAGAGATATGTCTGCTGTATGTCTTTGCTGTTGTCTCATGTATTCTTTCTTGTACACTGTTCCGTTCAAGCCAATCACTTACCTTGCATTCTGCTTTGCTCATGCCAATCACTGTTCTCCATTTGTTTCCTATGTGCCATATTTCTGCCTGTCCACTTACGATGCACCTGGCCTACACTTTTCATCAAAAAGAGAATAAAACTAGGAAATCGTGACCATATTGGCATGAGTGAATCACAACATACGTAGTATCATATAGTACCTGCCCATGTTTGATGACCCAATCCAAAGAATTCAATTATAATCAATGTAGATTTAATATGTGCAGTGTTGTATGCGCTATGTGGAAAAGTAGCAACACTAAAATCGAGTGATTTGTCAAAAAGGGATTTTGCAAGCACGTCTTGTTGCTTGTGCGAGCAATATCACCATATAATTGTCGTAATACACCTCGAAACATAAAAGCCAGCGCTTGTGGGTGCTGTTAGCGACTGACAAGACTGAGAAAGGCAGACGTGTGTCAATCGCGCATCAATGGAATGAACAACATATGTACAACCATGGCGAGTGAACAAAAACAAAAAAAAACCGCACCAAAACCCGAAAATAACCCAGGTGGTGTCACAGCTCGCATGAGCCCGCACCTTCCCAAAATACAATCTTTTCATCACGGAGTGAAATGGACAGTTTGCTCACGCAAGAGCTCTCCCCCCCCCCCCACCCACTTTACCCGAGCCGCTTCTACAATGATGCGGGCGTGTTCACCATTGTGTCGGTACAATATTGATCAAGCACTTGCCATGTTTGCACGTGCACTGTTGCTCGATTTACTGCCTATACTCATTTTGTTATGCAACCACAGCCCGCGTATGTACGCTTCCCGTTTCACGACAAACCTCAGTTGAAAGTTAGCGCTTGTCCGTGGCCCTTCTTTTCTTGTCCCTCATCTTATGTCTGCACTATTATGCTTCTGAACTAGTTTGGACACAAGGTATCTATGTACTCTCCACTGCAAAGGAGTTGACTGCTGGACGAGCTGGTGCTTTGACATAGAAACCATCGTGAGAGCACAACAAAACATGACACACAGAAAGAGACAGACGAGGACAAGCGCCTGTCCTTGTCTCTCTCTTTCTGTGTGTCATGTTCTGTTGCGCTCTAACGGTGGTTTATACTCTCCACTTGTTTGGTGGATGCACGAGGTGTCACAATCCCTGAGCAATTTTAATGTGCATATAACAAATAAAGGAGAGCTTGAACATCGATTTCTTGCGAGTTGAAGAAAGTGCAATGCTGAAACAAATCAATAGTGAGACAAGTGAGCGAGGCATGTAAAATATAAAGTACACTTTATTCCGCAACAGCAACCTTTGGTGGCCCAGCGGCCATGAAGAAAAAAAAAAGTATGTGACTCCAAAATTTTGTAATATAAATTAGATATTTTACACCACCACACCCCGCATGAATATGGTAGAGGAAGCGTCACTGAAATACACAATTTACATATACGTTTACACTAGCATACATACGGTGTGCACATGGGGGCTGAAGTATATTACACGTTCTATATATTATTACCTGCTGAAAATAGGACAGAGACGCACATATGTGACACATTAAATAAGAGGCAGAACATCGAGTATTTGCGACTGCTGCAAGCTAACAATCAGAGGACGCTATTAACAACGATCACTACGTATACGGCAGGGTGTTTCCTGCTTTCGAAAGACTAGAGGCTGTAGGGCTTCTTACAGTTACCTAGAAGGAAATGCAGTGCCTACACCGAACACCCCAACGACTTAAAAGAATATACACTCTTAGGCAAATGGGAGTATATGGGGCATCACTCTGGAGCACAACAACAATCATACGAACTGACTGTGTTGCCTTTTTCGCTACTTTCTTATAGAAAGTGCTATCCCACATTTAAAGCTGCGTGCTACCGGTGACCAGGCAGTTCTGGGCACCCAGCGATAACGTGAGGAAAGCACGCAAGATAAACGACGATAATTGTGTGGGAGAAAAACGTCTCAAATACACTGTTTCTGCCCAGAGTGTAGCCACAAGGTAAATCATTTAAGATGTAATCAAAGGGCATTGTGATTGCTGCAATAAAAGTTACTTATATCACCATGAAGCTATTTCCATTCAATCAATCAATCAATCAATTGTGATTGCTATGTCCATAGAAGAGTGTGGTCTATCATGCCACAAATCGCAACCAACAGCCCTCTGGCTCCCCATTTTAGCATGAAGTGATTGCCAACTATAGGAGGACATGCATTAATGTAAAAAATGAACGAACTCCTTGCATTAGTCTCATTTCCACCTTATTCTGTCGGTTAAACTCTCTACCAGAATTGAACCTGCAACATTCAAATGTACAAATGTACGTAGTAACTTACGCTGAGAAAAATGTGACACTATGCACCTTAACACTTGTACCAAGATACCAAGAACTTCATAAGCACTGGTCTGCGTGAAAAGTGTTTTCCTCAGCTACCTAGAAATGTTAATCGATGGTATATGGCAGGTGTGAGCCACCTTTTAAGGTGGAGAGGCAAGTTGCATGAAACCTACACAGCCGGGGACAGCACAAAAAAGTGGGGGGCGGGGCATTTACAAAGAAAGTGTAAATATTTTGCAAAATGCCACTAATTTGTAAAACTGCATTAAAAAATCATGTTCATTTTGAGCGAAAATACCATTATGGGTAAAAAACTGCCATGTTGGCTTTCAGAGAGAATGTGGCAAGGGAAAGTGAGGTGGTGGTTTGATGCCACGTCAAAAGGCCGCATAAAACAGCCACGCCGGCACAGCATGCGGCTTATGGGACACGGGTTGCCGGCCCCTGGTGTAAGGAAAAGACAATGTTACTGGAACCTATGTTTCAACAAGGGGACAAGTCGTGGCCAAGGCAACAACTGTCCAATGCTAGCTACATAAGGAAGCACTAAAAATGAGCTACAACACAATATCAGGAGGTTTTAGCTTGTACATTTACTTCTTTATGTTGACATGTTAACGGATACCAGTTTGCGCTTAACGAGGCTATAGCTCCCCACACATAAACATATATGTACGTACACTAATGTACACCTTTACGTTTTCCCAAACCATAAATGATCATGCAAACTAAATTTAAACTATATTGAATATAGATTGAACTGAACCACCACTGCTGCAAAGTCATGAGGCTTTTTTTTATCGTGCACAACACCCACATATGCGCAAAAGGGTCAAGAAATACAAGATAACTGCAACGATGGTGTTGACATCTTCTGACACTTTGTGCAACTACAGTCATGAACACTTTGGCTTACGCATAATTTTTGAGGTTAAAATGATTAAAAAGGTAACCGATTCACAATAACGCTGCTGTGGAGTTTTCGCACCAGTATGTAACACAATGCACAATGTTTCTGTAATAACAATTCTGTGATTGCCTAGTTTATTTTGGCCCCGCTAGATGGCGCCATCTATCCAGCCCGTCAGGGGCTCGCATGCTTAAAGCTTTAGTGTTCGAGGCCATTCTAGGTTTGATAATCCAGCTGAAACAATGTAACGGCTATTGGGGGCTCACATTTCAGCTTATTTCGACTCAACAGCTGGAGTCTTAGCAATGCCGATATCGCGAGTACCTACGACGAAGGTGGATTTGCGAGATAGGGCCACAAATTTAAAGGCTATCCGGCAGGTAGCTTACGTTATGTAAAGATTAATGTTCTGTAAAGACCCGCGCATGTGCAGATTCTATCTGGTATCCAGTAACATGGTAAATGAAAAAGTATACGTACAAGCCAAAAGCCCCTATTGTTGTGTTTTCAGCATCTTTTTTATTGTAATTTTTAGCACTTCTCTCTTTAGCAATGAATGAACAATTTGCTAAGCAATTCATTCTACTCACTGTTCCATACGCATTTTCTTCTCCTGTTCCCTATGCCATTCCAACAAGCCCATATGACTCCCGTATAATTTTACCGAGTATACGTGGATTCTATGCAATTGCCAAGAACAGACACAACTCTGCTTATTCATTGCATCTGATGTGTGGTGTCGTGACTGCAGCCACCGCATTCTGTCCTTCCCAAGATGGCTGAACGTTTGCAGTGCCGATTTCCTTGTAGATAACTGCAAGAGACCCTACGCGAGAGATGCTGATAGCAAGAACGGCAATGCGTGCCATTGATTTTCGTCCGCCTAAAGACAACGCAAAGTCAACTGGCTGCATCGCTGACGAAACAGACGGCAAAAGCCGACAGGACAAGTCCACTAAAAAAATGCAGCTAGAGAGTCAACTTAAGGCAAGCCACTATTCATCACCCACCCAGATACACCGCGAGCTAAGAGCGGTCAAAGCCCCTCACGTTAAAGTGAAGTTGACAAATCAACATTCTTCATTTTGACATGACAAGCTCATTATGAGAGAAAAAAATCGAAGTCAGAGTTTCATGCCTGAATTTAGTGCAGCACCTCCCGCTGCTCGTTGGGGTTTTCACTGGCCCACATTGGCCCAGTAATACTTTGTGAAACTTCCAATGTAATACGTCTGGAACCCGCAGCATGTCATGCCATTGATTTTCTAAAGAGTTATGAAAGCCCTAGCAGTTGTTACCAAAACCCTTGATGTTGTGGTTAAGCTGGTGTGGGAGCCTCAAGGTCACGGCACTACCAGTATTTTTGTTTCAGGGCATTTTCCGGTTTGCTAAGTGTCTTACCGCAGCAACAGCAGATCCATCGCTATTGTGAAAGTGCGATGCACTAGTATTACTCAAGGAATTGTTTTTTTTCTTTGTCGTCCCTTTAATGCATATGAAAATGCACAGCCTTCTAACACTTATCAATGAGAGATGACGAACGGTTAAGTATTTCTCACATCCACTAAAACATCATCAGCATTAAAAAGAAAGCCAGAGTAACAAGCAAAGAGCATCAAATAGCAAAATATGCAAAAAAAAAAACGCTTAAGCTTTTTGTTTTTTGTGCAACAAAGCCCACTGGCCAGTTATACTGTTGCGCAGCACAGCCAGATAGCACACTTCATATTTCGCGACAGAGTATTCGCGAGAACATTATAGGCAACAAATTAAAAACATCACACTCAGTTTATGGGTGACTGTGCGTAACTAGACGAGAAAATATAAATATCAATGTAAAGAAGAGAAGAGGGCGAGTTCTCACACAAAGAGCTACACCCGCCATGGAGCACCTAGGCATCTATACGGTGGAGGAGACTCCCATATACGCAAGTCCTCAAGCCGTTCCTAGTTAAATAAGAAGTATGTCGGTATGACTAGAGATGCGGCAACACACAGAAATCTAGGGTAGGACCGAGAAGCGTGTTCACGCAGCAAATGCGTCACCATCATCGACAGCTACAGATGGCCAATGCGTAATTGCACTCGGAGATGTGCGCTGCAAGAACGGAAGAGTACCATGGCAACGAAATTAAAATCCGACTCACGTTAATGACAAGCGGGTGTATAAGTGTGCGTGCATAACGTGGTAAATTAGGGCGAACTACCATGGCGCACGAACCACCGAGTCGTCGACATTGACAGCCATGTGGGAGATTGGCCCGCAGGTGCCAGTGGAGTAATTACGAGAAAAAATGTTTGGTCTCAAAAGGCTGTGGATGAGCCCCACTCTCGTAACGCTCGTAATAAGCTCCTGCATTACTCGAGGAGCATGACGAGGTCATTTGCACTAAGCATGTTGCTCTGTGCCATTGAATCTCAATTAATACAGTACGTTCCCACTCAAACGATAGCTCCAGCATCGCTGCAGTATCAGCCAACTTGTCGTTCGCACTATCACGTACTTCTAGGTGTCCTTTGCCGTCTGCGCATGCTCTCCTTTCGTTTTCACCGTGTAAGCATAAACAGCGCTCTCTCACGACTATCGCCCACAAATGGAATGCTTTCTGTGAAGTTATTTTAGCTCTGCCTCCTCTCCTAGGAGTAGATCTAGATCATTAGCACGATGAATGTGATTACTGTCGGAGGTTTCAGTTGTTAGGCCTGTTGAACACAGGAGGGCCAGCCTTTGACCTTGCTGGAATGGGCGGAGGCTTCCCGTCGGTGGCAGCCTGCATGATGACAGGTGCCATGACCTTTGGCCTCGACGGTATTGGTGGGGCTGGTGGCAGACTCGGGGGTGGACCTGCAGGCGGAGCCGTGTGAGGTGCAGAAGTCGCACTTTCAGTAGCAGCAGGTAAAGTAGGAGGTGGGCCCTGCGGCACTGGAGGCGGAGCTTGTGCCGGAGCAGGTGGGAGAGATTGTTGACTGGAATGCGCCAAATGCGGGGGTAGAGTGGGAGGAGCTGAGGAAGGTGGGCCAAAGGGGGGCGGGGCTGAAGGCATGTGAGAGGGCGGGCCCTGTGAGAATGGGGGCGGGGCTGATGGAAGTACAGGATGCTGCTGACTGCCTTGTTCGTCTGGTGCAGAGGATTGAGTGGGAGGAGGAGGCGCTGGAGGAAGTGTCTGCCAGGGGGACGATGGCGGTTCTTCTTCCTCGTCCGCGCCTCCAATGCCGTTCTTCGCCGTGTCCGGGGGACTCTTTTCGAACGAATCGACTCTGGGTGGTGGAGGTGGCGGAGGAGGTGTGTCCGGTGGTGGACCGGAAGAGGCCGATGGCTCTGTGGCAGGTGGTGGAGGCCGTATAGGTGGTGGAACAGGCCTTGGTGGAGGAACCCGCCTCGGGGGAGCAGCAGAAGTTGTCTGATGAGAGGGGTGAAAGAAAAAAAAAAAGGCAGCTTGACATCCGAGTTAAACGTTTGTTGTTAGGTAGCTCAATGAAAGACTGAATTGTTTGATAACAGTCAGAAGGCCAGTCCAACATTAAATGAGCGTGCTTCTGCTGAGCTAAAATGCTAAGATTTTCGAGGTCTCTTTATGCATGCTTTGATACAAGTACATGCGACACTTGACTAAGCGGAACCCCGATTATACAACTTTCAGGGGACCATGCAAAACCATCGTATAATCCAGGCGTCGTATAATAAAAAAACTAAGATTATAGGCAGTGACACGCAGCCTTTCCCAAAGAATGAGTACCGATGACTTGAATAAGCCTAAGGCACGACCTTAAGCCTCCGCAAAGAAGCAAGATTAAATTATTCTTGCCAGTGGCGGCTAATGGCAGCATTTAGTTGAAGGAGATGCGAGCAAATATTTATTCTCAACTTAAAAAAGAAATCGAATCCAATGCGCATCTTTCTACCAATGGTCTGAAAATTGCCTGCGCATGAAACGAACCGAAGCTGCTTTGCCAACAGCCTCCCATCAGAAGAGTCAGAGGCAGTGTCATCGCTATCATATAATAGCGACGGACCACAAGTTTGCGTGGAATGCCTTTGTGCGAGACTTGGCTATGTGCGTTGTAATTTGTTGCCTTGTGAAGTGCAACTAATGATGCCCCGCTGTCGTTATGAACGTTGACGCCAAGTGAGAGCAATATTGCACACTAAAAACAGCTGTATCGCACCCTTATGCATGCGCAAGCCTGTGACTGCAAAAGCGACAAAGCTATATGGGCTAACTGTATATATCAAAGCTGTCTGTATCAACTGTATGTCGAACGGTAAAAGTTTCCACGGACCAAAAACGTGAAAATATCAGCTTTTCGGCCGGCTAAAGCTACTCTCTGTGGACAGAGCTTGACCAGGTAACGACCCCAGATACGTACATATGCGATCGAGGTGTATGTACGAGCACATGAACTTCCAGGAGAATAAATTTTCCATTCCAAAAAGACATCTGTCACACAATACTTTTCTAATCGTCAATTTAGGGACCAAGTTCATATTTCGCACTAGGCGGTTTTTTATTTCAGACGGAATCTGAAAGTCATTGTAAGATGCGATGTCTGGATAAATATGTGTCGTAAAACCAAGGTTTTTAATACATTATTTCTATGGGGCTTTTGCCAGGACCAAACCGATTCGTTGTAAAACCCTGCTTCCACTGTAATAGCACTTCAATAATTTTACTTCTCAAAACCTGCGCTATACTTACTGCTTCACGTTTGATGCTCCACTGTGTCAGTCTTACCCTTAGGTGCCTTCACTGCATCACATTCACCCGTACCTCAGCTCTGGATGTCTTGAGGAGAACTGGCAGTGCCAATTCAGAAATTCATGGTATGGATAGGCAGGCAGTATTTACGCACTAATGCTGCACAGATGATCAGCTGCTACATTCTGTTCAAAGTGCTCTCATTGGTTTGAACTCTGTCTCACTCGAACAACTTTCCTGCCTTTTCACACCACCCTGCCATCACCGGCAGCAGAGGACCAAAGACACATTTACGCATATATAAAAATTCACAAACACAAGCGCACTGTTCGAGCTTTCTTTATGTGCGCACAATTATGTCTTTTGTGAGCTGATTCATCAATAACATGACGCAACAACTTACCCATAAGTACATGTTAAATAATCTGAATATCTTACGCTGTGACTTTTTTGTTCGCCCAGTAAAAAGCGAAAAGCATGGTCTTTTGTGCTAGGTTTGAATTAGAACAAATAGTTTACGTTGCAAAGTTTAAGGGGTGGAGCACAAGACTTGGCATGCACAGAAGGATGCATGGGCGATGTACTATACATACAGGGTGAAGTGTATGCAGCCGTAAGAGTTCCTACATACCTGCTCTTGGACAGCAGACGCTTTGACCTCCTGCTCGGGTGGAGGAGGTGGCCGTTGAGGAGGTAATGGCCTCTGCGGAGGCGGCGGTCGCTGCGGAGGCGGGGGCCTGCCCGGTGGGTTCATAGTTGGTGTCGAGCGGCCCGGCACGGGCGGCGGAACAGCCGACTCCTCGGGGACAAACGCCATGTCTCCGGAGAACGAAGGGCTGCTCTTACCCGATGAAGACTGCGAGTGGTACTCGTAGTCGTTTGACCATTCTGCACAGTGGGGAAATAGAATTCACAGGTGTGCAACCTTTACCACCACCACCCCCCCCCAAAAAAAAACAAAATAAAAAAATGCATCACCCAACAGCAGCCAACACTAACACACAGCGAACCTTATACAATGCAAGCCAGTTTTCCAATTAGCTCAGTCAGAAAACGGCTAGTTTTCAGGTGTGAGTTTGAGTCTCGTTTCAAACACCATGTAAGCAGGTTGTGCAAGAACAAGCCATACAACAGGATGCCCTGCATGCAACTAACCATGAGGCCTCATTAACAACCAGATATATACAGAGTGAAGCAGCGGCACCAACTGGTGGAGCACACACTACAAATGTAGCCAATTGTTAGCCAACTTTACCCAGTGTGAGCGAGCGTTAAAGGCGTTTGTTTTTTAACAATACAAACTTTTTACAAACATTCTATGACAGTCAGGCTCCTCTAGTTTTCGAAGATGAACTCTACGTTAACGTGGAAATACTTTCTTGCGGCTTAAATGGCATTGATGTGACTAATTATCAAAACCTTATTAACCTATTTCTAATTACTGATTTGAAGTGAATTAGCATGCCCTTCATTAGCAATCAAAAAAGTATCTTGTAATTAGAGATATTCATCATCGAAGGCTGATACAAAGATTGACAGCAGGAAATACAAAGACTGACAACTACCCACAACAAGGAAGTGACGAAATTTAAATCTAGGAGCACAGCAGAGAAATTTCTTCCCGAAAATAGGCAAGCATTCTGACATACACAATTAAACATATGTGGTGGTTATTTATTTTTTAAGCTACGAACAGGTGCAAACAACTGTTTCCTCTATCTGCAGGACGAAGTGCCACAACAACTGCCCCAAGTTTACGCTTCACAGGGAAAAAAAAATTAATATCCCATTGTTTTTGCACACAGAAATAGACAAGCACCAAACAATACACGCAAAGGTAAGGCGATTCGCTAGTGTAACTAAGACTAACTATTAGCAGCTTTTCACAAGAAGTTATGGCCAGGACGTGCCTTCATTCCAATTTAGTCACTGCCTTTTCATGTGTACTTCCTGTCTGACGTAACAGTTGTCACACTTTTTTGTGCACTGATAGCAGTCAGTTTCGATAATGAACTTAAAATTCGATGACGAATATCTCAAATTTGGTGAAACTTTCGTAATTTGAAGAAAAAAATTAGTATGCCACAAATTGGCATGCGCTACAACTTTGTTTCAACTGCTACCCTCATGCAAATAATTAAAAAGTTAATTAATGATCTTACATTAATTATTTCAATCGGTGTCATTTTAGCAACAGCGAAGTATCGCCACCTAAACATAGAGTTCGTGTGCAAAAACGACAGGAGCGTTACAGTCATAAGATTTTTATAAAAAATCTGTATTGCCAAGAAAAAAAAACACGCTGCCTACAGCCCATCCATGGTATAAATGTCATCATTTATGTTATGTCATGTATATTCTGGCATCTTATTTGAGGAAAGACAGCTATCACACTTTCTAATATACTGAATTCATGCCCCAATATATTTTCTATCCTTGTCAAGCCATGCACATTTCTATGTATCAGGTGTCTCAGCTAGCTAGAATCGAGACTGGAAAAAAGAAGATAACAAAAAAGGGTTTTAATATCATGTCCCTCAAATAGCGTGAAGTGCAGTACAGTGCGGCTATAAACTAACGCAACCATGCAAAACCAAGTAATGCACGGAAATAGTAGTATAGTTGCCCACGAGCATGTGTGTCTTTTATATTTGGCACATTTCAGGTGCTTCTGATTTTTTTTCCGAAAAACAAACAAACAAAATCAGACAGACTTCAGCATAAAGTAAATGCTTGATTCTGAAGTTATCAGAGGTGGCTTAGCTTACATTGTAGTAAACCTCTGACCAATTGAAGTGAAAATTGAAGTAATAATAATAAAATTATTATTATTATTAGTAGTAGTATTAATGTCTGTTTTTTAACATACCATAAGCACGGTATGATTATGAAGCCCACCATAGTAGAGGGTTCCGTAAATTTTGAAAATAATGTGCACTGACATGGCACAGTGTATGGGGCAAGAATGAGAAGGCTGGCTAATAATTGTTATTTATTATTTAATAGTTAACAATGAGAAATAGCAGATTGCAAGCACACATGACTACCACTAATACAATGCATGTAAAACCTTCTAAGAGCACTTTTTTTCGTTTCTTTTTTTTTTAATTTGGTCAGAGTTAGCTGGCACTCCCGATATATACATTTACTCAGTAAAACAAATATAATGGCTTCTGATGCACACATTATGTCACTCGTGCTGCCCTTGTCTCGATACAGATGGCACGCACTGGGTGACATTCATGTCACGACAAGCCATTTATCTTCGTCATGCAGGAGTGCCATGCATACAGATTCCGATGCACACCCAACTAACGAAACATTGAACGAAACATTGTACGAAACAACAACTAACAGAGAGCTTTGTGCATGGACAAACCATCGGGTGCGGCATCGTTCCCATCCAGTGGCGCTGCGTCCTCCTCGGCATCTCTGCTCGAGGGCTCCGCCAGGGGCACCGTGTTATTGCAGCACAATTTAAGTTCGTGCTCCACTGCCTGTGCCCAATTGGTGGTCTTCAGGGATACCACTATGCGCTGCCCATCCACCTGTAGTAGAGTTTAAAAAATTATTGAAAGGAACTAGCACTCTACTTTCTTATTTTATAAAAGTTGTCCAACCAAGTTATCAACCACTGCCAACGTGTGAAGCAGCATCAAAAAGCAAACTGTTTTTAATGTTGTGAGCACTGTAGAACTATTTTGGAGCATGCAGGCACAAAAAAATGGTTGAGTGAAGCCCAATTTTACACTGGGTGGAACTCGCACTGAATTGGCTAGTGACTAGGTACAAATGCCGAGCCGGTCTCTCCTTGTTTGTTATCTCTCTCCTTTGGGTGTAAATGTTAACGAGAGATGAATTTTAGCCCCCTCCAAACCGCACTGCACATTAAACAAGTTGTAAATAAGATCCTCAAAAAAAAGAATAGAATCAGACTATGATGCATCACAAGCCTTCGTGAAGAAACTAGGGCGAATCGGAAAAGCTCACCTGTGTACCTGAAAGGTGCGTGGCTGCGAGCGCACTTTGGCCTTCCAGGAATGTCACCCAAAGCATGTCAGCCACATACCTGGGTGTGTCAAATGCAATCACACAAGTTCAATTCCATGAATTTAAGGAGAGTCTTAGGAAAGTTTTTGGGAACAAAAATGTAAAAAAAGTTTTTTCATAGATTCTGCCTATACTGATGCATAACCTTGTCAGCTTTCATGCATCCTAGGCTATCATTCATGCAACATAGTTAAAGAGTTCATTGTGCTGGCGGCGGTAGCGATGTCATTGGTTGCGAGCGAAAAAGCCTGTGAGTGAAAATCTGAGAAAGATGCAAATAAAGAAAAGAGCCAGAGAGCGCTTGAATTTCGGCTTTCCTCCAACACAGTTTATTTCTCGATAGAGAGCTGAAGGCGAAGGTGATAGCGTCTGTGTGTGTTTGTGTGTGCATGTGTGTGTACGCACACACGGCAATCACTCAAAAACGAAGCTGAAGGGTTCCCGAATCTTTTTTTTAGCTATTATAGCCTGTTATATCACGCCAGTGACCAACAGTGTTTTATTTTTATTTCTTGCTGTTTCTGACGTTTCGGTTTTTCATGATCCTACAATCTATTATTGACGGAATTTTCTCTATCTCGGAGTATTCATTTTGAACTTGTGCTAAAAAGCTGAATTTTTAAAGAGCACAAAAGGGTGTACATTGCATTGTTACCTTTGGTAGTCATAAGCGTTTAGAAAAAGTAAAGTAAAACTAAAGCTTCACAATCTCGCCTCTAGGAAAGCTGGAACCACGAAACTGCATGTGGTGGATGGCTCATTAACACGCGCAGAATCCAATTACGTTTACTATGGCAAGATTTGCGCCACCGTTCTAACGAAAATGTGATCATATGACATTTAAATTAGATATGAGCATATGAAAACACATAACCACTAAAGCTTTTGTCATCCTAGCCTAAATAATAGAGCACTTGATGTCAAAAAACTGGATGACCCTTAACAGAGACAAAACTGACTGCCTGACACAAATAAATGACACAAAAAGTTGTGCCTAAGACAAAAAAAGTTTTTAGTGAGCATGACAACAAACTCTAGCCATTTATCTAACTCTTAACTAACTTCACATTTTTCATTCCCCTTGGTGGTGTGGTTGTCATGGTGTTTTACAGCTGACCCCAAGTTCAGAGGAATAAATCTCGAGTGTAGTGGCCAGCATTTCGATAGCGGCAAAGTGCTAGAGGCAAATGTGTGTGCTTGGATACAGGCGCACATCTCCCAGTAGTCATAAGCATAGCGTGGTTTTGGGGCGTAAACACCTACAATTATTAACTCGTTCAACCAAGGCTAGTACCATGTGGAGAAAATATGAATGTTGCTCGATGTGCGAAGGCACTAGAGAGCACGGCTTTACCTGATCAGGATAACCTCGCCAACCGTAGCAAACGTTTGGATAAGCGCTGCGAGGAATGTGTCTTCGAAGGCAGCGCCCTCTTCTTCCAGGTGGACCACCACAGTGCCATCCGGTGGTCCCATAAGCTCTACGACCTCCCGAAAGATCTGTTCTCGTACAGCTTCGTCCACCTGGGAAACCTCGATATCAATGTCGGCCACCACAGGCCTGAAAATTTTTCAAACAGAAGAGCACAGTTTGTTAGTGGCACAAGCAATGAGTGACGCTTTTGTTTCTCTTCAAAGCACTTCGCTTAAGCACTTACTCATGCTTTTCCATGTATTCAGATAAAATCTCACAAAAATAAAGCTGCTATGAAATCAATTGTGTCAATTCAAGTTAACAGTTATAATGCATACATATTATATCGGAGAATGAGTTAACGTAAAATATGGGCCCATTAGTTGTCAGCATGATTAATGAAAAGTAATTGAACGAGTTCATTAAAAGAGCAGTTAGAATCGTTAAAGGGGCCCTGAAACACTTTTCTGAGTAACCATAGAATTAATTCACTGAAAGAGCTTATTGCCTCACAAATTCAACGCCTCAAATATTTTAAGAATCCATCCAGTACGAGCAGAGTTGCAAAGATTTGTCACACTGTGCAAGAGCTTTTCGAGAATGCACTGAGAAGTCTCAGTGCTCTACGTATAAGAGTGAATTCAGATACTGTAGAATATTGTGTTCAAAATAGTTACTCCTACTGCTAAAACGGCCTTTCTTCACGAAATGCGGTCACGTTTACTCGCGTTTGAAGCTCATTGCCGCTTTTCCGTTCCGATTTCTAGATTTCTCAACTTATCAGCGCATTCTCGAAAAGCTCTGATTTGTACCACGAATATTGTCGCTAAAAACAAAATAATGCAACATATTTTTCTATTTTACTGTATGATGGCCTTCGGTTGTCTATTCACAAGAATTTAAGAAAAATCGAAGATGGTGTTTTTTGATTATTCAAATTTCAGTGGAGTACACTTTTGCCAATATGAGAACTTTGAGGCAATATATAAAAAATTACATTTGCCCTACGGCAACAATAATTTATGTACCTAATGAACACACTATATCCTTAAAACGTGTCAAGTTTTAAAACGCTGCTTGCATTGCTTTCGGAAAAAAAAAATGGGGAATACATAACTTATTTTAAACTGTCGCAAAATTAGACATTTTTAAAAGATATTTTCTTAAGGTCTACAAACTTGAAACCGTATGAATTCATTCTTCATTAGACATGCATTTCAGGTAAAAAATATCTTCCCTGAAACAAAAATATTTGTCTTTTTATAGCATCTGCAATTTTCGAAAACGACAGGTGAAGAACTTGGTGCCTCCGTGTTGGTGAAGTTTGATATTTTTTTCTCGTAAGTTATGCCGTTAATAATAAAGCGAAGTTGACTTTCGGCCTACCTGGTGAGAGGTGCACGAAATACAAAATACTCAATGAAATCTAAAATATCAACTTTTGGACTCGTGTCGATCTCTCGTGGAATCACCCGGGGAACGGGTTATATGCAGGGGTTGCAGTTATACACGAGCACATACAGTAACGTCGGGTGGATGTCAAATGCGCTCCCTCACCTGTGATCAGATGTTTTGAGTTCAGCTCTACCATAATGCGCAATGCGTCCAGGGCTCCAGAAAGGGTCCTCTGCAAAAGAAAGGTTTTTTACAAAAATGCGTTTACAGGCGTTCACCGTGCGCAAACAGAGTGATGCGGAAACAGCAGCTTTGTGCAAATAGTGAATTTTAGGTTTCAAGTGAATTCGAAGTGACTAGTGATGTTGCTCGAATGACTTTGAATCGAATTCGAATATAGTGTATATCACATATAAAAAAAAAATGGGCGTATTTGTTATGACCCAACTAATCTGCATAATATACATTTATTAATTGAAACAAGGCCTGTGCAAATGCCATTATTATTTTTTTTATTGTTCAAGAGAAGTAGAAACAACACTGAATAATAGGAGAAATTGACTTTTGGGACAATGAAGTTATAACCTGTAAAATATGTTGCACTTTATTATTCACTATACTTCGAGCATATTAAGTCGTATAGCAAGATATAAGCCTAAAAAAAAAGAAAAATGATGAACCGATGTGAGGGTGATACGTTCTTGACAGTGGGGCTTTGCGACAGTGCAGGTTTTTCCTGATTAAGTGTTTTCACGGCTTCGTACCGCTTCACTGCAGTGAAACCAACAAAAAATTACATTCAGACTAATCCAGACCTGTTTGCTGTTTAAAACAAAAGCCCTAGAAGGATTCCGGTTTTGTGCACCGGCATAGCCTATAAATGAAAGTAGCTAACGTGGTTGCTTGGGCGAGTTGGTACGACATGATTCACATAAAAAACAGCGCCAAAAACGAGAGACAAGAAAAAGAAGGAGACAGACAGAGTGTCTACTCAGAGAAATCAGAACGAGCCCAGAAAATAATGCTCAGAACCGTACAAAGGATAAGGGACGTGGGAAACGAAACTTCGTCGTTATTCCCTATATCCACGGCGTCACCCACAATCTCAAAAAAGTAGCCAGCAGGTGCGACGTAGACCTGGTTTTTTCTGCTCCAGAAAAACTGGCTAGGTTGTGCAAAGCCGTGAATCCTGGTTCGAGGGGCGAGCGAGGCTGCAAAGTCAAGCATCGAAACAAGTACGTTCCATGCATTGAAGGAGTGGTGTACTCACTACCCCTGTCTTGCGGCAAGTGGTACATCGGCCAAACAAGCAGGTGTTTAAATGAGCGGCTGAAAGAGCACGCTCACAACGTCTCCTCTACAGTTTCGGGCCATCTCGGCATTCATTGCCGAGACTGCGGCTGTGTCCCTGATTTTCAGCTTTGTACCGTCATCAGGCGGCATCGGGACCAGTTGATACGTGAAATTTATGAGGCTTCAGAAATAGAAAGGCTGGGCAGTGCTTGTGTCAGCAGGCCTTCGATTGCGCTATCATTAAAAGAAATAGATTTCCTTCGGCACGTTAGCACACATGCTGCTCATGGTGCGTTGTGAAGATGACTATGTGGTTGTTAGGTGGATTCTGTATTGTTTGTTTTGTATTTTCTTTTTTTGTTAGAAGCTGCCCAAGTATATATTGTGCGGTTCTGGCAAATAAATCTTGTTGTAAGTTCAGTGCCGCTGTCTGTCTCCTTCTTTTTCTTGTCTCTCGTTTTTGGCGCTGTTTTTTATGTGAATAGCCTATAAGCCGTGGCGAGGAAGAAAAGCCTGAGTGAGTAGCTGGCTATTTTTCATGTTTTTCCATGTGCCAGCCAAATCATTCGAATACACTTTTTTTAAAGCTACACACAACATTTCAAGAGTATGTGGTTAACTCTAAGCACCCTTCTTTTATCTGAAAGCAGAAAAAGAGTTTTTTCTTGCTCAAGCACAACTTAAAAAACAAGCCTTTTGCTTCTGTGATAGAGGGTGATAAGTGAAGTGACCGGAAGTTTCTTGGGTAGCAACACGTGCTCCTGCTCTTGCTACGTTGAAACTGACCGAAAAGGCGAATACATCCGATTAAATGCTTTTGTGGCTTGGTACTCAACAGCACAGAAACCACCTTTACAGGGGGTTACATGCAGACTAATATACACCTACTTGTTCATTTCAAATACTTTAAAATTTTCCCTAACTTAAATTCAAATGAAAGCAATTTCAAATACTGTAATATTCGTTCGAATAGCTGAAGCATCCGAATATTCATAGAAGCCTAGTGAACAGGATCGGGACAATTCAATGATTTCATCACAATTTTTTTTCTTTTTGCCCTTTCTCATTGATCTGATCAATGGTACGGTGTCAGCAGAGTAAAAGAAGTTATTACTTTGTGCCGAACAAGCTGTTGAACTGGCCAGGAAAGAGGTAAACTAGAGCATGTCAGAAAAGGAGTTACATAAATTGGAAGTGTTTGTCGACACCCTAATAGAACTACCTGGCAACGCTGAGCATTTGCACCTAAAACACCACAGTACCGTCAACACGTGGTGGTGTACCTCCACCAAATACATACCTAACCATGCTAAATTTGCTATGCTAAGCGTCAACAAATGCTAAAGAAAAAACAAGTTTTGCAAGTGTCACAGGTAGTTGTGAAGGCAGAAAATGAAGTGCGCATTCTGAACTGAACCAACCTGTTTGCTCTTTGAATGCATGTTATAATACCAGAACCTTATAAAGCAACGATTTCTGTATAAAAAAAATATAACGAAGCATTCTTATGATAATAGCAATAACATTCGTTAACAAACTAACACAGCCTCATCATCAAAAAGCTCAAATTTAGTAGTACTAGCCAACGAAAACATGCAAAAACATGAGTGGCAGTCAACACTCTCTCAAAATTTGTGTTTGTAAAGACACAATTTACCAACTGTGCAATCACAGCCACCACTGGATAGTGTTACGCAGATATTAAGGAGACAATGAAGTGAAAGGATGGATCAGTTTTCACAGACAATATGACAAACTATAGCTCCACTATTGTTAATTTTACCATAAAAGGTTTATTCACAGAAGAAAAAATGAAGGCCAATGTTTTATTTTTGAATATCACGTTGTGCTCATATGTCAGTGTCCCGCATGTCATGTGCCCGTGTATCAGCATATGTCAGTGTCAGGATTCAGCGTGACATCAGAGACTTTTTGTGGCTGAATTTCTGGCAGTAGTGCTCGCCGTACGCAAGTTAGATACAGCAAGTACATCAGCTGTCATAGTAACAGATTCTCTATCTCTCTGTGCAGCACTTACTGTTGGTGCTGATAGCCAAGTAACAAAGGCGTTCCGTGCACTAGTGCCTGCGCATTTGAGAAAAGTCCGATAAGTTTGGGTGCGTGGACATAAAGGCTTATTTCTAAATGAAATATCCGATTCCTTAGCTAAGTTGTCAATCAGCGAACCGATTCTACCGCACTGTCTATCATCCGCTTATGTGACTGCTGCTCGATTCCGCAGACGTACGCTTATGGAAGTCTTTAGAGATACAGCACTAACAAACTCTACAGAATATCGCCATTTATTAACACCGTGGCGAAGAGACTTTTGCCGCACTCGTAAACAAGAAGTAGCTATCACAAGGCTGCGTTGCCGGGTACCAAATCTAAATTTCTATAAACACAGGTCTGCTCAGGCACCTTCGCCACTGCGCATTCTGTGATGAACTGGAAACAATAAATCATTTCTTTTTGACCTGCAGGCAGTTTAACACATTATGAAAAACCCTTTTAGAAGTACCCTTACGTGGTATTGGTTGATTGATATATGGGGTTTAACGTCCCAAAACCACCACATGATTATGAGAGACGCCGCAGTGGAGGGCTCCGGAAATTTCGACCACCTGGGTTTCTTTAACGTGCACCCAAATCTGGGCACACGGGCCTACAAACATTTCCGCCTCCATCGGAAATGCAGCCGCCACAGCCGGGATTCAATCCCGCGACCTGCGGGTACGTGGTATCGGTATGGACTTATCTGTGCCAGTCATTTCATCTTTTGGAGCTTCCATTTCTGGTTTCTCTAATGCGACAGTATGCGTGGCCGTTTGGGACTATATTGATAAAACTAATAGGTTGGCTAATTAACCTCTTTGATTATCCTAACATGCACACGAAATTATATAGGTGTAAAAAATCTGAATATTGCTCTATTCATAAAATAGTTCGTTTATGTAAATATTTGCATGTATTACATTAAGCACCACATTTTCCTAGGCTATCGGTAATCTTTCTGTTATACCTCCATTATTCCAAATCTGAACAGTAATTTTTAAAAACACTCGATTCTTGGCCAATCCCTCACAGTGGGTGTGCGCCACTATCAATAGGTGAACAACAACGACGACTTCAAAAGAGTTCAATCATTCATTCAGTCAATCAAAACATTATGTTACAGTTGGACAATTTCACATTTTGTCCACACTGGCTCAGCAAAACTTTCATAAACATGGCACATGAAGTTATTTTCATAAATAAAGGTTTACGCAGGGCCCCAGAAGATGCCATTGAAAGTTTTGAGGCACCAGCGAATTGGTCCAGCAACCTGAAGGCTGCGACATGTCTTGTCTTCTCTTTCTACATTTCTTTCTGGCGTACCAAATGTTGTCTTGCCATAAATATGGTGCTAGCAGTAGAGTAGACTCTCAGTAAACGGAAATCTGTTTAATAGAACTGCTGCTTAAATGGAACAAATGCTTCTGACAAGATTAGTTTCGTTCTTGCATTGTGTGCCCCTAGTCATCTCTCAGTAAACAAAACTCCTGTTAAATGGAACACACTTTACTGGCCTATTTAGGTTCCATTTAACGAGAGTCTACTGTATAACGAAAAGCTAATTTACTAACACAAGAGAAATCTTTTATTCTTTAGTGCCCCTTTAAATAGTTTATGAAGCCACTTGATCTACCCACCAGTCTCCGAAAGTAGCCGCCGCCTGCGATACAGTATTCGATCCGTCCATGCTGGGACCCGGCACTTATCGCTCGTGTCGTAGTCGTCCGAGAAGAGATCGTACTTGTAGGTGGGCGCAAAGTTGATCTCCCCTTCTATGAAGTTCTTGAACACCTGTTGTCCGAAGAAGACAAGCGGTCATGTGCAAGGATGCATAAGTATAGCTGAAGGAAATAAAAGTCCATGCAGAACTGAAACAACTGATAGACAAAAGCGTGCCGATAATACACAGAAACAGGGTTACAATATAATAATTAGAAAGCTTTGCCGCTTTCAGTGGACCCACTGGAAAGATACTTAGCCTTTCATATATTTATAAGCCGTATTTGTGCTTTCTGCCTATATACATTCTCTTCAGCATAAATAACTTTTGTGAGGGCTGGCTGAAATGTGGCAGTTTCTCAAATGGAACGTGATTGGTTCGTGAAACTTATCCTGATCTCTTTTCAAGAACAATTTTCTCTACACCCAGTTTCGTTTCTAAATGTTCACGCTGAAAACCAATTATCTAGTCATGTAATGCTTGCATAATTTTTGCATTGTCCCCAAGCTGTGATTGTGTGGCGCACATATATTTGACGTAGTACATGAAATGAGTGTTGCTCTGAAATATAAATAAATAAGTAAATAAATATTCAGGCATGATGTTACACTTGAGCCATTTCAGTATACATGCACATTCCAGGGGCCATACTATTTTCCCTTTTCATAGCCTCACTGTTTCTTTAAAATCTAAATAATCAATAGAATCATTTGATCAGTGAAGCAATATTCAGATGATATCTTTGGTCAGTTGCAGCACAGTGTACTTAATTTCGGCCCTAAACCATTTCTTTCATCTCTCATAACATCAGTGTTGCTTGAAACCTCATCAATCAATAAATCGATCAATCAATCAATCAATCAATCATCATAATTAACACTATGATTCGAATATTCCTGCTGGTACATTTAGTTCAAGGTCTAAACTACATTTGATGTCCGTCATAACCCCAATGTTGCTTTGAAATCTAAAAAAATCATTCCACCAATAGATCAACCATTAAACCAACCACTTCATTTTTTTTTTTTTCGCTCTGAACATTTCCGTAGAAAACTTTCTTCACATAATTCTCGCACCCCCTAGTTTTTCATCAATTTTCCGTGAAAAAAAAAGAGTGCCAAGATTATGTGAGTAAATACGGTATCCCTAAATTTTTTGCCAAGGTGACAGCTGAGAAAGAAAACCACTGTGCAACAGAAAATAACAGGCATTTGGAAATCGTTTGAAGACTTTGAGGGCTCAGACGGGTCAGTGTGTGTGTGTGTGTGTGTGTGTGTGTGTGTGTGTGCGTACGTGCGAGTGTGTGGGGGGAGGGGGGGGGGACAACTGAGCGCAGCAAAGAAACCACCATCGCCACGCGGTGGCAGTCTGCCACTTGGCCCTTCACAAGCACTCAAGAGTGTTTTTTTTTTCCCACACATTAATGAGAATTTTTGCCCACAGAATGTATCGTACAACTTCAGTTTGCCACAGTGCCGAACAGTGCTGCCGAATAATCATATTTTCTGGGAACGAGTTAAGCAGAACATGTTAACACACAGCTCCAAGGGGGCACTTCTAGTTTTCGCGATTTCGATCGTAGGAGCCAAGAAATCTTATTACGCAGGAATGTATCAATGAGGTTCTGCTGTATTCCTCAAGTCAAATGAGGTGTTAAGCCTCGCATTTTACTATTATCGCAAATGTTTTCCCACGACAGAACAACGAGACAAGTGGAAGGATAGTGACCACAGCTTTCGTCGACTGACCTGCCCCTGCTGCTGCTGCACTCTGAGCTGATCGTGCTTGAGCAGCTCTGCCCAGTTTCCCTGCTTGACCAGGTCCTTAACCTCCTCGTTCTCCAAGTCCACACGAAAGTTGAAGTCCCCACACCAGAAAACGTAGTCGTGGGAATTCAATGTCCTCCCCTGCGCAGTGGAACCAACAGACCGGTAATGCTAATTCAGAAACGTCATTCGCAAATGTTTCATTTTTTAAGCGGCACGAGCCCATACGCTGACACCCTTATTTCTCTTCCAAGTAAACCCAGTTGAGCTCTTATACTTTTCCGAATATTCATAATGAGTGTTTTGTCTGGCCATCGTTAGAGTGATCCAAAAGTGTCGTTGAGCAACCATGGCCACTCACTATTCCATCTATAGAGCGGCATGTATGAAGCAACAAGACCCAGTCCACGTGCCACTAAGCCGGGAACCTGCATAGCATCTAGTTTTACCACCTGGAATAAACCTCTTAGTTTTTGTTCACTACATCAAGTGATAGGCCGACTTTTTTTCCTGGCTGCAAGTGTTCAGTACCCAACAAAAGTCTTCTTAAAAACAAAAATAATTAAAGTTAAGCATTAATTTAGATTAATAAATTAAAATAAGTTGTTAATTGAAAGGTTAGGATCCACTGCAACATTGCGGCACCAGGTGGCACAGATTTCAACCCCGCGCTTCTACCTATATTGCCTCCTAGACCTTCCTCGGTTACCTGTGAAACATAAAGTTAACCCTAGGAATACAGTGGGGTGCACTAATTGCGTGAATCAAATGCCACGACTCGACAAGTACCACGGGAACTTGTGGCACAGGGAAAAGGTACGCACTAAGGAAGACGTACTGTTGTCTTTCTTAGCGCGTCTCTTTCGCTCGCCACACGTTTTTACGCTGTATGACCACCAACAAGCCCATTTTTACATTCTACCGTGGTAAATCGATCGAGCACCCCCTCCCCCCCCCCGGTCGACATCGGGATAATGCAGAAAAGGTTGGCAAAGGGGCTTATGCTCAAAACTGCCCAGAAGTTTAATACGGCGGCCAAAAAGCTTACAACACTCCTGTCTTCCACTTACTCAAAGAAAGCTAAACAAAAAAAAATCTGTATACTAGAAATAAAAAGCTTCAATAAATAGCATTCGTTAAAGAGCCATGAAATTATTAAAGCATTAAAGAGCCATCAATCA
This sequence comes from Rhipicephalus annulatus, assembly GCA_013436015.1. Classification (NCBI taxonomy): domain Eukaryota; kingdom Metazoa; phylum Arthropoda; class Arachnida; order Ixodida; family Ixodidae; genus Rhipicephalus; species Rhipicephalus annulatus. The sequence goes on from WOVY01000863.1 coordinate 359,483, forward strand.
AGCTCTCCAACGCTTTCCTGATACATATGTTGGTCGCTGGACCGCTGACACGTTACCATTACAGTGCCGCTATCTCCATGCATGCAACGAAAAACTATTGTGTCGGCTACTGATGCTTTCAGCAACTTGAGAGGCCTTTCCTTGAGTACCCATCTTCCTTTTCGTTTGCCTGCTGTATCTAGAGGTACGTCCAGATGAAATTATAAACAGTAACTCAAATTAAATCCAGCGTGTCACTTCACAGTGAGCACTTGGTTCTCGATATTCTACTAAACTCTGTGCTAACTTTTGCATCACTAGGGGGTCAGAACTTAGATTGCTGCCTTGCACCGTGTTTTTAGCGATCTCGCTATTTTGCTAGGGTCAGTAGTATCGAGAAAAGAACGTGAGCTACTGACAATGAGATACCCATGGCTGATACCAACATCATTCTCTCTAAAGAACAATGATTGTTTTGAAGACTACATCAATATTAAAATAACATTTGAAAAATTTGAGCCAGTTTCCACATCATTGAAATAGTCAGACAGCAAAGCTGTAAGCACGGGACTGTATGCGAGTGAACATTATCATCATCATCACCCCTATTTCTTTTTTTTTTCTTCTCTGCTCTCTCAGGTCACGTGACCTGGGTGACTACGATGACTACTACTACAATTACAACAATGTTACACAGTAGACAACAATGCTTTGCCGTAAAATAAAAAGAGTTATTCGAAACTGAGGCTTTATCAGCTCCAAGTGCAGCGCACTGTGCATCAGTCTGCTGCACCACTAAGCTTATGAAGGAGTGTCTAACAGGCCGCATTTATTTATAAACATGCTGGATACAACCTCTGCAGCCGTGACCGCCACATCTTCCTTTTGATCGCAGGGCCAAGAAAGGAAGCCCAAACATTTGTTGGCCGTGTGTAACCGAACGTGCAGCGAGTCCTCACCATGGGAAAGGAGACCTTGCGTGTGATCTCGGCATAGTCAGCATTCCGTTCTGACACTTTGGACTGTCCAGCAGCAAAGTGGGCACACACGAAGCACAACGAAGTGCTGTGGAAGAGCAACCGAATGGCCACTCCCCCCTTGTTTCCTGTTGCTCCTCCCAGGCCTGTCTTGACCGTGTCCACCGCCACATCCCTGCAAAAGACGAGCAAGGTTTGGAATAATACAATAATAACTTTTATATGCCTAACAGATGTAAAACTGTTTATCATACTTTTGCAGAGCTTAGAGAGCTCTAACATTCACTTATTGCTCCATTCATTTATTTACACATACTGCGACTCTTGCGAATGAGTGCTCAGGAACGCCGCAAGGTGATGGGAAGGTCATGAAAGACACAATTGACAACCACCCGTTTGTTGCTTAAAGCCACAAAGAAATCCATCCGGACTTCTCAGAAAAAAAATGCTGTAGCTGAAGAAAAAATTGTCCTGGTTTGGCGATCGAACCTCAGACCAACAACATTCAGGGGTGGTCACTCTACAAATTTACAAAATCAAGCCTTCCGACGCACAATTCGGAAGGCTGCCAAACATTCGGGAGTATCCCGGGCAAATTGGGAGAGTTGGCAGGCAGGCAAATGGGCATTCTTTTCATCGAATATGCTGTCAGCATATCGATAACTTTTGTTATGCAGAGAGCTGTAAGTAGAAGAGAAACGTAGTTTGTAGGTGCCCAACACAGAACATGCCGACATTCCTTTAGGCAATTTTGATGGATTAGATGATAACGCCGGAGCTGCATGGCAAACACTGCCTCCGTCTTTAGCTATACTGGTTAACGCAACTGAGAAAATCTTGAGGCTGGTCAGGCATTTAGGTGTAGCATGGTGAAAGTTTAATAAATTCCATGGCTTTAGGCTCATCTTGGCCGAATTGGCACAGCTGCTGCACCCCTGAATACGATTATGTTCTGGAGCAGGTAAAATACGGCTCTACATTTGTACTGACCTGATGTAGGCGGCGTGCTCGGGTCGTACAAAAATGAACAGGCAGACGCCGACCAACTGCGCCGAAGTGAGCAGCACATATTTTTGTTTCTGGCTGATGGTCTTCTGGAGTTCTACCATCCACTCCTTCTGGCTGGAAGAGCTGTATAGTGTGGAGAGAAAAATAGCGAAATAAAAAATTGTATAAACGAAATGCCAGCCAGAACATGGCTTAATGCGGGAGGGGGGGGTCCATTCCACGCTTTGGGACATTTCAAGTAGATTACGATGATGCAGTGTTCTATGACATAACAGACATGTAGTCAAAGAATGGCAAATTAGATCTTGAAACAAAATACTTGCACATACTAGAATCAGGTTTGCTAGTATAATGTTTAATCTAAGTTGAACATGCAATCTGCCACAGAGGAAGAGGCAAAACTCAGCCATTCGTGTTTGCACGTGATAAGAAGAAGTCACTGTATTAAGGTAACAAAGCACTTGTACATTTTACAAACTGTGTTTGCCTACAAGAGGCTACATCTTTGAGTAGTGGATAAGATCAGTGCGCAGCTACACAAAGCCAAACACTGCTGCACTTCCTCCTCCCTTCTAGCTCCCCCTGGTGCAGGTGAGTTCGAATTCTACCTAGCAAAAAAGTTTCTCATAGCTTTGTAGCCTGGCGGTTGAGTGTAATACGGCATCCTTTAAACACGGAAGTGTGTTTCATTAGAAGCTTGCGCTGCCTTTCAGGTACAATGTGACATTTATTTGATATGATTACCAAAAGTGGCGAATGAGAAGAAAATTATCAGTGCTATATTTTTGATGATGAATGCTAGTGCATACACCACTCCAATATGCCACAAATGTGCTCTAAGATCTCGAAATGCCCTCTTTTTTTTAAACAAAAACCAAATTTACTATCTACTCAAAAAGAGATAAGCCATAGCAGGCCTTACGGTATGAAGAACTTTATTTAATGATCCATAACAGGCCTTCGAAAAAATAAACTTTGTGGTCAAATATATTAGACCAACCTCGAGAAATCAACAACACAAATAGCTACCACTATTTTGTTCTTGCAACAAGCACCAAATTCAAAGCAATGAAAGAAAGTGATCATGCAGTTAAAATATCAGGGGACCCTAAAGCTTCGCCTTTAGAAGTCGAACGCGATAGCGACATCTTGTTCCTAGTGCGTACTTCAAACACTTAGTGCACGAAACCTCTTCGAATTTGCTATGCACCCACAGTGTAGCCTTAAGAAAATAGGCACAGCTGCATGAGTGCCTTTTGTAGTGGGCTACTGACTTTAAACCACAGTCATAATAATATCATGTTCTCAGGCCCAATGGAAATGGGCGCTTGTAACACGCATTATTACTGTAATATTTCATGTTGTATTGTGAAGCATGTATACAGGGTGCGTGTGTTTGTAAAGCATGCGTTACTTTCACTATATTTCCAAGCAGAGAAAGTTTATTCACTGTATTCACAAGCAGACGCATGGCTGTGTGGTAGAACATTCGCTTGCCACGCAAACGATCCGAGTTCCATCCCCACTTGGATCCAGGATTTTAAAATTTTATTTGCATCCTTCTCGATCTTTAAGTCACGCATAAGGTGATAATTTTTCACTCACAACCAACCACGCTGATACCAGAATTTATGCGAAACGAGTACGTTAAAAGTGTGGCAGCTTGGGCTAGTTGGTATGGCATGACGATAGTTATAGCGCGAGAACAAAATGACGACACAGAGACAAGAAGGACACGAGCGCTCGTGTCCTTCGTGTCCTTCTTGTCTCTGTGTTGTCATTTTGTTCTTGCACTATAACTATCGAGTACGTTAAAGCTTCCTCACCTCACATTAACGATGTTCTGTGCGTTCAGGTCAACGATTTCCTGAAAGCCGATGGCATAAATGTCGGCCAGCGTGGTGTCAACTTGGTGGCTGACATCCACGAGGGCTGGGAGGAAAAAACAACAACAGAGCAAGCGCATTACACCACTAAAGAACAGACAGCACGAAAGCTGGAACTGTTACCTGCACCTCGAAGGTGCAGGTACCAAGAAACTTCTGCTCTAACCTTCCGTGTACTGCTGACAAGTATGGTTGTCATAAGTACCTTTTGCAAGTGCAGTTGATATTTGCATCAGTAAATCCGGCGAGTACATGGCGGCTACAGAAGTGACACGCAAGACATCCGGCTATTTATGACAGCAACTGAAAACTCTGAAAATGAACTAACTGATTTTGCTGGCATAGATAGCTTCATGTTGAAGCCACACATAGCAAAAGAAGCAGTTGACCATTTCCTATTTTTTTAAAAGGTGTAATCAGCAGTAAATGACCAATAAACTTGAAGACCTTATGCCTCTGAGTTCTCTTTATTTTGTGTATAAAGGGTTTAAAAATACTTAAATTTAAGAAATAAGATTAAAATCATCGTCTAATCATGCATGCTGTTACCATAGAGTTTTCTAAATATACACTAGAGGGAACTCTGGCACTAGTGTCTATGGGAGCTACAACGCATAGCGCTTCAGCGAGCATGGGAATTATGGGTATGACATGTATTTGCCTAGTCTTCGTACTTTACATTCATTCTGGCTTTGCGTGGCTTGAAGCTGGTCTGTCACGAAACAGCAATTGGCAAATGTTCAGCAGTTAAGCTTTACCACCTTAATCTTTTAGGCTTACCACATCAAATCGGGTCATGAAGTCAGAAACAGTTTGACTTTTTTTTTTTTCGAAAGAAAACCAATACGCAGCAATAAATGAAGCCAAAAGTGTGTTTGCCGCCTACAAGCACGAAGACTAGGCAAATCCATGTCATACCCATAATTCCCGTGGTCGCTGAACAATCGCAGCGCCAGTGTCCCCTCTAGTTAATTTTAGGAAACTCTATGGGCGAAAGGTCACAAGAATCTGAATATGAACATCAGCACACTACCACAAGCTTGCTTGTTCGTTTTTCTGCGCTAAGCAGGCACTCACCGCATCCACCGCCAACTGCGCTATTGTCGACGAGCCAGTCCGACATGGGGTGGTTGCGGAAGACGACACTGTTGAAGTGCTTCCCGCCATTGACGTTCCACGTGGCCACTGTTACGCGGACCTTGAGGGGAATTGTGTATTCCAGCTGCCGGCTGCACATGGCCCTCAAAACACTGGGGGGTACTGGAAGCACACAACACATAGTACCATTGTCGAGGGGTTCATCTCAAGAGACACTAGAGAGAAAAACAAGTTTTCTCACATCAGTACACTACTCTTCCACGAAAACAAAAACTCAACGCTTGCCCCCACAAGACGCTTTATTAGCAATAAGAAATCACATTAAAAAAAATGTGGGTGGCGACGTCTCACTGAGATTCTCGCACCAGTCACCCTGAAGTAAATTTTGACGTCATCTACTGAGGCCTAAAGTTTTCCTAATTAGTAAAATTTAAGTGCATAGCCTACAGAGAGAGCCAGACACTTGACAAACCAAGTTTTGAAGAAAGTTCATTGAGCTAATGTGGCCAAAATATGAAAAAGCGCTTTGAAATTCATGACGTCACCAGTGGAGATTCTGGTAGAAAACTTAAAAGTAAACCTTTTGACATTGATTTGGTCATCTATTATTGAACCAAGGTGGTGAAATTAAGAACACTAGAGTTTTCAGAGTATATATATATATAACTCGAAGGGCACATCATTATATGGTGGCATTTGTGCAGTTATAGTGGTAGTACTAGGCACTTACCGTATCTTCTCATATATAACCCACCCCAAATTACATTGCACACCACGAACTACAAGGTGCGGCAAAAGTTTGAAAAGAAAACATCCCTGCGTATCAACCAAGCTATTCAACTGACAACTGTACATACCAACTTGATGCTACAATGAAAATGACCACGCTAACTACCATAATTATTTGAATCTAGACCGACAATTTTTTTCAGATTTCTTTGCATCAAACTCCAAGGTCGGCTTAGATTCGAGAATTTTGAAAAACACGCCATTTTTCACTAAAAAAAGGTGGTGCACAACTAGCACCTCCTAGACAGTATTATAGCTGTTAGTAGCTAAGTTAACACCTGGTTGCCATATTGATCTTTGTAGTGAATGTTGAGGCGTGTCGTTTGTCATTTCGAGTGGCGCTTCGAGTGGTTTGTGTGTGGCGTAGCTCAATGGCGCCAAACAGGCGGTGCCGCTTATAAAATAAAAATTGTCATAGTCACGAAGACGTCGTCCGACGTTCAAGCCGGGTGGGACTTTAGAGCGGATAAAAAATAGGTGTGCCACTGAAGAGCATGCAGCGTGACGCAACCCTGAAATTTTGATTGTGCGCTCTTTTAAGAAGTGCGGCATATCCAATGCGCTTGACGGCATCGAGGATTGCACACTGTTTGAAGACAGCGACAAAGAAGTTAGTGACAAGGGAAGCAACGATAACAACAGGGAATAAGCGCAATATCGAACTAGAAGCAACAAAATAAAAAAACAATGTCAAAGAAACACACACAGGCTGTATGTTTCTTGAGTTATTTGCATTAGGAACCAACTGCTTTGTTTCATCTTCATGTTTCATGTTTTTTTTTTTTGTCTTTGTGAACTCCATCTTCGCTGTTTCATTCGACTTACGTTTGAGGCAAGTTTTTTTTGGGGGGGGGGGGCTTCGGACTTTAGGGGGTCGGCTTAGAATCCGGGTCAGCCTTTATTAGAGTAAATACGGTACGCTCATAAATAGGAAAAGCTTTCTTCTCACTAGATTAAAATCTCCAGTGAATCGCGCCAGTCATCACGTAAGGTAAGTTTTAGCCATCATTGTCACTGTCATGATCCCTGCTTTCTACGGAGCCACCTTGTAAACTAAAACTAAAAGTTGCATATAACTCATACCCTGACTTTACCTCTGAATTTTCTGCTTCTTTTGTATGGTCTATATGCTAGAAAATTTGGTAATCTTTGACACTGTTACACAAACAAGTTGTGGAGACGTACCCAAGTGAAGCAAGGTTAAAGAACCCCTGACACCAAATTTGGAAACTCGAGATACTTGTGTTGTTTGAGAGTCCTGTATACTGATTATTCGAGATGAGCATTGCTTATGAGATATTTTATATCCTTTTACAGTAAGGGTGCGTGCACGTCTGAGTATTCAGATGCGATCAACATTTCCCGTAGTTTGACGTCGACAGGGGGCTCCCTCGTGAAGAGATCAAGCAAGTATTGTTGGCATTAAAGAACATTTGCGAGGTGCGCTTAATAACCGAGCTGGCATCCAGCAAGGACTATTGTTTTTCACCCCTCTCTCTCTGTTGTCTAACTGCCCTCAAGGTGGTTTTGGCTGCTTACACCAGGAACGCTTTTTTTTTCTGATGGGGACACGGTCAAGGCGACACATCATTTCATTCTTCACCCGCCATAGCTCTCCCTATTTGAAAACAGCGCGTTCAGCGTCACCGAAGCTTGAGCGCACATAGTCTCGGGCCTTGCTGTGGGGCACTAGTTTCTTATTGTATTTAGGCAGGTATTTCGAACTGATGCATAATTAGTATGGAAAAAAAAATGATGCTAGCATAGAATATACTATGCGTTAGAGCATTTACGATTCAATTTGGCATTACCGTACGCAAAACTACAAATCACAGTAAAAAAGTTGCAAACAAAACTTTCTTTGTCAGCAGTCCTTTAAAAGTGAAGAGAGGAAACAAAAGAAAAAAAAATTGCTGCCAGTTCCACGCTGTGAAAACTGTCGCACGGCAAAGCTGTGAGCCCATGAGCGTATGTGACTGTACTCGTGACATGAGCGGCGGCAGCGGCGACTACTACTACTACTACTACTACTACTACTACTACTACTACTACTACTACTACTACTACTACTACTACTAAAACGACGACAGCACAGGGTGGACTAAAAGTTTCACTGTAACATGCATTGCTCCTCTGGACAAAATGTCGACTCACGGTGCAGCATGGCAGTGGGCAGTAGGGCCCGCGCCCTGTCGGCTAGCTCGCTGCACATAGCGCTGCCCAGCACCAGCACGTCGATGGCCTCTTGCTTGCTACTGTCCAGCAGGTTGTTCTGTATAGTGCGCACCATCGAACGGGAGCCGTCCTTCAGCTGCGCAATATCAAAATGACGTGTAATCCTTCTTATTCTTCAGTAGTAAACGAATACTTTTCAGCTACAAGCAAATGCCACGGAAATTAAATTTCGTGCCAAGGAACTCAGGCACAAGTTTGAAGGGTTAGTTAAGACTTTACAGTCAAATCTTGAAACAAACGAGCATGACAGTAATGAGCCCTAAGATGCCGTAATGTAAACGAGTCTCGAATGTTTATCCCCAGCAGCAACACGTAAGGAGAGCAAGCCTGGCAAGCGCACGCTTGTGTCAAATGTTGGATACAATGAAGGCATTGTTTTTTTTTTCTTGCATGATTTCATTATGAGGAGGTTCAAGCTAATGTCTGTCCTCTCCTGCGCGAGTCAGTTTACAGTAAAAATTTATGTCAAGCTTTGATCTTCCTCACGACGAAAGGACAGATACAAAAATAAACCTACGGGTCCCTGCATACAATGCACATGTTTCTCTGCCTCACCCTAATAAGCAGAGCATTTTCTCTAAATAACATGCATCTGTATATATTTGAAGTACTCCAATAATCTTACGAATATTATGGTATTCTAATTCACTTTGATTCAAATTTAAACTATTGAAAATTTCGAAGTATTTGAAAGGAATGAATAAGCATATATTTGTCTGTATATACCCCCTGTAAATGTGGTTTCACTGCAGTGAAGAAGTGCTATACTGTGGATAGAGCTTTCCAAAAAAAATTCACATTGCAACGAAGGTTAAATGAACATAACCCACACATCAATACATTATTTTATAGGCTTAAAAGCTTGTTGTATTGGCTTGTATGCTGTAATTATAGTAAAATTTAACACGTAATGTATTTTATAGGCCACCACTTGCATTCTAGCGAAAGTCAAATCCTAGTACTATTAAAAGCTGCTACCACTTCAACTTCACTTTGAACCAAAGAGGATGACATTTGTACATACCTTGTTTCAGTTCTAAAGAATATTAGGCAGATTAGTTTGAACATGACATATATACAAATTATTCTTTATTTATTTATTTATTTACAGAATACTGCCAACTCTCCACGACGGTTATTAAAGGAGTGAAAAAAATACAAACACTGTACGAGCAAGGTAAAGCAACGGCAACAAAAGAAGAATATGCAAGAATGAAATGCACACATGAGTAACAACATCTTATGTGCAAAAGTGTCACGATCACAGGAATTTCCAACGTATATGAGACACGAGCATAACAATACATTGACTAAAAAGACCAAGAGATTCAAGGAAATAAAGCATTAAAGTGTAAAAACTTGAAAGCACCAACATGAAATTTTCAATACTTTCTAGATATTTCTGAAGTGTTGACTGTGCTACAGTCGCTGAATCCAGCACATTCAATTTTCTATGTGATATATATCATTCGAATTCAATTCCAAATTATTCGATAAATCGTTATTCGTTCGAACAAAACATTTACTATTTGCACAAACTTACTAAACATGTTAACCAAGCATACTCAGTTTCGTAAACAGGGTGAAAACGTGACGAAGGCTATGAGTGTGCAAGACAAAGCCACAGACTTCCGAAAGAGGTTTATTGCTCAGAGGGCCAGCGTAGTGTCTGGCCTTATTCTGTGCTCCGTTTTCACAATACGTTGCCAGCAGAGCACCTTCACAGCAATAAGCTCAGTTAATTATGATTTTGCAGTTTGTAATCGTTATATCCTGCGTGAAAGCAACCACTAGCGATCGCTCTGTCTGTGTGACATCCTGTGGTTGCATCCAAACACACCAGCTCACCTTAGATTTTCCTTCCAAGGCACCCGTGCCAGCATAGATCTTGCTGACCTGGTCGCCGTTCTGGACCCACATCTGGCGAAAGACTTCCACGAACCTGGACACCACCTGCTGCTTGTCCTGAAGACCTAGGCAGGCTATCTGGCTTTCCAGAACCTGCACAGGGATGTGGGCATATGCTTGATGATGTGCCATGTCGTACAAGAGACGTCAACAAAGGAACGTGAAATGCTGTGAACACTATATATATATATATATATACATATTTGAGCAAGAAGTGTATACTTAAAGGCTCATTTTTTTGTGTTTAGACGCAATATTAATGAGATCAAACGGACAATAATACCAAGAAAAGTATAGGGGAAGTTATTAGACCAATTGTAATCTAAATGTGAGGAAACAAAAGTCGGTGAAAAGATAACTTGCCATGGGCAGGATCCAAACCTGCGATATATATATATATATATATATATATATATATATATTTTTGAAAGTCTTCCTAGATTCCGGTCGAGTTATAAGTCACCAGAAGAAGCGAACGAGCAAACGAAAAACGATGCTTTATTGCCAACGTGACGAAGGCCGGTCCCCGGCCGTAACGTTGGCAATAAAGCATCGTTTTTCGTTTGCTCGTTCGCTTCTTCTGGTGACTATATATATATATATATATATATATATATATATATATATATATATATATATATATATATATATATTATATATATATATATATATATATATATATATATATATATATATATATATAAACTTGTGTATGGGCTGAACAACATTTCTCTCATTTTTAAAGACAATAGCCTTTCTTGGGATACTTCGGAGAAATTTCGGTCTGCTTGTCCAACGATTCAGCTTCGCAGCTAGAGTTTCAAGCCTGTGCTTGATGGACACTCATCTTGACATGGTGACTGCGTTCAGACTTGGGAGTATTGTCAAAAAAAAGCAACTACTACGCATATTTAAAGTGCAACATCAATATGCAAGTATTAGGTAGTGCGTTTCTTCATTTAGAAAATCCACAGATATGTAATTTTCTTTTTAGAGACCGCAGTGCTGACAATGCGACGCTATGAACAAAACAGCTTCGCTTAAACGACACAGTGCTACCACCTACCAGTTGCTCTGCATTCTAAAGTACTTTCATTTCCTAAACATCACTGCCTGATGGTGCCCATATCTCACACAGCCTAAAGCCCCTCGCAGCATAGAGTACCTCAACATTCTCCTCACTTGCCTCTTCCTAGGTGAGAGAGGCGGGCGAAGAGAACAGCAAGGCACTCTCGCCTGCAGACAGAAGACTATTGTCACGCCCTTTACAGTGAAACATGCAGATACATGACCAATTTTACTCTTCTTCTTTTGTGATTTTGACATAGTATGGCTCTTACAGAAGAGTGGGCATTCTGGTCCTATTTTTTCTTGACTCTATAGGAGTATGAAATTAGCGGTAATCCTCCATTCCTGCCTACCACCCCAAAATCGAATTTTATAATTTAGACAGCTTAGTTTTGTTTGTCCCTTTAGACACACCGGGCACTTGGCAATTAGTCCTTTCGTGCCCTGCCACTACCGCTTATACTTGGTTCACGAGCACATTCATGAACTATGCTATCTGTCCGGAATTCCAGTTTCCTAACCATGTTATCTGTCTGGAAAAATTTCCGTTCATGGCATGGTGAATTCCCGGCAATCTAAAGCTCTTCGCAACCACTTCCAACGGCACTGCTTGCCACACGCCAAGGGCCCACGAACATAATAGTCACAGTAATTAACTCTAAATTCATCTAGCAGGTGCGATGTCGCTCCAAGTTACATGTTCGAAATTTCGGGTATCTAAGATCGCAGTGAGACCTACACCGTGCAAAGGTTTGAACAGTACTAAACGAAATTTCATATCGCGAAACATGATTGCACACTTCAAAGACGCCTATTACATGCTTGACAAACCACGACTTCTGCACAATTAAAAAATTGCAGTCTTGCTCCCCAGAAGCAGAAAGTTGTTCTTATTCACCCACTTTCACTTCACCGTATCTCATAATTATTAGATTTATATTTAAAAGCCCAAACAATTTTCACTATGCCTTCCATGAATTCATATTCAGTTTACTTTATACGGTGACTGATGAACATTGCAAAGTGAACACAAAAACAAAAAAAAAGAAAGATACCACAAGCGCTGACCTCAAACTTGACTTAGGCTCAGGTCGGCACAAGTTTTACTATATGTTATTTTAGTTTTTTTTTTATATTTCAATGTTCACAAATTGCCATGCAATTACCCAACATACCATTGTTCATATTGTTACGTGGGAAACGTACATGTATAGCAAGTACAGGTCCCTTGAATGACTCATTTTATTTTGTTTGTGAACTGGAGTAATAAGGTGTGTAACTCGGCAGGCAGATATATCCACAGTTTATCCACAGTATCCAAAGAGCACTTTAAATATCTATATTTTACTGTGGTACCCAATGGGTGATCCTTTCAACATGCCAAAGACAATGGTGGCAAGAGAGTGACACAACGATTGTACAAAAGATTGTACCAATGTTTTACAATAAAAAAAAACACAGCAAACATTGTAGACTGCATGAACTTACCTCAAGGCCAATAAAAGTCTGTACACAATTTGTTCTGTCAAGACAGTCGAGGCAGTTTGTGCGAAATGTTCCAGTCTGTCGCCTGAAAAAAAAAGTACTTTCATTCACTTGTTACAGCAGTCATTTGCCACAATGTTAGAGGTGCATAGGATCTCAATGTTGGATAGTGACAAAAAATGCAAGATGGCCTAACATGTAGCATATACATAATGTGTATTACATTATGTATTACATAACAAGCGTAATCCAATTATGACAGGCCCGTCTCAATCTCCTGTTTCATAGCTGCATTTAAAACTCTTTTTTCCTTGTTCTGTCCAATATGGAACTGTACAATATAAAAATTCTCATACATAAAGCACGCTACTATTAAATGTTGCCTCCTTTGAACGCCACCTTTCTTACAACCAAAACAAACGACATTTACACATGCCTTCTTTCAATTTTTTTTTTTGTGCAGGTAAGTTAGATCATGACAAGTATGTTCATTTTTCTTTATGATATGTGATATATACCAGGCTTGTGCGGATAGTGAACTTTAGGTTCGAAGCGTCGAAGTGAATAGTGAGCTTGGTTTGAATCAATTTTGAATGGTATATATCACATACTAAAAAAAAAAGGCTAACCTACGCAATATGTTTTAAACATTGAAACACAGCCTGTGAAAATGCCATTTTTTTTAGTTGAACCAAAGTAGCAACAACTTTGAACAGTAGTAACTTTTGCTAGAATGCAAGCTATAACCTGTTAAGTATGTTACGTTATAAAACTTAGTGCATATAAACTGGAGTAACAAGCTTTTAAACTTTAAAAATGATGACCAAATGCGACCGTAACATGTTCATTTAACCTTGAAGTAAGACTTCGCAGCAGTGCAGATTTTCCTTGGACAGGCCTTTTCACAGCATCATACCCCTTCCCTGCAGTGAAACCACCTTTACAAAAAGCTACAGGCGAATACATTTATTTATTAATTTCGAATGCTTTGAGACTTCCAACAATATGAAATCAATTGTTCGAAGCATTTAAGTACTCGCACAAACCTCACATATACTATTGAAACTCGGTTTAAAAGTATTCAACCAAATTACTATTCACTTCGAATTCGCTTTGAACCTAAAATTTACTGTAAATGCCTAGTATTTTTGTTGTTTGCATTACAGCAACATAGTGGACCAAGACTATTAAACAGAGTCATAGTATTCACAGTATACAAGATGCAATCGGCAGTAAATGCTAAAAAACGTTAGCAATGTTCAACTCACATTATGACGTCGTTGCCATCAAAGTAAAAGCAGCCAAAACTGGTCAGGTGTGGCGAGATCTGGTTCTTCAGGTGAATCAGATTGTCTTGCCGGCCGCCCCGACACAGTGCATGATAGTCGAATGACACCATGGACGCTTTGCGCCGGGATGCCTTCATGTGATGCTGCATGTTTAAGCACAAAAGTGAAAAGGTGTGACAGGTTAATACACTGAGTAACAAACGTATCACATACAACATATACAAGGGCTTAAACTAGCATCAGGCAACTACTCTCCCTCACGCCCAGCAGATACGTACTTCTCGCCGTTTGCACAATACGTAGCCATTCCTTCAAACGCATCTTCAGATGCACTAACGCATTCAACTCATCGGCCTTCCCGACAATGCTGTCAACATTGACAATCCTGCATTGTTTCATCATGAAGTCACAACCATTTTATCATCACCAGTGGCTTCAACCTTCCACTAAACAATGTGTAATCCCCACTGCTAGCTATTGTATAAATTATTACTGTAATGTGATGTATGCTTACAAATGAGCATCTCTGCCTTTTTGTTTTTTAGCTCCCTGTCATGTTCACTTTTGCAAACAATTATATAACATTATTTTTTGGTTTTATGTACTATAAAACATATTGTGTTTTGACACTTTAAATAATATGATTATGCACTGTATAATCCCCCTGACACAATACTCCGGCTGGAGCCTGTTGGGGGCCTTGTGAATAAATGAATACTCAAAAAAGTATGTTTAAGTTTATAAAGGAGTAGCACAACACAACTCAATCACGTTCTACTCAGCTTTATCAACACAGTGGCCAACGTACAATTTCTCAATGATTATGAATAGTTATGTACAGCTGTTCACATAATTAGTATATTAATAATTGCTGATGATTATGTGGGCTTGGAAACTGCAGACATGAAATCAAACAAATAAATGCGCAAACCCACCTCGAGGTATCAATATGCCCTAACACAACAAAAGCTGTGTCATATTCTTATTTTTCAGTCGTGCTCACACCAAGTGAGTGCCTTCCTAAACTTAAGTGATTTTAAGTACTGAATTGCAATGCATTCTAAGCCTTGCAGAATAAACCGGACCTAGTGAAAATACACTCAAACCTCCTTATAACGAAGTTGCATCTTAAACAAAAATAGGTTCATATATATCATAAAGTTTGTTATAAAGGTATATTCCTAACACTATGTTTATTGCAAGATTATTCATTTACTTCGTTATAACCATTACACTCGAACCTCATTATAACAAACTTGTATCGTATATGAAAATAAGTTCGTTATATCCTAAAATTCGTTATAAAGCTTTGTTCTTAACACTAAATCTATTGCAAGACTCTTTTTATTTTACTTCGTTATAACCAATATTTTGTTATATCCGGATTCGTTATATCGAGGTTTGAGTGTATTTCATTATATCTGGGTTCGTTATGTCGACGTTTATGTGTACTACATATGCGGACAAACTGAACGTAGGCCTTCGGATGCCAATACGTGATGCTGGAACTATCCAGGAAGAATAAACAGAATAATAAAGTCAATATAGAAAGTGCAAAGTGTACCTGAAACATTTGTGTAAGCATTGTTTCCCCTTCTTTCGAGCCAAGGAGGTTTATGATGACTTGGTCGCCGTAGCGTTCCTTGATCATGGACATGTGCCTTTGGGAAAAAAAGTGCGAGATATCAAATACTCCCAAGGAACTGCACCGATGGTGTGCCCTTTGAAAAATTGCTACACAAAAAAAAATCAGGGGAGAAAGCCACCGCAAGGGGATCTTAAGACTGAGATAATGTACCTTTCAAATGCTGGCACAGACGCCTCACTGCCTCTGGACATCTTGACTCTGTGGGAACCAACCTAAAAGAAAATATGCCATAGCGAGTCATACAATGCTTCATAAAGAGTATTGATACATATTTTAAAAGTTGTACAAACTTCACCATGTGCCGATTATGCATAAAAGAATGATATGAAAGGTGTACGCAGGTCTGGACATTTTAGGATCTCGAGATGCTGGACCTGTCACCTTAAAAAGTGATTGTGTCACGACACAGAGTAATATGTGTTCCAAGTCACACACAAACAAGACTAGATGTAATATTTGTTCAGAGCTGCTACTTCGTGGCAAAAACAAAAATCATCTTCCTCTGCTTAGAGCTATGCTGATTTATCAGTTCTGCATAAATGCTTTTTTTTTTAATGACAAGAGCAAAAAAATGTATATCAATACTCTTTAATTATACCTCTTCACAAATGGCCAAGAAACGGTGCTACAAAGCTTCAGGAATACAGCGACAATGTACATCAGTCAGATATATATACAGCTAGAGCAATTTGAATTACTACAGTTGATTCATGATGGGTAATACTGCTACAATTTGGCATTTAGCCATGTGAAAAGGTTAATAAACTGTTTCCAGAGTGATTCACTGCTAATAATCATAATTGAGGGGATTTTCCACTTTAAAGCTGTACAACAGTTCATGCTGCTTGCCACAATAAAGGGTTCAAAATTCGTTTTGATGATCCAGTGTAAAAATGCACACTTTTATATAAACAAGAAAATTACACATCACTGTCTCATTCCTTTTAATCTGTGAGTTACTTAAAAGTACACTCAAAGCTCGATATAACGAATTATCAGTTATAATAAAATAGGAGAAAAATAGCTATGTCATAGATACAGTCTTACAAATGTCTATAACAAATCTTTGAACATAAGAAAAGATTTTCGCGGCAACTGTAACTTCAATATATTGAGGTTTGAGTGTATGAGCTTTTTCATACACCACTGGCTTTTGAAAGCAGCCATGAGAGCCGAAGACCGAACCTGTAGCTCCGTATAGAGCAATGGCTGTATAGCACCTCAACCACTCATCCGTACTCTACAATAATGGGTGATGCAAGGACTGCTGCGTTAAGAAGATAACACCACAGTCTCACAAGTACTATTGAGAGCCACAGGTGTCTGTAAGACTTATGAGCTCCCTTCAAAAAACACATTTGCAGGAGCCAAATAGGTGTGTTAATATTAATGGTATTTGCTTTCATTCGTTAACACCCATATTTGACAAAACTGAGACTTTGAAAGATGACCATAATCCCTTGAAAAAGCGATTAGAAGCCAGTGATGACAAGAATATCACCAGCACCAACACTTTGAAAGAACAGCAACTGGCAAGGACAAGTTTCCTCATCAAAACATTGGCTCTGGTAATAGCTTTTTAAAAACTTTTCATCTCGGGTGAAAGAAAGTGAGGGGCTAGGCTAGAGGGCAGGGCATCTATTACTGGAGCTCCATGCAAACATCTCGTGCCCTGTTGAGTCTACTACTAACCTGAACACCAGGTTGTTCCCAAAAGAGCGGCACAGAGCCTCTCGTCTGGATGTATGATGTGATCTGGTTTTCCAGGTAGATCACCTGCATAAATATTACACCGGAGGTGGAAGATGCAGCATAGCTAGGTTACCCAACTACAGTCATGACTAGACAGTGAAAAAACTGCATTTGTGCTTAGCCTGAACGCATAGCAACTCTGGTCAACCACATGTCTCGGGGTTCCATGCATTGTACTACACCCCTCTATAGAGCTCAAATTTAGCAAACACACTCTGTGCAAGTTAAAGTTAAATAAAAAAGAAACAAGTTAAGTAAAAAATAAACATTGCACCCTGATGACATGAGTAGTGTCAAAGGAGGTAGGGAAGTCAACACTGCAGCGTTGTTAAAATAAAGGCAAACCTGGCTCAGTTTAACCATGTTATGATACTGCCTTTCAAATGGTACTGACACTGCCGTGGCAAGTAGTGTCGCTCAATTCACTTAAAACTCATCCATATATTTAAACAGCCAAGAAACAATGCTTCGAAATGAAAATCGGAGAGGGTGGCTGCTCCGCACAAAGTACAACGGTGAAACACGCCTCACTGAATGTGCACATGATTATAGTGCAAGAAAAGAGACGCTGGCAATTTCGTTCGACAATGCGTCGACCTGCACCAGCTTTTCGCAACTTTACAGCAGTGATTTCAGCGATGATTTGAGACGCAAGGTTCTTTCGATCTACCGATAAAAGAGACAGCAAGCTCCGATTTCGATGTCCGTTTGCTTTTCACCTCCTGCTAAGAGAGGCCACTACGTGGGCTACCGTGTCACAAATACGCGGTGGTCCGCATCTAAATGCACAATTCTGGTAGTCGTCACCTTGTTTCACCATTCATTTTGCGGAGTTGAAGTTGAATTGATGTGAATTGCAGTTGCATAGTATGGCACAGTTGATTAAATCCTAAGGTACATTGAAAATTTTACTCAGAGCAATGGTTACTAAAATATTGTAATGTAAATATTGCTTTGACAGTTTCGGTATCAAAAACAGCTATTCTTGTAAAATTTTTGTGAAACTTCAGTTCATTTCTGAAACATGAAATTCCACCCACAGGCTCCTTTATATTTGCACGTTCAGAAAGTAGGCTATTTATACTGCCTAAAATTTTCTTGCAGTCGGCTTTCAGGGATGACTGATTACACGACAAGGCCTACCCAAGTCAAATCGGCATCGCCCTAACCTGTTCAGTCTCCACGAAGTTGGCGACATGGCCGTCGTCGTTGGTGCCGCGAACGTTGAAGCGGGTGCCGGCCCGCTCGCAGCTGAGCCGCGAGATGAGGCAGGCCTTAGCCTGCTGGTGACCCAGGTAGATGGTGCGCATCTCGACACCCCCGCAGACCGCCTTCAGCAGCCACTTGTTGCAGTCGACGCCATACCGAAGCATAGGAATGTGCAGGGTACGGTTCCTAGAGGGGCACACGCGTCAGAACTGCACGGCTGGGTGCTGAGGATCACCTCGGCAATATCTCTTGAGTGATACGGGGCTCGTACAGAATATACAAAAAAAAAAACGATCTTTTCCCCGCCACAATGTGTAAAGGAGGGGAATGTTACTGCACTGGTTGGAGGGAGGTGGGGGATCAGATACTAGCACCTACATCAGTTAAAATGAAGGAGTAGAGGTGAGCTCTCATCTAACCCAATCGCATACATATTAGAAAAGAAAAAAAAATTCAGCCACGAAAAATTTTCTTTAAAAAAAAGTGCTTTTTCAAATGTAAAAGTTATCTTCCCAAGAAACTCATACATATCTACTTTGTATTTTAACTATACATACAAGCGTACATTCGAATATATCCTGTTACTTGTTTCTACATGAATTCACATCACTTTTCTTTGGTAGCTGCAACTATTTTGTACATTTTCTCTCCTTGAATTTTCATGTACACTAATACCTCAAAATAATGAACCCGGATATAATAAAATATCATTCATCACGAAGCAAATAGAAAGTTGTCTTAGAATAGACATGGAGGAATACACCTTTATAACGAGCTTATTATTGTGTAATAGGCAACTTTGTTTTGATGAGGTTCGAGTATTCATTTTGTTCCAATAAATTCATGATACTTATATTCTCTTCAGCGTTCTTTTCAGCCAATACTAGCAATTGTATAATCCTGTATTTATATACTATGTATTCTTTCATTGCCTTGCTTTCCTTAAGGTATTTACTATTGCTTTTTCCCTAGGTTTTCTAACACATTTATTATTGCATTCTTTGTTTTACAAGCTGCATTCGACACTTAAAGGGGCACTGCAACAATTTTTCAGCATGGTCAGAAAACGCTGCCAATCTGTAGTAGAGGCTCCTGACAACATGCGAGTCAAATATTATAGCGTAGCACGTGGCCTGCAATTCACAATAAATTCTCAAATTCAACAAAAATAGCTTTCTGTTCTCTCAACAAATCAGAGAAAGTAAGCCCAGTAAGCCCATCTATCAGCCATTGGCTGATTTGAACATGGCGCACTTGGCTGTTACAGAGGTTGCCGTGAGAGGCCGTCACTTGTCGACCCGTGCGCACGCGATTGCACTAAAAAATTTGTCTATTCGAAGAAAAAAAGGAAAAAATGCTCAACGTCCCGAGGCGAAAGTGGCATTGTTTGTTTGCCTCTCCCATACCTCCCTGTTCAGTTTCCAGCGTTTTCGTCGGGATGAGAGAATAGAGAATGTGATTCCAGCGTGTGACAAATTTTTTTAACTCCGCTCATACTGGACGGACT
Source organism: Rhipicephalus annulatus (assembly GCA_013436015.1). NCBI lineage: Eukaryota > Metazoa > Arthropoda > Arachnida > Ixodida > Ixodidae > Rhipicephalus > Rhipicephalus annulatus. The sequence continues at coordinate 379,321 of WOVY01000863.1, forward strand.
ATTAAAACTTTTGCAGTGTTCAATTTGTGAAGTAATACACTTTTCCAGTGAAATAATTCCATGATTACTCAAAAAAAGTGTTCCAGGGCCCCTTTAACCCACATGTGTTTCAGTATTGCAAGGGCCCCTTGTCCATTTTCGTAACCATAAAACCTCCCAAACATAACACGTATCACAAACAAAGTCATGTTGCACACAAAGAAACCCAGTAAATTTACTTCAAGTGATTGGTGAATGACAATTTTCACTCTAAAGTGCCCACTAATCAGGAGTCTTGTACCACATGCGTCGAACACATCATCAGCAGCGGCAGCAGCAGCAACCTCATAACTCACCAGAAGAAGCGATTATCCGTCTCGCTGGTCATGACCGCGCGCTGGGCACACAGGGTGAGGTCGAGGGCTGGCTCCGCAGTGGACGGCGTCCACGCAAAGAAGAAAGTGCCTGCATTGAGCACCTTGCGCACGTCTTGCACCTTCTCCAGGTCCTGGGCGCTGTTGCGCAGGGCCACAAAGAGGGTGTCTGTGATGCGGAATATCTCCGAGGCACCCAGCTTGCCCACCGACTGACACCCGGACACCAGCACTAGAAACTGGACCACCGTATCACCTGCAGTAGCAATGAATTTGGCTGCTACAGGCAATTCTATGAATGCAATATTTGGTTAAAGAGCTAATTTATCAGAAATTCTGGCAATATTTATTTCCAATGAACAATTTCCCAGTTTTGTACACACACAATGCATCCCTACGGCAGTTCTCATGCAAATGAGCAGCATTGTTAAGGGGTCTCGAAGTGGAAGCCCGCTCCCGGAAGACACGTACAAAGCAGACACAGTTGAAACAAACCAAAGCATTGCGTACATTCATTCAATTACTTTTATATTAACTATTAAAGAGTTAAAACAAACTGGAAGTCACCACCTGTCTTCGTTTGTCACACTCTTTTTAAGTGGATTTACACCAACTAGCCCAATTATGTACTTTGCTTCACTAAGTGATGGAAGCGACATTTTGATTCTTGGAGCAGATTCCGGAGCAAAATCCAGAGCAGCTATTTTCGCAGCTGAAAACAACGCTAGTATGGAGCAACTATTAACGTTTTCAGAGTAGAAGGAAAAATATTCCAAATGACTCCTGGAGCTTGAAGCCCCATCTAAGCTTGTTATAGATATGAATACTTATCAAACCTACTGCACATACAATAATCACTTGAAATAACACGAAACAAATAACTAAGCAAGTGGGTGGTCACTGAAGACTAAGTAAGTTGAGGAATGTATATTTGAAATGCCAATACTTTCAGTAGATATCACATAAAAGGGATAAAGCTGAGCACCAAATTACAAAAGCAGCAATTGCCACACCTAACTATTGCCGAAGTGGCAGTCTATAATCGGTATGAGCACTGTATGTGCCTCGGAAATTTCAAAAGTAAAATAAGCTAAATGAGCTATACACTTCAAATGCCAGTTCTTATTACATAAATGAGTTCATCAATGTCGTCACAGCAGCAGTTAGTAATCATTATGATACTTAACTAATCTCGCATACATAGTACATGTAGCATTGTCAATGTGCTAGTATACAGCCAGTTTTTGTTTTCGTTTAGGCTCGCTGATTGGTCACCCGATTGAAGTTCACTGTTTTCAGTTTCCCAGCTACATTTTGGAGCAGGTTTGGAGCAGTTACTGACAAACATTGCACTTTGTAACAGCATAGAGCAGCATTTCTCTTTTAGAGCAGTTTGAAGCAGCACTTACATCACTGTAATCACTAGAGAGAAGCCTAGGGCACCACATTTGATCTGCTGAGTTAGCCACATGAGAATGCTGACTTAGGTACTGGAAACTTAATTCAGGAGGCATAGTAAGACCTTTGACAAGCTCAGCTGAAGTTTACATGTTTAATACTACAGGAAAACAGGAAATTACGTATCCACACATAGTTTTATCATATAAATCACAATGACCTGAAGGCATTGCATAAAAGTAAAATCAAACACATATAATGAAAATGCGATAGTAACAAAAAAAATTAAACATTTAGCGATATAAAGAGATATAGGTGATCAAAGAGCATATACAATCATAATTAGAAGCACATTATAACAAAGATCCTCAATAATTGAAGAAAAACTAAACATGGGTTTAAAATCTCATTAGAGACATCTACAATAAAGGCGAAATATCACAGCAACAATCAAGGATATAGATACTATAGGTACAGTCCCTCAACCAATGAGCTGCAATTAATGTCAGATATATTTTCTAAGACCTCACTCCAATAAGTTAATTTTCAAGTGAATTATGTACTATGCTAACTGTTTACACTTCAATAATAACTTCATTGCATTTTTTTTATGGACATACACATCTCAGGCAGAAAAAAAAAGGTCACTGAGTTATTTCACCTGTTAGTGATGTGGAATGGTTCTCAGGCTTTCTTGTGATAACGCAATAAAATACTCAGCCTTACCACCTATTCATTACAACTGTCTTAATCTTTACTAAACATGCGGACCACGTTTGAAATATCCCAACATCTGAGTTAAGAAGAACGCTCAAAAGCTATTGACACAGATCTTGAAGCTTTTGAACGTGACTGAATACATGATTGCTAATAAGCGAAGTAAGTTGCACTCTCGCAAGAGAACCACATGTAACAGCCAAAAGCTTTTCAGTGTGAATGAGGTTTCTTGCAAAGAAACAAGCAGAAAAATTGTAAGTGTTCACATCACCACAATGCTTACCTAAATTTATCAATATTCGATGGCTAAACTCCCGCAAGAATAACCGTACTTCAGTCATCTCAAACTCTCATATCAATGCAGCAGTATCTGCAAGCTTAATTGCATTAAAAATTAAGCAGAGCAGTGTGAGAATGGTGTAAAATTCAAAGCTTCAACAAAGTTTAAGCTTACATGTTTTGAGGTATAGATTCAAGTATAACAAGTCAACATGTACATGAACAAGAAAATATAAATTTTACTCCAAGAAGAGGAAATGAACAAGCTGATTAAGGTCCAGCACCTCATTTTTCAAATCCTGGCCGTCTAGAAGGACCACGCAAGGGCGGTCTGGTTTAACCGTCCCCGAGTGAGCCTAGCCAGGTGAAGCTGAGTTAACTCGCCTCTATTCTGAACCCAATAAAGTTATTTAACTCACTCCTCCACAATAAAGTATTGGCTTTCCTAAAATTAAGTTCGGGGATTTTATGTGCCCAAGCAATGACATGGTCGTGAGGCATGTAAATTTTGCGTTAATTCTTACCATTTGCAGCTCTTTGTGAACCTAAATACACTGGCATTTTGCATTTCCCCCTAATGAAAATTCGGCTGCCATGACCGAGATTCAAACCCTCATCCTTACACACTGGGGCACCATAGTTATTGAGTGACCTTTATGGGTAAGAACCTATGGTTAATCATTTCATAGACAAACACTGTGCGAAGCAAGTCCATGTTTTTGAACTCAAAACTATGTATCTACTTCAGCAGGTGCCAACAGCATCATTTACTTACTATTAAGTTTTCTTTAGTTGTTTCAGTAACAACATGAAATGCTGAGCCCTAATGGAGAGATTACTTTTATGTAATTTTTTGTACACAGCATTTTTTCCTGCAGTTGATTTACCATGAGCAAAAATCTCAGACAGTTTAAAGCATGTCAATGTAATTCATTGACACAACAAAGATTGAAAAGTAAGTGATGTCCCAGTGTGCGATCATCATCCAACAAGTGATCAATGAAAATCAGAGTTCACTCAGTCAATAAGCTAAACCAATTTAGGAGCAGGACTTCCTCTTTCACAACTATATTTACACCTCATCAATAAATGATGAGGATGCAGATTACCTTGAAGTGAAGACTAATGAGTTACTTCTTCGTAAACTCAATGGATTAAATTTCTTGAGATAGAGCATTGTGCTAGAAGCATGACAAGCAGTGCTTATAATTTGTCAAGCTCAATAACGCGCCAGGGAGAAGATGTGAAGAGAGACTGAATATAGTGCCCGCGGTAGTTAAAAGAGAGTCATTGGATGGTTAGAATGCTTTGTTGTTTTTAATACAGTACCACAGTTTCACCCAGAGCAAGCACTAATGCCACCGTTATTAGCAAAAATTTCAACTTAAGCTTTGTCACCATTGATGAAAGCTTAATGTTGGAACTGGCTTCCTAATGCAAATGGCTTGCATAAGACAGTCTTGCAGTGTTTTTATGCAGCCCACTACAGTGCACACACCATTGGCAATGTAAAAAACAACTTGCTACTCTGTTTCCAATGTTTATGAGTTACAATGTTTTTGTTTTTTTTTTTCACATGGAGTCAAACAAGGCAAACAGAATTAAGGGTAGGATTACATTTAAAAATACCAAACCACTAAAAGACAAGCACTCACTTTTAATTCATTTATTTCCAGCAATAGCAGTACATTGTTTGAGCATTCTCGATGCCCATGCTGGTCTTGTCTACAGCTTCTTCATCACAGCGTGCGTTTCTTTACCAATTTTGTTTTAACATCGCTCATCAAATTGGAAACAATGCTATTCCTGTCACAACAACCCAAAAAGATAAATGTTTCTATTAGCGTGTCACCCATGAAGACTTCCAGCTGTTCCCACCTGCAGCACTTGTTTATTACGCGCTCTGACTTCACACGTCCAGGCGCTTCCTCCGAAAGACGATGAGCACAGCAAATGGGGTAAGCTATTCCACTAACCTGCTGTAAGTTGCAGCACTCCTAGGCAGCCGTGGACATCCAGAAGCATAGTGTATTCTTTTTTCACCGTGTCTGTTTCTTGTTGAGCTAAATGAAATGAGAAAAACAGAAAGAGAAAAAAGAGTAATTGCATGCAGCATGAAAACTGATCCTCACTTTCATATATGAGCATACAAGCATGCATTTAATGCTAAACATGTATGGGAATTCTAATCAATAAGTTAACCCATGTAAGCAGTTTACCCAGTGACTACTGGCACTGACAAGGGAGGTTGGGGGTTCAATTACTCCCCCCCCCCCCCCGAAATTTTCTATCTGCGCATGTGTACATGTAGCTGGCACTCATACAAACGCACGCACAAATACGCATAAATTTAGTGTGATCTAACCCCTAAACCCAACTTCTCGAAAAAAGTTTCCGAGTACGGCCACTATAACTTACACGGCTGTCACACTAGCGCTTCGTGGCGTGCTAGCACACTAATGTCGCTCGAGCCCAATGCATGTTCGAGCACTACCACACGTCATTTCTGAGCGTGCTTCGACGCAAGTAGATTTCGGAGCGAATCGCGCAACTTCCCGCAGTATTATTTCAAGAAGCTCCGCAGCTTTACGATGGTGTGGCGGTGTTTCGGATCGCCACAGTTTATTATCGTTGCTCAGCTGAGCAACAGATGGGGTCTGCCAAGTGTCAAATATCGAGAGGCGATCCCTGCGTGATGACATGCAGGGACTCCCTGTCATGCCATAGCGATGTACGCATAACGGATTCGCAGAGATCATCCTGCGCGGAGCATTAAGTATTCCGGCGAAAGCCAAGAGCGAGCGCGGAATCTCCATTGAGGGTTCCCGAGGTTTCGCTCTTCGATCAGGAAAAGAGTTGAGAAATTGCGGCCACGCGTAGCGACGATGGCAGCTTACGGACCGTGACAGATGGCACAGAAGCATGACAAATGTGGGGCGAGGGATTCGCAGCGCACGGTGTCGACACAGTTCTGCGACGCGCCGCAATTAAACCGTGCACTCTGGCGTGCGCTAGAAACTGGCTACAAGCAATCGAAAATGCCGAGACACGGCTAGTGATCTAAAATTCAGCCGTAAAACGCGATACGAGCCGCGAAAAGGAAGGATCAGGTGATTATCCACAGGTAGGAAGGCGCAGCGCCGGAGATAAGCGGCGATCGGAGCAACATTTTTCACACGGGAGGACGGAAGCGAGGTTGGAAACTCACACAGCACAGCGATGGCCCTGGACTCGAACAGGAGGGTTTCGTTCTTGGAACGCTGTTCGAGGAGGACGCTGTAAGGGTTCGGCGGCCGCACCTTGTGGTAGATGCGGAAGCTCTTGCCGAGAGGCATCGCGAACGCGGGAGTACTGCCTGACGGCGACGAGCTCGGCCGACGGGGCGGTCTACCCCTACCCTCCCGTCAAGATCGGCGCAGCCGAGCAAAACTTTCGCTCTGCTTTGCCGCACGACACACACAGAGCGGCCGCTCTCGCAAAGACGAGAATTCGCGAGAGAAGAACGAGGTGGCCCTGGACAGATGACAACACCTAAAGCTTCGAAGTTTTATGTTGCACCAATAAAACGCCAAGGTCATAAAGAATCTGAAACCAAAGAAGTTGAATTACGCAAATCTATTGTTAATTGCTTATTGTTAGTCCAACTATATCTATCTCTACATAATATGCACCTTGAGAATTTTTTTGTTTTTTTGTAAAACAGAAACCCCGCATATTGAACCAAAACCTTACGTAGACCACCAAATTACAACCTTATTTTATTGTCTGTACATGCAAAGTTTAGGAGCTAAGAGTGCGTTATTTCTTTATTACAAATATATGTGTTTTCGAAGCTTGCGCCTAGAAAGTTTTTTTTTTTGGTTTCAGCAAAGTGAAGTAAGAGCCAATAATCGACACACATCATTTCTCTACGTTACTCAAACAAGCACGTGCTGCCACCTAAAAGCCACCGCGCGAACTTCAATACGCCCCCCTCTTTCTTCGGCAGCATTTCCTGCGCTTGGGAGCGAAAAACAAACAAGAAATCATAGTGAACCTGCGGCGAGTTTGAAAAGACGGCGAGCGAAGCACTTCGCGCGAACGCATACGTTGCCGACGGCGTCTGGCAATACGTTGTTGTGTGCGCGCGTGTGTGTGTGCTGGCAGCGCGCGGTTGAGAAGGAACGTCGGCGGTCGTCACATGTGTTGCGTCGACGACGATGTTCATCGCTGGGTCGTACTCGTACGACTCTTCTACGGCACCGGCTTTGGAAACAGTTGGGAGTACGCCTTCACCGTGCACTCGATGAACGTGCGACGATTCGGTACGTGTTTCGGGACCGTTCTCATCGCTGCATATATATTCCCGTGCAATGAAACCGCGTTGTTTAGTTTTGATCGAAACAACAAGGGTGCTCGTTTCTTTGTTGATATAACCTAACCCAAGTAAGGTATATCTTGTACAGCTCTATCTGTATTGTAGTGATTGCAAAAATACCGAGAAAGTAAAGTGAACGAAAGCACAATTTGTCGGATATCACCTTACCGGGCACATATGTACATGTAAATAACCTGGTAGTGCACTTCCGATTGACTTCACTATTTGTTGATTTTCAATAGCGGAGTCATCCGTGGTGGTTGGTCTCAGTCTTGCTCACTTCTTTGCCGCGATCGCTTGATTTACTACGCACGCTTCGAGCGTGTGTCATTGTCACCATCGCGATGCTTCGTACCACAAACACGCAAACAGAACGTAGACACTTGTCCGTCCCAGTTAGCCGCGTCACTCATCCCTCTGTCGCCGCATTCGCTTCGCACATGTGGAGGTGACCGTGGTCGTGCAGTACCGGAGCGACCGTACGCAGCTAAAAAAAGGTTAGAAAGCTATAAAAAACGATTGAGCGACGCTACAGTAGCGTTACGCGCGTTTGCATCGTTCTCCCACGGTTGCTGAATAAAAAAAGCAAGGTTTTTGTTGTTTTTTTATCCAGCGGCCATGGTTTTCCTTACTTTATTATTCTTTATTCAAGGATTACCCCGCATTGCCCAAAGGCGTTGCAGCAAGGGGGGTGGGGGGTTTACAGCAACAACATAAACAATTCTTCATTCTTACAGCACACTTGAATGGCAGACAATCCATTCCGTTCTTACAAAACAAACTGCATATGTGTACATTCCACTGCTCTTCCATGGGGTCGCCTTCATCAATGATGAGGATCGTCGTGTGCGATTCACTCCGGCGAAACAACCCCATTACGTCCAAGGCTGTCTCCGCGTTGGGTTGCGGAGGATGTCCGCTAGATAATAGACACAGGCGTATCCTTTGGCCCACTCAAGTCGATACAGATAAGTGATGCTCTCTTTTTTTCCAATCCTTTGGCCCACTCGAGTCGATATAGATTAGTGATGCTCTTATTTTCCCCAACACTACGTGGGTTCACGACGTGTGATGATGGGAAAGAATAAGAGCTTTGAGCCTCCGATTAAGTGTTTTCTTTATTTTTTTCTCTTTTTCTTTGTGCAACGCGGACTTCAGACGATGATCTGGAGCGGAAATTAAGAAAATAACAATAAACGCTGAAGTGGCAGGTCTGCAGTTTCGCGTCGATTGTTGGAGTGGGTCGCTGAAGTGTGACAGTCGCTGTGGCGCGACCCTGAGGTGCCGACGCGCAACCACACGTACATACCTGTCAATCAAACGACGCGGCGTCCTAGATTCACCGCCCAGCGTTGCGTAAGAAAATCGTCGTGCACGTTGCGTAAAGAAGCCCGTGTGTGCTGCGGCGACAAAGAAAAACAAAAGCGACACTTGCAGAGTGTTTAATCACCGCCCGTGCCGCTCACTCGACTGCTGCAATTACCAGCTGGCCGTTGTTAAAAGCCTTATTGAATGAATTGACTGCGGAGAAAGTAACTTTACGATTAAACTAAACTGCGTCGTCATTTGAGCGCCTGCTTGATCGGGCTTAGTTATAAACGCGTGTTGAACTAGGGCCGTTAGCTGTACCGACCACTGCCATATCGCGTGATGACGTACTCTGTGTTCTCGGCTGAATTGTGAAGCCTAAAAAATAAAATAATAAAAATGGAAGAAAACTTTATTTGTTCGCAAGACATAAAGCTCCATTTTACGGCCCGATTTACATCTTCGCAGATCTTTTTTTTTTTCGTTAACACAGTTGAAGGCAATTTAGGAGCATTCATGAGAAAGTTATGGAAGCCGGGCGCAGAAAGAAGCATTTTTCTTGCTATAGCGAAATCGTCGTTATTACGAGTTATTTTTCCCCTATAACCCTACATCTTTCTCATCGAGTTCATTTTTCGCATTTTGTATGTACGGACATTTTTCTGCCTATGCGACTTGTTACAGTCTATTTCTCAAGTTCTACTCTTCTTTAGGTTTTCAGCTTATCTACTCGAATGTACCCAAAGTTTTTTTTCCCCCTTTTTTTTCAAATTTATGGAACCTTTCGTTGACTCCCGCATTACAATCAAATACCGAAATAACTATTTTCTATTCCTGAACACAATAGGTCACACCGCGCGCTACGATCGTGGTCGGGTTACAATCGAATAAATATACGGTACCTTGGATACTGGTGTCGGGAAAAGGCGGAGGGGTGCGATAACGACTGTCTGATTCAGTAGCTCATGTTGCGGACGGACAAGCTCTTCCAAGATTTATTTTTCGTTTTAGCATCGTAAAGCGTTCATGACGCTTTATAACGCGGTATCCCTAATGCGACGGAACATCACGTTCGCCAAGCGGATGGCCATTTCACGTGACGAGTTGTCGACTCACTAACCCATGAGTGCACATATTAAGCTATCCACACGCGTCCTGAACTCTCGCGTAGTTCGCCTTCCTGATGTTTTCTCTCTCTCTCTCTTATTTTGAAATCACAGAACCACTCGAAGCGCTTACAGCGGTTAAAGGCACTTGCCGAAATGAGGCTTCACGTTAAATACGCTCCCTCGTGGTCGGTGGCCGCAACATTTTGTTCTTCTTTCTATTCACTGAATGTGTTTATTAGCACTGATTGCTTCTTTTTGGCAATTGGTCCATCCTCCCAGATAGAAGTTCTCTTTTCTTTTTTTTCAATTCAGAAGTTTTTTTTTTTGATACTTGGTTCATTTCTTGTTGTCATTGTTGTCACTTGTCATATATAGACGCTGGACATTCATGTTTTGTATACGTGTCCAGACAACTATATAGAACTACCTAAGGTTGGTGATCTGAACGCGAGCGAGGGGGGGGGGGGTGATTGTATTTCTCTTTCCAACCCGCGGCGGTTACCGCATATCCGTTATAAAATTCGAGTCGCCATTGATATGAAAGTGGCGCCCACACGTCATACCGTGGGCTATTTATACGTGGATATGTGATGTCAAAATAAAAAAATAAAAAAGTTGTAAGTTGAGCACGCTTTATGCCCTACGCCTATGCTTTTATTTATTTTGTTATTCATAGTGTGTGCGGTGTGTGTATCTCTCTCCTCTCTCTTCTCCCCCATTTCTCTCTACCCCGTGAAGGGTAGCAAACTGGACTTAGTCTAGTTAAACCTCCCCACCTTTTTGATATTCTCTCTATCTCTCTATTACTGCGAAATTGCATATATACGACTCGCTGGTGGGACTTCTTAACGTCCAGAGGACGCGCATGCGTTGTCAGGGGCGGTCACGCAGCACGCACACCGCATTGAACTAGACTATAAGATGCTTCGCATCACACCGTGGCCTCCGAGATCGCGGGGGCGCGGCGGGTTTTCATGCTGCGCGCCCGCAGTCTAGCAGGCCATGATCGCACCATGTTCACATCCAACAAACGAACACCTCCGTTGGTCATCCACCTCCACAGAGTGAAATGGCGCTCGAAGGCCGCAGGGTCAAATCCCGGCTGCGTTTGCCGTTGTGCGTTCATGCGTGCGTTCGATAACTCGATCCAGGTGTTTTTTTTTTGTTTTTTCACAATCGCGTCGTAGTTCGGAGATGTAAAACCCCAGTGATTATTATAAGCGTCGCCTTCGGTAAAGCCGGAAGGGAAAGCAGTAGCACGCGATCCGCACTCCCGTGTTATGCTTTAGCGCTGTATACCACTCTTTGTGCGCGCATATAGAACACAAATTGGCGCTCTTTGGCCATCAATAGCCCTTGCGCCATTAAACTACATATATCATCATCATAGAACACAAACAATTAGCGGACACGCGCTGGCAGGCAGGAACACTGCCGCTGTGCGCGAAGCCCTAGGTCTACTTTCGCGACCGCCTATATTGCGCGCGCTGCTCCTGTTTCGCTCTTAATCCGCAATCGACGGTGGGCGCGCGCGTGCAGAGATGCCGTAGCGGCTATTCTCGGAAACCGCAGCGCCGATTCTGCCGAGGCGCGCGCCGGAAACGCTCCATTCGGAACCAACGTTGCAGCGCCGTGTGGAAAGTCTCAGTCTTTCTTTCTTTCTTCTTTCTTTCTTTCTTTCTTTCTTTCTTTTTTTCTTTCTTTCTGTTCCAATTACTCTTCGCCGGAAGGGTGTGGGTCCCATCGTGACACGCGTGGGAGGGACCACTTGGCTCCCCCCACGGCTCCACTGCACCTACGGCTCACCTGTTGCGTTGTCTGCACAACCTGCTCTCGTATAGTAACTGGGCGTAGCAAAAAAAAAAAGAGGGGGGTGGAAGGGTTTAACCCCCTAGAAATTTTTCAGTTTTGCTTGCACGAGAAACGCACGCACGAACATACATAAAGTATGGCACGAACATACATAAAGTATATACAGCAGGCGCGTAGCCAGAAATATTTTTCGGGGGGAGGGGGCAACCCTTTGATTTTGGTAGGGGCACCTGCTTAAAAATGGCCATTTTTCGCTCTCTATGCCATGACTAAAGATTATTTCGGGAGCGGGGGGGGGGGGGGGCGAGCCCGGTGCGTCACCCCCTGGTTACGCCCCTGATATACAGTGGCTGGCATACACCTCCCATCCCCCTTCCCCGAAATTTAATTTTTTTTTTAGTTTTGCAATGGCATTAATACGCGCGAACTTACAAAAGCATGCACGAACCTGCGTGAAGTATGGCTGACTTCTCCGCCCCCATCCCTTCGAGAACTATTTATTGCTACGCCGATGCTTCCCTTCATCCTTGCACCCTCTATCGGGCGCTGCGCCGTGCTCCCAATAATGCTGCAGAAATTAGGCGCCTTCTTCTTCTTATGTGATTCTTATGTGATTTTTAAATGAAAAGAAGATAAAAGTGAGCCCCGTAACTGTATCTCAGGGGGAGGACACCTCAACAGTAGCTCGCGAGGAATGGGAGTAAGGAGGGATTAAAAGGATAGCATTAAATTATATAGAAATAGAGAGAGGGGGGAAGGAGAAAGCGTGGCGCAGGGACAGCGAAATCCAGAAGCAAGGAGAAGATAGGAAAGATGGACACGGTCGCAGGAGTCCGAGGACGGGGCACCACTCGGCGAGAGCTCTTGTCGGCGTCAGGCGATGGCGTATAGGGTGAACCAGTCGGCGAGAGCTGCACTGTCGTCGGAGATCGCGGAGGCACAACCGGTCGACACGAAATCCAGCGAGCGAGTCCTCCTTCTTTTAACCGCTACGACCACCACACCTCTATTCATTTCGTTCGTTTGTCGATCTCTTGTCACACGTCGGGAGAACAAGGGGGCTGAAGCGCAGGACGCTCTCTGAACAACCGTGACTGTACTCGAGGCGTTGGTGTGTTGCTTTTGTGTTGTGTTGTATTGTGTTGTGTTGTGTTGGCTAATGGCACTGGCGACGCGCGCACCCGTACATGTCCGGTGGCCTCTCCCACATGTGTATTCGCATGTACATTTACGTATATGGTTTTTTTTGCTTTTTTTTCTTTCGTGTGCCTGCAAGTGCCGTTAAAACAATGGGAAAAAGAGTTTCGGCCATCGCTGCGGAAGATGACTGCACAAAGATTTTTTTTCTCTTGTTTTATGTTTGCGTTTGCGTTAATTTCTTTTTATTATTTATTTTGTTTATTTTCTTTCACCAGTCAGAGGCTCCAGCTGCTCACTGTACGCCCAATTCGACTGAATATCAACTAAGATGTTGAACACAAATGCTGCAGAATCAGCTCACAATTTTTCTTTTTGTCTTTGGACAGGGCTGAACTGAACGTCGCGTTAGTTGGACCAACGTTATACACACAGCGTCAAACTTGCAGCTACATGTAGCGGAAGATTACTCTAACTTGAAATAGTTTGTAGGCATAATAGCATACGCCTGATAGTAATAGAGGCTGTAATGGTAGTATAGTAAGTGAAATAATTGTATATTTTAGTGATTAAGCATAAGTGTGAGCATAGTCTATGTGTATATTTTGGGCAGTTCTTGTATAGTATCTGGTACAGCGCGCCATCTTCCGAAATTTACTTGTAGTAGAGAGGGCAGAATCGCTGTGTATGCGACACTGCCCTCTCATCAATAATTAATTTAACATAAGCCAAGGAATTTATAGAGCGCATTGTTTGCTTGTTTGTATAACTGTAGTTTATTGACCACGACCTTGAGATAAAGGAATTCAAGTGGACAGAAAAGTACCCGTTCAGCCACTGGAATCTGAAACTCCCCCCCCCCCTCCCCCAGCCTTCGAATTGCGCGTCTAGCAAGTAAATGAGCGCCTCGAACAATTCCTCTTCTTCCTCTATACTCATCAGTCTACGTGTAAGCATCGTAGTTACGGGTACGTCGTAGGCTGTTTATTTTTGCGTTCTCACTTTTGAAAGATGGGTTTTGTTTTGCGTTTTTCTACATGTCCCTTGAATAGTTCAGTTCGCCTTGTACATTCGCATGGGTCAATATCTCGATTGCTTCGAGCATGTCTATATCTGGGAGTGATTGCCGTTTGACCCTGCATTATTAATGAGTAACGCCATTCTGAGCCTGCTGTTTTGGTGTTTCAACGTAATCGACTTTCGTTCAGCGATCAACGTGCCTGAATTTAACTGGCGCGTTTACGGGGGAAAGACGAGCAAGTATGGTAACAAATGAAAATGATAAATAATAATGATAAAACGTGATTGCATCCTGTTTTACGCAACCTATAGGCCGTGAAAATCAAAAAGAAAAGAAAAAAGGAGGAGAGGCATTTCCTGTCAAAGGCGGCGCAGTGTCCTTGCTTTGTGCGCTATAGAAACCTGTCTTACACGCTGCTATAGTGGCCACGTATATAAACTTCAGGGTTCCCTAATGTGCACGGCGCGGTTTTCCGACCGTGAGCCGAGGTGGACAGGTGAAGTGGACACGATTATAACGTTGGTTTATGGGGTTTGACCTGTCAAACTAAGCATGTATAACCTGTGATAGCGTACCGTGGAGGGCTACGGATAATTTCGAACCTCTGGGGCTCTTAGAGGGCACCGAATCGAAGCAACAAACTAGCTTTTTTTGTGATAGTATTTAAAGTTGGGCTAGTTGGGAACGTGGCACGGATTCATTGTTGGTCGCAGCGCGAAAACGATGAAGACGGTTTGTGTCTGTCCTGTTTTCCGTCTTCGTGGTTTTCGCGCTGTAACCGAAAATGCATAGCTTTTTTTGTGTTTGGAGTCGTGGCGCATTCAGGTGACACCCGAAAAGGTCATATGGTCGACAGGTGCGCTGTCGAATGTTTATTTTAACGGACTTTAACGGACTTCGCCATATTGTGGTGAAAGGGCGTGACCCCGTGGGCTGAAGTATAAGAGCACCCCAGTCACCCTCGAAGAAGATTCCGATTGAGACCCAGAAAGTCGTTTTTTTTTTAAGAAATGTTTTCTTTCACTATTCAACTTGGTCGGTGTCCCTCCGTTCTGGTTAATCCACAAGCTCCTGCAGCTGCCCAACCAGAGAGAATTTTGTCTATATCGCTCAGGCCGACCTCTCTGCATGGCTTTCTATAAATCAACCTCTCTGTCAAACGTACAACCTCTAAATAAATTAGTTTACATTGATGAATTATATCCTAAAAACCTTAGTGTCGTTAATTTCACCGTCAGTCATGTATTGATTAATATCAAAAGTTTCACTTTATTTTGCTGCTGAAAACTCTGACTGTGACTGACGGCTCTCATTTCAAAGCGTCCTTGCGTATACTTGGCCGCATTGGCTCAACGAAAATTCTTGGAACTTGGGTGTGTCAGGCCTGTGGCTCCCGCAGTAAGCAATGTATATTTAACTTTTTGGGAAGTGCGTGTTCTAGTAGGTCCTGTCAAAATCTGGGGCGTCACGGCAACTGCCGCGAGAAACATCAAAATCCGCATTTTCTCTCGCGCGTTTTGTCGCCTGCGAAGCGCCGTATTTGTTTCCTATCGCGGAAGTGTAATTCACTATAACAAGTTGCTTGATTGGGCTGGCTGGTGCTGCATGGTAGACGAAGAAAGTGCTTAACAGCGCAAACGACAGGAGGGGATAGAAGAGACTAGAACAGAGCGCTCGTCTCTTCTATCCCCTCTTGTCGTTTGCGCTGTTAAGCACTTTGTTCGTCTGTAATTCACTAACACGAAAGAAAAAAATCGCCTTGTCTCTCTAGGGTCCCTTTGACGTACGTTGATATCGTACCGCACACGGGCCTCAAACATTTCTTGTCCATCGAGTGCGACCGCAGTGGCGACAGGGATTGAACTACAGATTAACATTGAAGTTGTGCACATGCGGCAACATTATCTCGTTACAGTCGAGACAACGTGCGGTCATTTAAACACACTACACTGTCGAAGCAGCAGTAAGAACAGCTACAACGTCGCAAATGTTGAGTGACTCTGCAAACAAAAATTCAGAGCCCTGCAACGACCTTGAAGCAACCTGAATCACCTATCTAAAACCTAGGAACAACCTACAGGTTAATCTGCATGATTGCGTCTAGAAGCAACCAGATTAATCTTCGTAATCGTCCAGTTTCACTATTTCAAGCTTTGCGTGCAAGCTTCACTATTTTTTTAGGGGGGAAGCTTCTTAAGCCGTGGGTCGTGTGTCCCCGAAGTATGTAGTAGTAGTAGTAGTAGTAGTAGTAGTAGTAGTAGTAGTAGTAGTAGTAGTAGTAGTAGTAGTAGTAGTAGTAGTAGGCGGAGGAGGAGCAGTAGTAGTATAGCCATCTCTCGTTTAGTCCTTGGAATGTCCGCTGGATAGCGGTACTTGTATACGATGAATATACGAAAAGATACGACATGGCGGTACTTGGAGTGCTCACTAGATGGACGGACGCACTGACAGACGGGCGGAAGTAAGAACAAACAGACGGAGGCTTCGCCGCACTCATCATCATTCACTCCGTGGATATGCTGTGATTTTTCGTTTCGCGTGATGAAGCGCATGGCATGAAGCAAGTAGTACGTCGGATTGGGCTCCTTTGTTCCCTCATCTGGGGTCTTTTTTTTTTTTTGCTGTGTGAGTTGGTTGAAGGCTGAGAAACGCACGGTACGAAAATGTAGCCCTTAAAGGTGCCGCTGGTTCCGTACGCGTTTGTGTGCTCCAATCTTCAATAGTTGATGTTCTCTCGGTGGTGGGTTTGTCGGTGGTCAGCTGTTTATCGTATGGCGATCAGATCTTTTATCGAGCTATGTCACGGGTCATTTCGTTTTTCCGCGTTTTAGCGTTGTCTGGATATGAACGCATGAACGTCGCTGGTATACCTACCGCAACTGAAACGTCACGCGGTGGAAGCTCTGATTCCCGGCATGTAGGAAGCAAGAAGATCGGAGGGAGAATTGCGCAGTGCATTAGCAAGAAAGAAGAAAAGAAAAGAGAGATGGGGAAAAAACAAAGAAGGAAGAAAAGAAAAGAAAGAAATAAAGAAAGAAAGTAAGAAAGAAGAGTAGTAGGTCAGGAACGAACACGTTAAACTTCACTTGCTTCCCATTTTCCCCATTGGAGAAGGCTCTCGAAATTTTCTTTTAATTTGGCGTGTGCATCGAAATCCATCGCAACGGCTCTGTCGTGCCCAAAGGGTCGTTCGAAGGAGGCTTCCGGGAAAAGTTCACCCATTGTGGCAAGGTTCGAGTGTGTCACGTACACAGCCACTCGAACGACGGGCGAGAAAAAGAAAGAAATCCACTCCACTGCCACCGCGATTACGAGGTTTTTGTCTCGGCGCGATCGTGACGTATACGCTAGCATTCCCGACAATTATCTTTACTCACCGTCCCCTCTGTGCTCCCTTTCTTCCACTAGTCAGTAAAATAATAACAATGCAACTCGAGATACGCGCCAACAGTGCTGACACCTATTTTCAACACGCGCGACGATCTCGGTCGCTGCGCTGATATAGATGGCGCTAGATGTGCAGAACATGACTGTCCAGCTCGGATCCGAAGACCCAAGAGGCCCTCGTGAGACGAGCGAGGACAGCGGCCCGTGCCAATGGGATCCCGGACTAAGGAGCCCACTCACCGACACTCCTTCCTCGGTCGCAAATAAAGCCCCGCCGCGGTGGTCTAGTGGCTAAGGTACTCGGCTGCTGACCCGCAGGTCGCGGGTTCGATTCCCGGCTGCGGCGGCTGCATTTCCGATGGAGGCGGAAGTGTTGTAGGCCCGTGTGCTCAGATTTGGGCGCACGTTAAAGAACCCCAGGTGGTCGAAATTTCCGGAGCCCTCCACTACGGCGTCTCTCATAATCAAATGGTGGTTTTGGGACGTTAAACCCCACAAATCAATCAATCGCAAATAAATGTTTTATTCTCACTCTCTAGTATGATAGTTTTCGAAGGAGCAGCGCACAAAAGGACACAAAACAGGCACGCATTAGAAGACGCAAACACAAGCGCAAACATACAGCGCCTGTGTATGTGCCATCTCGTGTGTGCACGTCTTGTGTGTCCTTTTGTGCGCTGCTGCTGCTTCGAAAATCATGGCTCACCAACTTGGTGGCACTAGCAATCTTCCTGATTCAGAGGGAATGCTCCGATAATATCTATCCAGTCATACAAACCGAAAAGAAAGCCGAAATAAAAGAAAGCGAGATAGAAAGAGGATCGTGTATGGAAACAGAGAAACCCATAGGGATTTCTGAACACACAAAGAAAAAATATCAAAGTAGAACACAAAAGGACACGCTTTTCCACTTGGAGCCGCACTTGGCTGCCTAGAGATGACCCGAAAAAAATGCAATAATAATAATAATAATAATAATAATAATAATAATAATAATAATAATAATAATATGACTGGTGTACATGCCAAGATCGCAATATGATTATAAGGCACGCTGTAGTGGAGAGCACCAGAAATTTCGACCACCAGGTTTGCCACGAACACCTGACCGCGGCCGCAGGTTGGAGGCAGATTAGCATCATGGAAACGGCGTAAAATATCGTAATAGTTACATAAAAAAAGTGGGTTGTGTGTGTGTGCTGTGGTGGCCTTCGCTCTACGGCCTACATTAACAGCTGAAATGTACAACGATGACTGCGTCATTACCCCACAAATGTTCGTAACCTTTTGTAGTTGTCACATTCGCGCAAACGCTCACGTAAATTTTGTCATCAAGAAGTCTGCTTCTGGCATCCTAATGCTCGTTCGCACAAGACATTGTTTTTAGCAACACACTCTAAAATCAATTTACTAGGCTTTTATTAGACAGTCACTTTACTCACCGTATTTCATCATGGGCCAATACCTACACCACACGCCTGGCATCCCTCATTCCCCATCAGGAAAGAGCAGTCTGACACACACAGTTCGTACAGAGCATCATCGGCACCCCTCTTTAGTACTCTCGAAATTTTGCCGCTCCTTTCCACCTTTCAACTCATAACTTGGTCTTTTATTGTTTCGAAGTAGAAAAGATGGCATTCCCAGTGATATACGTCTCCTATTAATCATCACAGTATGAATAGCAAACGGTTTCCTGAAAATAGTAACATTCGGCTTTCAAAAGTCAATGCAAACTGCGGAGAAATGACAGCCTTGTTTTCCGCAATTTTATCCTGGAACTAACTAGCACAAGTAAATAAATCTAACCCTTCACTACATAGTTTCTGGCAGGATCTAAAACAGTCCTTACTAAATACGTAAGTGTGGATATATATATATGTGTGTGTATGTATGTATTTACATGCACGCGCATGCATACTTATATATATGCATACGAAAGTTGTGACGTCACAAGCCGTGTTGTGATGCGTATGTGTTGTGATGTTATAGTAATAAGCTGGGGTTTTACGGTCCCAAAACCACGATCATGAGGGACGCCGTGGAGTACTCCGGAAATTTCGACCATCTGTTCTTTAACGTGCACTGGATGTTATAGTCATATTATTCAGTTAGTTAGTTCTGTTATTTTACTTACATGTGTATATTTTTAAGCTGCCACACGTTTGAGTATTAACTTTCGTTACGTTCACTTTGTTTTATTTGCTTGCTGTGCTTTTTTATCTGTTGCTAATTTTTCTTGTACACTTCTATACATGTGTTAACAAAGGATCCCCTTGCCAATGTTTACTGTAGGGACCTCGTTCTGTATAGGATGTATTATCTTCTTGTATTGCATTGAATGAATATTGAGGAATTATAAAAAAAGATAGAGGTGATTCATGCTGATAAAACCCGGCGGAAGCCACCCCCCTACGTGATCCCCGAAGTATACCGGTATACCACTCTATACCCAGGAAACAGATATGATATGGGGGTTTAACGTCCCCAAACCACCATATGGTTATGAGAGACGCCGTAGTGGACGGCTCCGGAAATTTCGACCACCTAAATCTGCGCACTCGGGCCTACAGCATTTTCTCCTCCGTCGAAAATGCAGCCGCCCCAGCAGGGATTCGATCTCGCGACCAGCGGGTCAGCAGCCGAGTGCCTCAGCCACTGTAGACCACCGTGGCGGGGCACTCTACCGAGGGGGGGTGCATATCTTTCCTCCGCGGTTCTGGTGATTAGATCATGCTTTAGGAACTATATATGGAAGCTGATCTATGCCCCGCCGTGGTGGTCTAGTGGCCAAGGTACTCGGCTGCTGACCCGCAGGTCGCGGGTTTGATTCCCGGCTGCGGCGGCTGCATTTCCGATGGAGGCGGAAATGTTGTAGGCCCGTGTACTCAGATTTTGGTGCACGTTAAAGAACCTCAGGTGGTCAAAATTTCCGGAGCCCTCCACTACGGCATCTCTCATAATCAAATGATGGTTTTGGGACGTTAAACCCCACAAATCAATCAATCAATGGAAGCTGATCTATGGATGGCGATGAAGCGATGATCCTTTCTGGTATTTTACACTGCACATTTAAATAAAAGGAAAATAAAGCCAGGTGAAAGATACAGATGAAGAAGGCTGATGATCGAGGACACCATGGATTAAGTAACGGAGGGGTACACTAATGCCTACATAAAGGTGCTGCCCCTTCTTTGCTACTTGCGGTGCAAACATACCCAGAAACACGGCATATCGTCGCTGGACGCCCACGTTTCGACAAACGGACTCGCCTTCTTCAGCGCTGCAACTTCAGGGCGCACTACACGCTTGAAAAATAGAAATCCGCCTGTCGAAACGTCGGTATCCAGCGACACGCCGTGTTCTATGGATTTTTTCATCGTTTCAAGATTACATATTCCCCTGAACTTCTACCTTAGTTAGATTTAGTCATTATTTGCATATCAAATTCTGTGAGCTTTCTTTTTTTTTCCGCCTGCTTTGTATCGCGCAATAGAATTTTACTACCTTTTCTAGTTCGCAATCTCTAAATTAACCTTATTTAGTCTCTACATAACCCTATTATTAACTGAAGGAAAGAACCGGGAATTCAAAAGCTTGTTTTACCTTCGTTACACCTAATATATTAATGAGAAATCAGACAATAATGCTAAGGAAAGTATAGGAGATGTTATTAGCAGCAATTGCGATGTAACTGTGAAGAAAGTGGTCAACTAACGTTCCCTATATGCATATACTTTCCTTGGCATAATTGTGTGTTAGTTCCTATTATTAAGTTCGATATAAATTTAAAATATTATTGACAGGAGGAGTTCTCTGAAAATTTAAGAAGTCTTCAACTTAGCACTCTCACCTGCGCAGCCATATATATATATATATATATATATATATATATATATATATATATATATATATATATATATATATATATATATATATATATATATATATATATATATATACACGCACTTTTTATGGCTGCGCGGCGGGCAGCGCGTGTGTGTGTGCTTCTCTGTGCCAAGAACATAAAACGAGGCCGTAAAGCGAAGCGCTTGCGCCGGCACAAAAGGAGATTGGCGTCTTCTAAAGGGCCGCATAAAACAGAGTGTGCTGCAGGAACTGTTTGCTCTCTCCGTCATACGCAGTTCATCTCCTCGGCGCTTGCGAGGCGCGATGAGGTGTCCGAAACAGCTGTTTGCCCTCTCTCTCTCTTTGCTGTCACGGGATGGCGCTCTGATTTACTGATACATTTCTTCTGTCTGTCCTTCCTCGGAAAATCGGTCTTGCCTTCTCAGTGGCCGTGTGAGATATAACATAGTTGCGTTCAGTTGAGTATGGGGGCTCTTTAAAACATGGTCCACTGCTGCGTTCCTTCGATCCCGTCGGGATGCACCAAACTGGTCTATCCTCCCCACCATGATGTTGACATCCCCTCCTCGGCCATTCATTTTGTCATGGTCTATGGTGTTCATCGACACTTCATCTTATTGCTATTTCTATACAATTACTTATTTATATAGCCATAATGTTCACCCTTTCTACAGGAAAGGCACAATGAATAACCCCCGTATTCCCGAACGCTCCTCGACCTCAAGGTATCCTTGAGGACTGCTTCTCGTTGTGATTTCTGCAAGGCGAAAAGTCTCGGGGATCCCTGGAGGTCAGGTTTCCAATCGAGGAGCGTTTGTGAATACGGGCCTAACCCCCGTATTCACAAACGCTCCATCACTTAAGGGCTCTCCTCGACTTGAAAAAAGTCGATGGGAGCGCCCTCTCTTGGCAGACCAAGTCACTGCATATCGGCAATATTCTGCAGCGAATATTGAGTAGTGCAGCGTCAATTTCAGTCGAGCAGCAAGCGCAGTGCCCAACTCAGTAGAGTGAAGGACGGAATTTGAGTCGAGGAGCGTTTCTGAATACAGGGGTAATAAGTCTTCGCACACAATCATTTAATAACGGCTAACTAGCAGGCAACACCATAGTTGTCACAAACACATATCTAAAGACAGCCTGAAGATCAGATACATCATTTGTGTGCACAGTTTCCTGTGGCACACTGTTCCACGAATCAATGGCATCAGAAAAATAATTATGTTTATTTAGAATATTCGTATACTGCGATAGTTACGTATGTTTCGAACACCAATATGTGCACACGCCAACGCAAGGAAATAAATACTGATCGACAGACTCGTTGTGGTGGCTTGGAGCTTTGACGCATAGTGTTGGGACTTGGGTCGCGCGGCCGGTGCGAACAAGAGTGGGCATCGTGTCCAGAACTTTAAGCAGGACAAGCTGATGAAAAAAAAAAACACTTTACGTACAAGTATTTACACGCTTCATATCTCAGTTATCAATCGCCAGCGCTCCTCACTAGTGCGCCCGATTTAAACAAGGTTAGGGTCCACCCCTGCTTACCCCTCTCCACGCCGTGGCCAGGGCTCCACGAATCCCGCATCACTGCCTGAAGCGCAGTGAAGGGCACACCCGCACCTTAAAACTCAATGCCTAGTTTGAGAGGTTGAAGATTGACACTTCAGATGACCGTTTTTGGGGGCCCTTTAACTCAACCATACCACCGCCCGACTGGTGGTGGTAGTAGTTAGAAGAGGAAGAAGGCGCCTCATTTCTGCAGCCCGGAACGCCGCTGCGGGTACGCGGAGCGCTAAAAGGTTTGCCTCTGCATTACTGAATATCCTCAGTCGTGGGCGAAATGCAAGAACACGATAGTTATAGCGTGAGATCAGAAGGACTACTCAGAGACAAGCCCGTGTTCAAAGAATCCCAGGTGGTCGCAATGAATCCGCATTCCCTCGGCGTACTGGCGTTGTATTCTGTTTACTTTGAAGCTTGTTTGGTATCGAATATATGCCCGAATACATGATGCACCTGCGTACGACGCCGGAGGCGAAATCCAGTTGGACTCGCTGGCTGGATTTCGTGCAGACAGGTTGTGCCCTCGCGATCTCCGATGTCAGCGCACCTATGGCCGACTGGATTAGCCCAACGTCATCTGCTGTCGCCGACCAGAGCTCTCGCAAGTGGTGCCCTGTCCTCGGACTCCTGTGACTGTGTTTCCATCTGTCCCATCTCTCATATGTCGTCGCTCGCTGTCCTAGCGCATCTCTCTTTCTCTCTATACCTTTAATCCTATCCTTTTAATCCCTCCTCACCCCCATCCCTTGTGAGCTACTGTTGAGGTGTCGCACGCTGATGCAGACAGTTACGGGGCTCACTTTTATCTTCTTTTCCCTCTTATAACCACAATGTGTATTTGAAAACCAGTTCTCCCTAGGAGAAACCTGTTTCGAGGATGCGCACCCCATCGTTTCCCCTTCCATTGACCCCTCCCTCCACCGACAATAGGCCGGGCTGTGGCAGCTTGGAAAAGAAAGAAAGAAAAAGAAAGAAAGAAAGAAAAAGAGAGAGAAAGATAACTACGTGACAAGACGAAAAGTGCACAGGGGGAACAAACCGCAGGGACGAGCGACCACTAGCCGCCCGCACAGGAGGGTTTGGTTGGTTAGACACTGCGCCGTGCTCCCTTTCAAGCGCCGTCTTCACCATAACCACTCCTACGATAGTTATACACCGGGAATATGTGATGTTTGCCCGTGTCCCTGCGTGTGATGACTTGGCAATATCTACTTCCGAAATCGTCAAGACCTCCGGAGGAGTCTTCCGGGAGTCGTCAGGCGAGCGTTGAATCGTGCGATGCAGCGACGCCTGCAGATGTAGCGGTGAGCGGGCAATCAGTGTATCTCTCGTTTCTTTACGCGTCCTCGTTCAGTCCCGATTACGCGTTTTAATGTAGCGAGCTAGGCATCTTTCGCTGGCATCGCATTTCACCACTACTTGTTCGCGCCTTTTATTTTTTTTCTCAACAGGTGTATCAGGGGCGTCTAGTTGCGAAATAAACGGGCGAGACGAATGGGTAAAAAAGAAAATGCAAACGACCTCTCCAGCGCCTGAAGTTTGGACTGAAAAGGGGGAGGGGGCGTAGCACGATGACGGAACAGACTGGAGGCGTTGAGTAATTTGCGCACCGCCAGGGCATCACGATGACTAAGTGCTACAGTGTTGTGCGCACCGAAGAACTCGAAGAGAGACCGACGAAGGAAGCCGTCGTTTCGGGCGATGCTGCCGCCGCTGGGACTGACGTTTCTCAACCGAAGTGAGGACGTTTCGGATACCTCTCCGCTCGTGCCCGTGACACCACCCTTTTGGGCGACCAACGTTCGGCGTGTTTCCGAGGGAGACAAACCATCCTCGAGCCCCTGCGCATGTTATCTGACTGTCGTCGCCGTGCTTCATTTTTTCGACAGGGAAGCATCACAAGGTCTAACGCGTGTTGTCGCCTTCTCGACGAAGAGTTGCACGTGGTTATACATTAGCAGTGTGCATGTTTCGCGTGTTTTCCCCCTCCAGCAGCACGCACACACATTTCTGAGCGCCGGCTTATCGTGGACACGGATAAGACGTGCGAGGGATTGCGACCGGGCCTCACAACTCGCTCGCACGCGAGAGGACGCAAGTTTGATTTTCCACGTCCGCCAGCGTCGTGCACGTTGCGTGCATTGTTGTCGCCACTGCGTACGCTCTTGTCGCTGGGTGTCAGCTGTGCGAAGAAGCTCGGACGATCAGTCGGCGCATCGCCGCTGTACCGTAGTCGAACAAGCCGGCCGTGAGTCAAAGGGGCCGTCGAATTGAAGAGGTCAGCGATGCTCTGCCGAGTTGACGACGAGACGCCTAGCTCGTCGGTGTGTTTAGCGCCGGAATCGACCTCGAAACGTGTCGATGCACTGGAATGCGCATCGGCCGAGTCGACGTCACTCCCGTTACGTCATCGCTGCGCGCGTCTGGCTTGGAGAGCGCTCCTCTTTTGTCTCCTGTGGCCGTACTTCCTGCTCCGCCTGCTGTGTCGCGCCTGGTGGCGCCTGCTCAAGTACTTCCTACGTGAGTACTGCCCTCTTACGAAAGTTTGTGGACTGAAAAAAAAAACAAAAAACAAACAAGAAACTTCTTTTATACATGCTCGGAAGAGTGCTTATTGATAGGCCGCAGAGAAATCTTTTTGATACGTCCATACATTCTCTCGTGTTCTGATTCCGAGGACGAGGGTTCGAACCCGGTGCCGATGTTGAATTTCGATGGAGGCGAGTAACTCGAGGCCGACGTGTTGTGAGATGTTATTGTCCAGGTGGTCCAAACTGCCCGGAGTCCCTTTACTATGGCGTCTTTCACACCCCGAGCTACTTTGGAACGTTAGGACCCACAAGCTAACCGGTGAATACATTGCCTGAAGATTGCGTATTAAAAGCTATAAAGAATACTCAGTAGTTTTTCTAAGAAGGAAATCAATAAAATACGGAAATGGTTCTCTTAATAGCGCTTACTGAAGGCTACGTAGAAGGTGCCATAGATTATCTAAAGAATACTTATTGGAGGCACGGACGTGGGCAGAATTTCGTCTTAGGAAGTGTGCGTGTGTTGGGGGAGGGATGGGGGCAAGCTCAAATTGCGTCGCAATGAAAGTAAGACAACTCGAGCTTGCCCCCCCCACCCCCTTCCTATGACAAAATTACCTACCTCTTAAGCGAGGGCAAGTGCTGGTGTTGCTTGACAGGAGCAAGTGCCCCTTTGCACCCCTTTGCCGACGCCCATGATTGAATGCTATCAAAATGAAAAACTCACCAGGTACCTGATGGTGATAACCTTTTGTAAATGATATATTTAATGATTTTATTTAGGCATACAGCAGGCTCAATCGGCCCTTGTAGGAGTGGTTACAGAAAACAAAATAAAGAATTTCAAAGAAAAAAAGATACAGTCACAATCGTGAGCAGAAATGAATGGCGCGCACCTCAACAATAATGAAATTCACAACACTCTCTGCAGGGTAACATGTTCCATTGAACAATTGCCGAGGGGAACAGTGAATATTTGTGAATATTAATGCGGCTTGAAGTTTGTCTGATTGCCTTACTATGGTTGGTTCTCGGTGAGTGCAGAAAAGGATAACGTAAATAACGTGACTGTGGAATTTTGAAATGACCATGGGACAGGAGATAAATGAATTTAAGTTTGAAAACTATTCTTCGTCGTGAAAGTTTTTCAAGGTTTGCTTTCGCTAATAGGTCAAAGAGGCTGCACTGTCTAGAATACTCTGAGCATATGAATATGGCAGCAAGTTTTTGAATGCGTTCAATTTTATCGATTAGGTGTTTTTGGTAAGGGCTCCAGATCAAATCAGCACAGTCTAACGAGGGTCGAACAAGTGTTTTGTAGGCATTTATTTGTACATGCGGTGGGGTGTTACGTAGCTTGCAGGTATTATAGACATCTTTATGTGAAGCTATCGTAGCAATATGCCAATATGATTTGCGTGTCCTTTGCGACATGCTGTCACTTTACCTGTTGGCGTCTCGGATTTGATTCTGGAGCTACACTTCCCACTTTTGTCTAAAGAGCTTTCACTGAAGTACTTTCAAGAACACATTCAAAAGAAATTGCGTACAGCTGCACAGTGATACTTGTAATATAGATATATATATATATATATATATATATATATATATATATATATATATATATATATATATTATATATATATATATATATACTCTAATATATATATATATATATATATATATATATAATTCAATGGGCCAGTAAGTCTTCGTGAACTCATCCCCTGATGAAGGGAGGTCCCTTCCCGAAACTGTTGGGAAATAAATATATTTATCCTTGTTGACAACGCTCCCGTTGTGCCATATCCCATATATATATATATATATATATATATATATATATATAGATATATATATATATATATATATATATATATATATATATATATATATATATATATATCCACTTTTTTTCTTATTTACATTACATTGGTTCTAATAACTTCTCCTATACATTCATTGGCATTATTGTATTTAGGGAGCAGGTGTACCCTTCTACAAAACTGTTTGTAGACCGATCTTCTGACGGTATTGAAGATCGGTCTCCGATCAAAACTTCGACAAATAAACAGCTTTGTAGAAGCCTACCCCTTTTCCTATTTGTTTACAGCAACCGAAGGCAGACTTTTCATTATAGTTGCTGTCAGCAGAAAACAATTGGCCAATCCCTCGTACAGTGGGAATCGATGATATGTGAAGAAAAATGAGGAAGAAGTTGATATGCCACTTTAAAATCAGCACAACGTTACGAGGCGGACGTAATTTATGCCGTGCATGAGTTCCAATTCATGATTATCATGGTGGCGCCTGGCACTTGTGTTCGTCGTCCATTCACGTCACGTAACACCAAACTTGGTATATGTGAAGCTAGCGAAACGGCCGAGAGCGCACTATGAGCGTAGCATGTATTCATGTTTTACGTGACATGCACGCCATGATTATCATGTTTGGACGTGTCATATATTTACCTTCGTCATCCATTCACGTCACGTAATACCAAATTTGGTGTATGTGAAGCTAGCGAAACGACCGCGAGCGCACCAAGAGCGTGGCGTATAGTCATGACATCCATGTCATGATTTTCATGTTATGACTAGTCACTTATGCTCGTCATGCGGTCATGTTATGCCATGTCAATTTAGGTACAGAACCCATTATCGAAACGGCCAGGAGAGCTAAATGTCGTAGATAGATAGATAGATAGATAGATAGATAGATAGATAGATAGATAGATAGATAGATAGATAGATAGATAGATAGATAGATAGATAGATAGATAGATAGATAGATAGATAGATAGATAGATAGATAGATAGATAGATAGATAGATAGACAGACAGACAGACAGACAGACAGACAGACAGACAGACAGACAGATAGATAGATAGATAGATAGATAGATAGATAGATAGATAGATAGATAGATAGATAGATAGATAGATAGATAGATACGGCCAAAGTCGCTGAAGTTCGCTAAGAAATGCTTTCACATATAATGAAAAGTCCCGTCTTCGGTTGCTGTAAACAAATAGAAAAAAAGATGTACGCTTCCACAAAACTGTTTATTTGTGGTCGTTTCGATCGGAAACGGATATCCGGCATTGGTGCGACCTTGTACGTGGGGTAATAGGGGGCAGAGTTCGGACGATAAGAGGTGTACGCGTATATTGCGCGGTCTTATCGTGCGCGCGGCTTAGCAGTTTTGGTGTCACCGGTGCATGCACTTTATCTGCCCGCTCTTCGCATTTGGCTTTCGCGTGCCGCTGCGTGAATCAGAAAGGACAAAGGCTGCGTGCCGAAGCACTGACGTCCTGCCTGATATGAAGGGCATCGTAATAGTGCTGACGAAGAAGGGAAGTGCTTTGTTGTCACTGTGTACACTTGTGTTGTATACCTGTGTGAAGGTTCACAAGCGACACAAAGGAATTGTTTTTCCCTTTATTTTCTATTAAAAACGCCAGGCCTGTGCGGAACATGCAGCACACTCGCAACGATTTTGTGGAGCCCGTTGTAAACTCTCTTGACATAGCTACACAAGTACACTTGTATGGGACCGACTGCGCCACAAATCATCATCATTTTAGGGGCGAAGCTCCTTAAAGCGGAACCCGTTCGTCCCTCGTCGTAGTCGTAGTGCGTAACATGTCTTACGCTTTGACATCTATCTATCTATCTATCTATCTATCTATCTATCTATCTATCTATCTATCTATCTATCTATTGTTATGACCGCCATCGGTAGGCGCCATGCTGTCGCTGAGAAGCGTAACCGGGCAGCGTTCCCACGCCTGGAATTCCAGTTTTCTTGGAACCAGCGTCGAGAGCTGACGGGGGAGCGGCGCTCTTTTAATTTTCAAACAAGTAGCCGACTGGCCGGCTGCCTATGCCCACCAGGTATTGTCCCTGCTAGCCGGAGGATGAGACGTCGTGTCGCCACGACGCCGTGAGACGTTCCAGAGAGGACAACAAAGACAGCGTCTTCCTTTGAAGAAACGGCGGCCACCGCCACAAAGTGCCCTGCTAATTGAGCGGACAGATTGGCGGGTCGTTTGATGTCTGCTGTCCGGAGCTTGGGACCCCTCGACCAGCGACACACACACGACGAGGAAGAGCCCCTCTGGCGCCACTTTGCAGTGCAGTGATCACGACTCAATATTGGATGCTCACGTGAGCCGTGCATGCTCGTACCCGTCGCCTGTTGTGTGTGTGTGACTGGTGTTCCACTCAAGAAGGAGGAGCCCGACAGGGCTTATAAAAACGACGCTGCTGAGTGCGGTACGTCGCTCTGAACCGTGTAATGGTTCAACCACCACGTTCGTGGTTTGTGAACTCCTAACCTTCCTATGCTGTAAATATTTGTAAATAGTGCCATAAACCTGTTTTGTTTTTCGTAGCCCCATCTTGTAAGCGGTCGTTTCCTCAACCCGAAGCTACACCACGCTACCACAAGAGACCGGGCAGCCCCCGGTCCGCAACAACGGGTGAACAGCGCTGGGATACGACTCAGCACCCCGATCCACAACACTATCTATCTATCTATCTATCTATCTATCTATCTATCTATCTATCTATCTATCTATCTATCTATCTATCTATCTATCTATCTATCTATCTATCTATCTAACGGACGCACAGCTCAACGTGCAAACGCACGAACAGACGCACACACGGACGGGCGGATGGACGCATGGACGGTCACACATACGGACGCATGGACGGACGGAAGCAAGAGCGAATGCACGGACGGATGCTTCGCCCCACTCTTCATTATTCACGCCGTGGATATGCTGCCATTTTTTTAGAAGTAAGCATATATGCTATGTAATTAATCTTCATTCTCCGGAGACGCGAGGAATACCCGCAACACATTCACAACAGACCGTAGAAGAGTGGCTTTTCTGGAGCCCGTTGTAAACTCTTTCGGGGTGGGTACACAAGTACACGTACGAAACCCCAGAATGACGAGGGTTCCATGCCAGTCCCGACGTTCGCATTACGACGAGCGCGAAAAGCTATGGAGGCCTGCGTATACCGGGCACATGTATGCAACGTCGGTGCACGTTAGGCAGAACCCGAGGTGGTAGAAATCGTGCGGAGCCCTCCACCACTGCGTCTCTCCCTCTATCAAATCTTATCCACCCACCTATATAGCCAAGCGTTGGAAACTCAACTGTATACTTCCTGTAGAATGATAAGTGCATATCGACTTACATAAGCGCGCGCTCACTGCGGCATAGCGTCTTCCGCTTTGTTTTCATAATCTTTACTCTAACTCGTTGATTCCTTCCTCCTAACTATCCCACGCTTTCCCTTACCTCAGCTGCGGACTATATTAACCAAATTCAACCCGAGCCTCATATATAAACGCAACAGTGTTCCAAGTTACGGGTCACTTTTAGTTAACGCGTTATCGATCCCACATAACATCGCGTGGCTTGATTTTATAGGCTCTCCGCCTGCAAGCACGCAGACTACGGGCTCGACAGAATCGAGTAACTGGCGGTCTATAAAAAAGGCATTGCGAAATCGAGTACGTGACGCTAGCGCGAATCGTTTCGTGCATATAGCCCCGAACTATACGAGGACATCGAAAGCTTGCATTCGAAACATCGACCGCGTCCTTATCTCTGCGGCACTCCTTTGTATACGCACAGCCGACTCTGTCGTTCACGAGGAGGAGCCATCTGAATGCGCGACGTCGCCTGTTTTCGTCGTGAACCTCCGGTGTTTGCATTATACGTAACGGATTGCAACATCCAAAAGGATGCGAAGTTGGCGTGTATGCCAATGGAATCAGCTTCGTCTCTCTTCAAGCTTCCTAAACATTCATGTGGTACCGAATATTTTTTTTTTGTCTCCGCTTGCTTTCGTGGTTTTCCTGCGCGAAGTGGTACGTAATATATTGTCTTTCTTGTTTTTTTCGCTGAAATGAAATTGCCGAGTTCTGCATATGCCAACACCACGGTGTGCTTATGAGGCATATGGGGACACACCGGGGTGGTCTAGAGGTTATATACGGTTCTTGACTGCTAACCGAGAGGTCGTGGGATCGAATGCCGGTAGCATTTCGACGGAGGCAGAATGCTGCAGGTCCGCGGGATTGGGTTTATGTCTACACAAGCACACGTAAACCCCAGAACGACGAGTGTCCGATCCCAGTCCCTTCAGAATCCGCGGGACTTCGCACACCATGAATCCCGCCGTGAATTTTGTAAACCGCTCCCCTCTGTAATGCTTCGGCGATTGAGGGTAACAAGAAAGTAAGAAAGAAACGTGCCGGTTAAAACACCCCAGATGGTCGAAATTCCCGGTGTCCACCACTATATACAGCGTCTCTCGTAAGCATATATCGATGTTTCGTGACGTAAAAGTTCAGTAATTATCATTATCTTATTATTTGTTGAAGGTCTCTGGATTAACTGGACCAGTCTGGGAATAACCTGAAAGTATAGTTACATGGTCGTCTTAACATTTTTTTACCTCATCTCAACGCAGACGCCGCGGTTGGGAATCGAGCGCGCATTCCTCGAGCTTAGCATCGCACGACCGGTTATAACGGTGGACTTGATGAATCGTCCAAATAAAGATATTCGTGAAACGTTCAAACTTTAAAAGGTTATGAGACTGAGCTTGTTGGTGTGACTTCGTGACTGAAAAACAGCGAGATAAACGACGACGTAGAAAGGACAGACATCGGCCAAGCGCTGGCTAGTGTTAGGGGGGAAGTGGTTATGTTGCAAGAAGGAAAGGAAAAGAAAAGTGAGCCCCGTAACTGTCTGCTTCAGGGAGCGACACCTCAACAGTAGCTCACAAGGGATGGGGGTGAGGAGGGATTAAGAGAGTAGGATTAAAGGTACAGAGAGAGAGAGAGAGAGATGCGCTAAGCCAGCGAGCGAGGACATATCGAGGGGATAGGAGAGATAGGAAAGATGGAGACACGGTCACAGGAGTCCGAGGACAGGGCACCACTTGCGAGAGCTCTTGTCGGCGTCAGGAGATGGCGTAGAGCAAGTCCACTAGGTCAGAGCTATACGCTGTCATCGGAGGTCGGCGTCAGGAGATGACGTAGGGCCACCCCAGTCGGCCAGAGCTACGCTGACGTCGGAGATTGCGAGGGCACAACCGGTCGGCACGGAATCCAGCGAGCGAGTCGTAGTGTTAGGATCGGCGCTTGAGCCAAGCAGAAAGGGGTGTTCGCGGTTCAGCGAAACAAGTTTCCGAGGGGATGCGGGCCTGCTGACAGCCGTCAAAATTTGGGTATTGTTCTCCCAGCCGGGAAAGCGAGGTGCATGCAGTCGCGATTCCGCAGAGTGTACAACGAGACGGCCGAAATGGTTTCGGTTGCGACATCTTTTTTGAAAAAAAAAAAATGGTGGCGTCAGCATGGATGACAATCAGCTCCGCAAAATCAGCGTTGCTAGCGTGGGTCCTTTGATGCTCCCGGTAGTGCGGCGGTAGTAGGAGCGTGGGACACAGCACCCAGTGGCATTCTCACACCATGGAGGAGAAAACTTGGCGCCAGAGTGGGAGTGTGGTGGCTACGCCGCGGTCAAAGACGTTGACCAGGTTGGGCGTGGGCGGCTTCGTCGAAAGTGACGAGTCAGGTGAATGGACAGTGAAGTCGTTTCCTTATCTAAGGGTGAGGGAAAAGGGACTCATGATAACCAGCCGCAGTGGACTCTTGCGAGAGCCTTCGACGTGATCATCACGATGTAAGACGACATCTTCGCAAGGTGTTTCGTCTCGTGTCAAGAAATGAGCGCTTGTAAATAATGTAGAATAAACCTCTGTATACAGTGCTATGTTTTCGCAAGTTTTCTTACCCAACCAGACAGACATCTGTCGAATGTTAAAATTCAATTTTAAGAAAAGTACACGACACATGAGCGATCGATGCACATAAAATGTTATTCACTCCTGTTTATTCGTTACTGCATCTAAATGTTGGCCACAAGTATACACTACGTTTACATTCGGCCCAAATAAACACGGAAGCCTGACACCGAGGTGGCATTAAGAACGAAGCCTCAGGATTACGAAAATTGCGATTTTTGCTATGCTCTTACGCAAAACAACTACTGGACTTACGTATTCATCAAGAAAGTGAAATTGCATTGATGTAAAATGCATTTGTACTTTTTTCTTGATACTTTCGACAATTCGGTATTTCGTGAATGCAGTTTTAGTTGTTTGTTTGTTTTTTCTGTCCCATGAAATCCGAACTAACGAGCTTTTACTGTTGTATGTAAAGCTCGTTCAGACGTTGTACCTGGATTGTTAACAAAAACAAAGCTAGTTACGGTGACCGAATGCTACACTTTTGTTTACCGACTGTTCTAAATCAAAAACACAAATAATGTGGTCTTGATGTATGTGTATTTTGCCACTAAAAAGGCTGCGCGACATAATTATGTGATTGCTTGCGTTGCCATGAGTTTATCTCTTTTTTTTTCTATGTTTTGATCACTACGATTATATTTTTCCCCTTTCGTTTCTCAAATGTTTCCACATAACCTTGCTCATCAATTCTGACCGTGGTTGCTCACTGGTCGCGGTTCCTCTCAAGCTGCTCAATGCAGCTTTTTTTTTTTTAACTTTTGCCTCGTCGTCGTCGCAAACTTAGTTGCAAACAAACTCAATTCAATTCAATGACACACAGATGCCTACTTGGCGACGAATGCGCTATAGCACACCCAATCTATTACTCCCCACTCCCTACTCTTAGTGCGTATACAACCAGGGAGTGCGCTTATTGTTGAGCAAGCGCTGTACAGCGCAACAGATGAGCTAATAGCATGAATGTTCGCACATTATGTGATTCCTAAAGGGAAAAGAAGAGAAAAGTGAGCCCGGTAACTATCTGCATCAGAGTGCGACACCTCAACAGTAGCTCACAAGGGAAGGGGGTAAGGAGAGATTAAAAGGTATACACGGAGAGAGGAAGGAGAGAGCGAAGCGCAGGGACCGCGAGCAACGGAAGTAAAGAGGAGATAGGAAAGATAGACACGGTCGCAGGAGTCCGAGGACGGGGCACCACTCGGCGAGAGCTCATGTCGGCGGCAGGAGATGGCGTATGGGAAGCCCAGTCAGTCAGAGCTGCGCTGTCGTCGGAGATCGCTGGGGCACAACCGGTCGGCACGAAATTCACAGAGCGAGTACGATATGTTCGCACAGTTTCGCAATCTGCATAAAACGCATCGCATTATAATATTTCGCCCAGTGAGCCCTGCGTGCCAGCTGTTGTTAAAGCTGTTAACGACATCCTACAAGGTTGGCCAGCTAGCCGAAATTCAACAGTTTCAAGTGTTTCTTCTTTTTACTCACTTCCGGGATTTTTTTTTTCTTTGATCAGGACGACGCCTGTACAGAGCGCACAGCACTGATGCTGTTGCGCGGGAACATGGTATTTCAAAACGGCGAGTCCGCGCGTCCCGGATGGCGTTGACGTCATCAACCTTTGGCGCCGGGGTCACGAGTGCTGCACCTTTCTTTTCCCAATCACTCACTCTCGTGCTCCTCTATACTAGAGGGAGAGGGGTGTGTACGTGCTCATTCGGCAATATAACCAGCCCTTCCCCAATCCCGTGCACCTCCCCAATCACACAACCCTCGTCCTCTGTTTCCCCAATACCCTACAGTCACTTGGCAGGCACCGAGGACGCTTGCACTTGGCGCCAGTTTAGTTGTGTGCAGTGTAGGTAACACTGAATGCGGCAGTACGTCGGTTTAGAGTGCGCGGCAGAATATAGTCCCACGCGTTTGGTCTTCTAAACCTCTGTTGTTAGTGTCACTGCTAGCTGTTTTGTCGGCTTTTTCGAGGACTCAAACACTCGCATTGCTTTACCTAACCTGTCAGGTTCCACGTGATAGCGTGTTTGGAAAAAGTTGCGCGGTGCGGGCGCTGGCGGAGTGACTCAGCCTTACCACGTGATCCACGAGTTGAGATCGAAGACGCCGCCGCCAGCCGCGGCGCGTCCCGTCTCCGCAACAGTGCACCCAACTTTCGAGTCGGCAATCGCGGAGAAGTGTGGGGAATCAACCTTGCCAGCCCCGATCGATTTCGCGGGTTAGGTCACGTGATGCCCCCCCCCCCCCCCCCCGACGCACATGCGCGTTTAGTTTCAGCCGTCGAGGCTCCGCTCCCTCCACTCCCTTGCGCGTATGTGTACATACAACTGTGCAATTTTAGTCCTGACAACAAAGTAGCGCCGAACTGCGTTTAACGCCGGCCCGGCGCCTTGAGAAGCGAAAGGAGGGCAGGGATGGCCTCTCTTGTTTGGACTTGCCTGCTGCGCCGTTGACGGCCTCCACGAAGCCCGACGCCATTCGCGGAGTCGCCTTCCGTTTAAAGAAAGACAGGGGAGCCGCACGTTCCTGACAGCAGTGTCGGAAAGGGTTGCCTTGGCCCCCCCTAGAGCGCGGTTGCCATGTTTACGGTAAGCAGCAGCGCGAGGTTTCGACTAGCGAGTCGCGGTTCGCACGGCCAGCGTTTTGACTCGTTCAAGTAGAGGACGTTTTTAGACTCGACCGGAAGGCGAGAAGGAGTGCAGAGAGATGACGTAGTAGAGGCGACGATGAAGACCAGGGACTGAGCGTCGGATCATTTGGCGTCTTGTGTGCATACCCCGACGGCGAGGCTTGCCTACTGATCGAATACCTTCGCCCATGAATCCGCGTAGCTGCAGCGCCTCGCCACTCTGTGAACACGGCCGGACACTTGTGTTTGGATGGTACACTGGAATGCCCAGTGTAGAAGTGCTACTGGCGACGAAGTTTCCTGGAACGTCGTCGCTGCGGAACGTGCACGGCGCGACGGGCTTCGGATTCATCGGGTCAAGGTCAACGATTGGTGGACGTTTTCGCCGTGGCGTATAGGCTCGTGGATCATTACTTCGGACCGTGGTTGGATGGTGCGGGCGCGATAATCCGAACCGCCCGGATTTGCAACCTCCAAAGAGGAAAAAAAAGAAGGCAAGTTTTTCAAGGTCACGTCGCTGTTACCATCGGTCATCCAATAGCTGGTGTCATCAAAGTAGGGCACCACACTGGCACTCAGAGATTCTCCAATTTGGCATTTTCATCATCGGTGTTTTTTTTCTTTTTCGTTTTTGGTTTAACAAAAAAAATAACTACTGGGTGAGCGGAAGTACCCTCTCAGGCCCTCTGTGATAGCAATCGCATCCTTCCGATGGCTCAAGGGTGGATGGCAGCGACACCAGTGAAGTGTAGCTCTTGCGCTGTCGCGAGTGTTCCTTCGATGAGTGCGAGAATCTGGGACGCAATATCGGGGTCGGTGATGTCGCTAACTGTCGGCACCCTTCTATACAGGGTTCTCCTACTTCATCTACCACACTGGCCGTCGGTCGCTGCTGGACGTGACTTCAATATAGGAGTGCCAAATGCCTGCGAGATTCAGGGTGCGTGAGTGTTCGGTAACATAAGGTCGTCGACGGAAGCGTTAATTCTGCCAAGGCCCGCAGATTCTGAAGAGACGCGCAACGAATATACGGCCCAACCCGACGGTTCACCGTTTTCGGCGCGCCCTGAACGTTTGCCTCCATTGGTAGGCGCGTATGAAAGTTTGTAACGCAATGCAACAGTCATCAATGTTGATGACACAATGAGAAGTGCACAGAGTAGCGCTTCTTGAAGTCGGGTGTGCTCGTCCGGAACTTCAAGCTGAAATTCGGAGGGCTCTTGCCAAGAAAAAGCGCATCATTCTTCGATTTGATTAGTCAAGTTTTTTGGCACACGTCTTGCTGATGAACGTGCTCTCTAAAACTCGGACTGGTCATATTGGCGTTACTATTTGGGGCGAGAGTTCTTTATCCGGGCCTCCTCCTCGACGCAATGGAAACTTGACGGTCGAGGTGACTCCTATTGTGCGGGCCCGCGGACATATGCAGATGCCGGGCAACCCTTATCGGGACTCTCGCGACGTCGGGTTGCGCCAAAGGACTTCAGAGGGCGGGGAGCGTCCTCTTATCGGTCCGGAGCATCATCTGCAAAGGCTGCGTACGGATAATGATCGCCGTCTGTGAGTGTCGCTAAAGCCACCGTTCGAAACAAGTTGTGTCCACGAAGAGCGACACCGTTGGAAGCGTTTTCGTCTCGAAAGCTTTGCTCACAGCCGTGGCATTGTGAGCTATGGCGGCTCGAAGTCACGTTGGACCGTTTAGGCGACGTCACGCTGGGTTTTTACAATACTGGTCCAGTTAGCGACCGGAGCTCTTGAAGCATCGTCTCTATGGCACCGTGCGCCTGGTCTGCCGTGCCGACCACGTTCGGTGTGCAGGTGTCGGTGTGCGGTCTAGAGTTCTCCGCCTTCTACGGACCCACGTGTCCCGGATGCGCCGCCGCCGACGTCTCCGGCAAGACATGCGGCGGACTTCCCGAGTGGTTCGGAGGCGGAACGGCCACCGCTCTCGCGTCGGGCGGCGCCCGCTACCATCCCTGGAGGCCTCCGCCGCTGGCCGAGAGCGCGTCGTCGCCCGCGTGCTTCTTCAACGACCGTGGTGCGTAAATACCCTCATCTGTCCATGTGCGTCTATAGCAAGTTTACAGAAAGTGCTTGCCTTGAATGCCTGCTGTTGTTCGAGGGCTTCAACGTGTAATGTCCACATCCGAGATAACTTATTGCGAACTTTTGGTTGCGTTGAAAAGATAAGCTGCGTTATTTATTATAGGTGCTTGAATTCATTGCTAAACCCTCTCGAGTCAAACGTGTCTCTGATATATGCGGTGACATACTTGTGATCCTGTGAATTTAGCAAGTTTAATGAACGTCTTCGCGCTGTTTCGTGAAGCCCGTTGTCTGAAGCATGCAGTGTGCTTTCGAGATGGTGTCATGACGCAGTTTTACTTGCCCTACTGAACTGTAAAAAGTGTCTGCTCGGATACGCTTCAGTGTTACGTCTTCCACAAAGATTAGCCGTCGCGTGTTGTTTTTACTCGCGATATCAGCTTCTACTATTAGTTACGAAGATTTATAATTACGAAGATTTGCGGCTATAACGTGGTCGCGCCAAGCAGATGACCGGGTTGGCTGGCAGAACGTGGCAGAGGCCTTTGCCCAGCAGTGGGCTCGGTCAGGACGACGACGATAATGAAGTGGTTGTTGACGATTATAGAAGATATCTACTGTAGAAACATATAAAGCTCTATTCGGTCAAAAACCACGTGTCACAGACTAGCGGTGCAAGATGTCGACGGAGGCAATAGATCGTTGTCTCTTCGAAACGCCGTCTGTCGGCGGCTGCACACGTTCCACTCTATTCGTATACATACCACGTGTCTCTCGCAAAGTCGCCACACGCGATTTGCGACATGTTCGCTCTCATTCACACTACGCGCCCCGCAAGTGAACGCGCGCATTGCCCTCCATACCGAGTGACCCGCTAGAGTGCTCTTCGTGTTGTCGACCCGTCGGCGCGTTAGTGTACGTAGTATATGTTCGTACACAGTCTGCAGTATACACATACACCCACAGTACCCGCGCTCAACTTTTGTAAAGAAGGCACACCGCGGGGCGCCTGCAGTGGAGAGGAAAGCGCCGGAACGCAGCAGCGCACGTCGCAGCACACCCGCCGCGAACGAAAACAAAGCGTCGACCCACATGGGACTATAAACGGAACGCAGCTTCGGCTACAGGCCGGGCATGCAACAGCGAACGCACTATATACGAAGGTATACCGAATCTGCGGACAGGGGGGCGAGTGTGTAGAGGTCGCACGACGGGACCCTAATCGCGATATGCACGGTGGCTCCGCTATAGTGGAGCTGAGCGAAGAATGTCGGACGCAGCAACGGCAGCAGTAAAAAGCAAACAATAAAAGCAAGAGCAGCCGCTATATCGCGCCTAGGTAAGCCCTTTGCGTCCGAACCGGCCCGGCAAACGTGCTACTGACCACGCGCAAGCGGTCCAGACTCTCGGCGTAGTGCGACCTTGAACGACACGTTCTTTCTGGTTTTTTTCCCCTTTTCTGTCATAGCTGCCTGCCTCGACTTTCTAATGAGGTAATTCCTCGGTAAAGGGGTGGTTGTCAAACGCGTCTGCAATGTAAAAACGCCGCTGCGCAGCGTCACCCAAGAAGCGTATGGCCGAACGCGCACGTTATAGCGCACTGTCAAGGGCATTTGGATGAACGCCCGGTTCATGGACACTAGGTAACACAACACTATAGTTGAGGTAGTGGTTAGAAGACGAGAAAAGGAGGCACCTGATTTCTGCAACCCGGTCGGGAGCACGGCGCAGTGCCTGTGGGGAAGGAAAAAGGGAGAAGAGTGGAAAGAAGAGAAAAGGATTAAATGAGCACGGTCGTCATCAGCACGAACAGCAGTCCGGAAGCAAGGGTAGGGGTGGCAAGGGGCCCGTCTTCAGCGGTAGAAACAACACTACAGTTGGGATACAGTGTCTATAGCACACTGTAGTTGGGCTGGGAGCAAGTAGAGGAATCGTAGCAGAGACAAAGGGGGATTGGTTGGCTAGAGCGCCGACCGGCTGGCAACCCTGTGCTGAGGAAAAGGTAGAATCTAGTCGCAACATTTTTCCCTAAAAGAGAAAAAAATCTAGGGACACTAGTAGCGACGGAAGTAGGGACTTTAGTGGAAGCGCAGAACATTAGACATTTGGAACAGTACTCCCGCCTCAATAATTCGGAAATAAGAGGTGTTCCAACAACGCAAGGTGAAAACTGCAGAAACATTGTTGACCTTCTCGGCGAAAAGGTCGGTTGCCTTTATTAAACCCGAGGACATCGATACTGTACACAGAGTATCAACGCGCGACACAAATAGCAAAAACATCATTGTACGCCTCTGCTCGGGCGACAAGCGCATCGAGTTTCTGAAGAAGGCTCAAAAGTCGCGCCTAAAGACAGACTTGTTCGGTTTTTCGGCACCGCAGGAAAAGCCGATATACGTTAATGAGCACCTGACGTCTGATAATAAGCGGCTGTTTTCCAAAAGCACTTGCTCTAAAGAAACAAATGAAGTGGGCTTCTCTGTGGACTGACAATTGTGTTATTAAGGCGAGACAGTGTGGTGCACAGAATTGTCAGTGATCTGCATGTGTTCAACGCGTGAAATAACGTTAAGCTTGGAAAAAAGAAAACATAATGGCTTATTTTCTTTCTGGTGACATTTCTTCGCAGGCTGGGGTTTTTCTTCGATCCATTTTAATGCTCGTGGCTTTCCTAAGAATCATGACAATATTACCGCTCTACTAGCTTCCCTTAATCGTCAGTTCTCGGCTTTCTGTTGCTCCGAAACTTGGCGATCACCTGTTCATGGTGTCTTGTATGGCTTTCCCGGTTATATGAGCGAATATTCTCATCGAACTGATGATCATCATGGTGGCTTCACGCATTTTTATATCAAATAACATTCTGTATAAAAAGGCGCAATGATTTAAATTTAAATGTGGCAAAATGTGAATCCCTTTGGCTGGAAATTGATCTGCCGGGTCTTGGTCAAAATCAACGAAAAACTATTCTCGCTGCTGTCTATCGATCCCCTTCCAGTGACCCCTCTGGTTTTTGTAATGCGCTTCATCACTTGCTTGATAAGCTTACTGCTGAGCGCAAGAATATAATAATTATGCGCGATATGAACTTTGATTTACTAGATTCCTCTAACCATTCTGCTCTCGAGTATACGGCTTCTTTTTTATAGTTTTGGGTTTGAATCGCTATTATCTGTACCAACACGCTGTTCTGATAACGGCTCACAGTCATCAATCGACCACGCCCTCACAAACATCTATGACCTCAGTCATGCTGGTGTCATAGAGAGAGACATTACAGATCACTTTCCTGTATTCCTATACTTTGAACAGGTCACCGCTCTTAGCAACGTAATACGCCAAAAGTATCGCTTTGATTCAGACAAGCCCAATCTTCATCGGGCAATGAGCATGCATGCTCATAGCCCGATGAAGATTGGTCCAGTGTATATGCCTCGAATGATCCTAAAGAGGCCTTGACCAGGTTCTACGACGCTGTTTATTCAGCAGTTGAGCGTTCAACTACGTTGCAATAATCAAACAGACGCTACTTCGCCCCACGGTGCCCTTGGTTATCACAATCACTGATACGATCTCTTCGCAAGAAAGAAAACTTATATGAAAAGACGAAACGTCAGTCTTTCTATTTCGCGCTTGAAATCGCGCTATAAAATTTACTCCAGCACATTGGCTATACTTTTAAGAAAGGTGAAACAAAGTTATTATAAGCGGGAACTACAGAATTGTGGACATAACTCAGGGAAAAAATGGTAGCTTTTAAAATAATTTTTTTATTCCACTCAGTCGCGCAGAAAAGTGACCTCTATTCGCGTCGACAACGTCACCCTTGCTGCGGCCAGTGACGTGGCGAACGGCTTTAATGTACACGTTTCTACTATAGCCTTGTAGAGTCCTCCTCAGACTATGTACCTCCGTTTTCTCACAGTCCTCAGTCGATGTTTCTTTTTCCTACTTGTGCTTTCGAAATTTCCTCAATTGTTTCAGGATTAAAACCTACCGGAGCTGGGTTAGACAACATCCGCTCAAAGCACATTAAACTTGTAAGATCTCTTGTAGCGCCTATATTAAGCCACATTTTTAAGCGCTGTTTGAAAAACGGTATTTTCCTGGATAAATTAAATGTTGCAAAGGTAGTGCCAGTATTTAAAAAAAAAAGGTGATCCCCTCAGCATGTGCTATTACAGGCCCATATCTGTCCTTTCCCTTCCTGGATAAAATTTTGGAAAAACTAATTGAAATAAGAATATCTAAATATATAAGCAAATTTAACATACTTTCTTCTTGTCAGTTTGGTTTTAGGGCTGGTCTTTCCACTGATACTGCAATTGCTTGTTTCACTGACAAAATCAGATCATTCGTTGATAATGGTAACATCGCAGGATCTGTCTTCGTCGACTTTACTAAGGCATTTGATAGTGTTGATCATTTCATCCTATTTCGTAAACTTGAGTACTATGGCATTACTGGTCCCGCATTAACGCTATTACAGAGCTTCCTTCTTAATAAATTTCAGGTGGTCTCAGTCGAAAATTTTGCATCCAGTCCCAACCCCATTACCAGAGGTGTTCCGCAAGGTTCAATTTTGGGTCCGTTATTATTTTTAATAGTCATAAATGATTTACTACGTTGCCTTAATTATTCTTCTTGTTTACCTTACGCTGATTTTGTTTACTTTACGCTGACTCTCTTTTCTCATCACTTGGATTTCGCGACTCTCGTGTCCAGACTTCAAGCTGACCTTAATTCTCTTGTTGACTTGGGCAACTATAATATATTAATGAATAATCCTTCTAAAACATGTTTTATGCTTTTTCATTCACCAAACAAAAAACTACCATTCATTTCTCACTTTTTTTGTGAACTCAGTAGTTATTCTTTTTAGTAATAATACGTCATTTTTCGGAGTTATAATGGACACACATCTGAAATGTCATCAACATATCAATTTTGTTTGTAAAAAAAGATTTCATACGATATCAGTTCACTGGTATAGTCACGAATGTGTTTTAACGTCGAAACTCTGAAGGCATTGTATTATGCATTCATACACAGTCATCTCAGTTGTTGCATTACATCATGGGGTAATTAATATTCGGTGCACATTTGGCCGTTAAAGGTATTGCAAAAACAAGCAATGCGACTCATAACTGTCGCTTCACGTCAAGCGCCATCACATGCGATTTTTTGCCAGCTTTACGTATTATACCCATCTCCCAAATGTACGTTTACAATGTGCGTGTTTTGTTTTTCAAAAAATTTCTACCGCACGCTAACTATCGACATATTTCCTATTGCCTTGTTGAATAATTCCAATAAATCTAGATTCGCGGTCGCCAATAACCTGTTATTACCTAAAGTTCGCACTAGTTATGGGAAAATGAGCATTGTTTTTTCATCAATTTCATTATGGAATTCTTTATCACCTGATATGAAAGAATTATAGCGCATTCATGTTTTTAAGACAAAGTTGAAAAAGTGTCTAATAAACGTATAACTGCTGCATTTTGTTAATTTTCGATATCTTGCTTTGTTTGTAAAAAAAGTTCGAAATGTTCTTGTGACTTGCTCTTTCGTTATTCGTATTTTAGCTTTTTTCTTGTGTTAACATAGGAGGTCCTGCCTGCGGTTTACTACGCTTGGGACCTCCTCCTGCATACTTACTCACAATGTGCATTTCAGACGCTAATAAAGAAACATTGATTAATTGATTGAAAGGAGACAAAGAGACACGAGCAAGAAAAGAAAAAGAAAGCAGTATGTTGCCATGGCAACATACATTTAACAGCAAAACAGTTTAGGCTCGCCGTTGGTCCCTGACGTGGGAACAAAAATCACCTTCATGAACCGACACACTTTCTCTTAGACCTGTTTTTTCCTCTCTCTCAGAACACGTGTGCCAGTTTATCCAGCGTCGGAAGCAAAAAACTGATGGGCGCGAGAATCAGTAGAAGATAGAGAAATAGAAATAAAAACAGCAATGTTCTAGGCAAAATAATTTCTCGGCGAGGCGAGTCCACGTACCCGAAGCCGAGCTTTATAGCACTCGACTATTCCGGCACGCTATGCTGTGCTATCTCTGCTATGCTAACGTGCCTAATGGCCGCGAGATCGAACAGAGTCGCCACCTGGCGGCTACTGGCCGAAGCGCGCATATAGTGTGGATCGCAAGCGGTGTCGCCTGCTAGCCGCGTCGTGTTCGCATTCGCTCGTACCTCATGAGCGTCCTCACAGGGCGGTTTGTGCCGTTATGTGTTGTAGATGCTGCCATCTAGCACAAGCCAGGCGAAGCTACTGACCGCGTGTGCTCGTGGCGCGTGGCAGGGCTCCTAGGCTAGAATGCGGTTTTGGAATAAACCTGTGTTCACGTAACCCAGCCTCCTGCATTCTCGCTCGTCCCTGACGACTTCAACATGGTATCAGAAGTTCAGTAAATAAAAAAACGCATGTTTCTTCATTTAGAAACACACACACACAAAAAAAAACGAAACACATCCGTTCTCGGTCAGCGGTCATTTATTCACGATGAACTTGCTTTCCTCTATACTCCTATGAGGCAAGGCGTATGTACATCTTTGCTATATCAAAAACACTGCGCACCTGAGTTGGACACTTAGTTATACTGATTCAATTGCGACAGTATGCCGTTGCATGCCGTTGTTCCCAAAACCACCGGTACACTCGCTACGGCACCAACATGGAGACCCCACAGGAATCGAATTTTCCCGTCCAAGTTTCGGCAGTGAGCGCTTGCTTGGGGACACATGCCTTGCCGTACGTGACGTTTGGCTCATTGGGGTCGCTTCAAAATGCGCTGCCCATGTTTGCTTCGAGCCATCGGTCAAGCTGAGGCGGGGAGCTCTGCGAATTCAGCACCGGCCGTGTTTTTTTTGTTTTTTTTTTTTTTTGGTGTGCGTTGTTGCCGCAGCCGCCGCAAGGTGCCGTTGCTTGCAAGGTGGCGCGCTCGTCACCCTGCCGGAAGTGCGCAAAGAAATTTAGGAAAAATAAAGCAAATACTCAAGGCCATGACGTGCGCCGACGCAGATGGCCGTTTGTCATCCCCCTCCCCCCCAGTCCTCCCTTTGCTGCTTCTAGTGGGCGCCGCCATATTGCCTAGCGACCAGAGACGGTCTGGCAGCCCACTGGCTTGTGCGAAGCTCGGTGTTTGTCTGTTGCGTTCTGGCGCGCTGAGGTTTCTATAAAGCGACGAAGTATAGGTGGGATATGAGTCTATCAGACGCACTGAGAAGGTTTGATACGTTAAAGGTCATTGATGGAATTATATCGCGGTGCGAACGTGCCGCAAGTGGGCGCTGTCACATATTTTCGGCACTGTCTTCCTGGTG
Source organism: Rhipicephalus annulatus (assembly GCA_013436015.1). Lineage (NCBI taxonomy): Eukaryota > Metazoa > Arthropoda > Arachnida > Ixodida > Ixodidae > Rhipicephalus > Rhipicephalus annulatus. The sequence continues at coordinate 424,035 of WOVY01000863.1, forward strand.
GAGAACAGTGTAAATAATTCGACGCATCCTATCAAGGCAAACAAGTTCTGGAATCTCCAGGGCACTTAAATGAAAATGAAATGAATTACTTAATAATATTTTAGCTTTTTCTTTCGTTCACTAGTTGGTTATGTTGTCGCACCGGCTCACACTTTTACCCGCGGTCGTGCGTGGCGTGGACGGTATCTCAAAAAAACTGCAGCCAGTTGGTATTAATTCATGTTAGTTGTTTCAATTTTTTGTATAGCGCACAAAATACAGGGACGCGCAAAAAGGAGGCACAAGAAACAAGCATTTATCTCACAACTTATTTACTTATTTTTTGAAAACGACTGGACATATAAGCACATATAATCATCACATACATGGGCGGAGCATGCAATTCATGCGGCATGTAGGCAGAATCCAGCAAGTTAAACAAAATTCAAACAAGACATTTTTTTATCAGTAAGCGCCATCGATGATGGACTGATGCCCTTTTCCCCACACTCACTTAAATGGAACGCGTATGTCGACGGCGATAGAATAGGTCTACAAAACCATAGATTTTCATGTAAATAAATTAGAGGAAGCCACTGTCTGGCGCTGCTGTCTGTGGGTGCTGGAACGGGCAGCGCTTTGGTGAACATTGGAATCATGGATATATATAAGACACACATTTGTCTAATCTCCGTTCTTTCTGTTCCGTTTGGCATAGCGTGGCCTTCGCGAAACGACAGTCGGCAAAGGTGCAGCAGTTACGATTCGCCACCGTAAGCTTTTATTGTTATACGCTATTACGCACCGCCTAAAAGACGAAGACTTAGGAAACGAAGGACTACAGGAAAGCAAGTGCAAAGTGAGTTCTCGCGCTTGTGTTCGTGTATAGTTTTTCGTCTCCAAAAGTTTCGTCTTTTAGGCGGTGTGCAATAACGTAACGATAAATGGCTACCAACTCACCCAAGCAAGTACCGTAATAACTTAACCTTTACGCTATAGCCAATTCAAATCGGGTCACGAAGTTTGCAACGGTCGGTTCTGTTATTCGAAGCAAGACCAAAACAAAACATAACTATAAACAAAGCCACAAGTGTGTTTGAAGCCTGCAAGCACGAAGACTAGGCACATCCGTGTACTATATACAAATCATTCCCATGGTCGCTGAACGATCGTAGCGCCACAGCGCCCTCTAGTTAATTTCAACAAACTCAACGCGTGAAACTATACAGAGCGACGCCCCTCTGTCGACCTTAATTAGTTCTCTCCACCTCCTCTCTTTCCGGAAGGCGGAAGGATCGCTTGGGCAACGCGTCGTGTGTACGCGTCTATGCAAACTGATACACCTCGAACGTGGCGTCGCGAATACGATGTCTGAAGGCTGCGGTGTGTTTTGCGTCGCCGCGACACGCTTCGCACTGGCAGTGGCACGGCCGCACTGGCGAGAGTCTCGGCGACGTCACGTGACAGAAAGGTCGTGCATAGTGTTGGGGCTTATTTTGCGTCGGCCTGTCTCAATAGGTTGAAACAGAGAAAACGCGTCCAACAACTTATGCAATCGGCAAAGCACGCTTTAAGGTGGCGGTTCCACTGTCGCTATCCTGCGGGTAGTTCCGCTGGAGACACCAGAGGGCGCCACCAAGTCAGGGCTACTAGGGAGCCTACATGAACGGCCGTTTTAGGGTGGAGACATCTTAATAAGTGCCTTCAAGAAACTCAGCCAAAACCAGCGGGCAACGGGGCACGCTGTTGCCAGCTTCCACCAAATTCAGCATAGTTTTCTGCAACGTTACTAGATTACCGAGTAACGTTGGCGTTGGCGGCATGTATAGTGGGTCAAAGGCTGACATCACCCTAAAAACGGCCGTTCATGTAGGCTCCCTAAGGGCTAAAGGGACATAGAAGTGTGGCTGCTTGGGCTAGTTGGTATGTCTTAGTGTGGCGCTCGTGTCTTTCGTGTCCTTCTTGTCTCTGTGTCGTCGTTTTGTTCTCGCGCTATAACTGTCGTCGTACAGGGACAACGTTTCGGCGGTGAAACCGAGTGAAACTACTGCACCTGTGCCGACGCTGCTCCTGCACTTCCGTCGTCACGTCATATTGAATGTCGGTTAACAGAGACAGATAATGTAATGACCTTCCGTAATTACTCGGATTCTAGCAACACTGATTGGGATTCCGTATTGTCGGCTCGAGCCAACTTGGTTTTGGGACGTAAAACCTCATGTATTATTACATCATTCCCTATCCTTACTTCCTTTACAACACATATCTTTTTCTTTGCCCGTCCTCATCCTGCAAATGATTGCTCCGCAAAGAAAGCAAATTTTAATCATACCATGTAGGGGTACCCTGAGCACCCCTTGCCCGTCCTTTCGAAAAGTATTAGGTAATGATAAGCGGCGGGAAGCTGCGCAAGGCAGCCTCCCGCTGCTTATCATTATTGAATAATTTTCATTAAATAATACTGATCATCGATGTATACTGCGCGGTCTCCTTGTATGCTTGTTGTCCGTGTTCTCTACCGCATCGTGAGTCACCGACTGGTCCGATCGCCCACTTTTATGAATACTCATTATTTAATGGATGGACGCGAAACTTTATTGTAAATCCCGAGATTGCGCGACTCAACGCGCAGCGGGCTGCTCTAGGGAGTCTTCATGTGCGCGCGTCTCCGTGTTTCAGGGTGGTGACAACTTCGATCATGGTTGCTTACAACTGGCTAAAATGGCCGCCATACTTGACGGACCGTCATGTTGGTTCCAGCATTTCCCGTCAATTCGGACAAGTAGGGAACCGGAACATTCTCACACCCCGTCTCCAGATGCTCGTGCATTGCGGAGCACAGCACCCAGGCATTCTCACTCCAAGGCCCTCGTATAGTATCATTTAGTGCGAGGATGGTGTCACAGCGGGTGCTAGATCCAGAGCGATGTGGTAGACGCAGCCCGTACCACAGCTTGCACACCCGCGCTGGTGGAGTGCGAAGGCGTAGAAACGCTTGGCCGCGAGAACCAACATGGCGCTTGTTGCCATGGAAACCGGTACTGGCAACATTGTGTTTTAGCGGGCGGCGGCAAGTGGTGGGTTAAAGGCTGACACCACTCTAAAACAGGGAGACGCGCGCACATGAAGGCTCCCTAGGCTGCTCCCACGTTGGGATAGTCAGGCCAAGCCCGACCGCCGCATCGTGGGCCCTCTGGACAGCCCACACTTGATCACAGACATCGGGGCTCTATAGATTGCGGATAGCCACTTCTCCTCATTGGACTGCTCCGTGCCCCATAACGAGAGCACTTAATATGAATTAATGCTTTTTTTACTGCCTTGCGGAGCTTATCGGTGCTCCTCATCCTGGGCTGGACAGAGATGGTAGCGGAGGACCACCGCGTGAAGACACCTCCACCATCTTTATCTCTTCGCCCCTTTCCAAAGAAAAGACAGTTTTTACCTACCTATCCTACTCAACAGATGTTCTCGGCGACGAGGAGATAGCACGATTTGTTTCCGGCACAACGGAGGAGTCTGAAGATGCGAACGGTCTAAACATTGTCTAAACTCCCGTGCCCATAGCAAGTCAGGTGACAGATGGCCGTCGACCTTCTCAGGCGGTTTCGTCGCTCCTAAAACACCAGAAAACTTGAGTTTGAAGACGAATCCAAACCAAACTGCTCGTGCGCTGATGTAGCACAGCCAACTCCACCCGACTCGTGTCAGCGATTGGGCAACGTACTGAGAGCACGCAACCCCTGAAATGTCACGTGGCTAAACATTGCTCTGTCTACGCTTACAACCGACTGCTCGCGGTCGCTGAACCCACTCGACAATGGGCCTTCAGCTAAGCCTTCGCAAGCTTTCTTAAGCCCCCAGTAATCCTCTAAGCAAGCTTACGCCGGGGGCTTAGCCGAGGTGCGAGTCGCGCGTTCAGAGGAAGCGTGCAACTTCTATTATTGGCCACGGGCTGCGAGACGACCGTGAACTTCCGTGATCCTCCAGTAAACTGTCTCGATCGAGCCCCCCCCCCCCTCTCTCTCTCCTACATAAGTAATGCTCACGTTCTCCATCTGCTCTGGCTTTCGTTTTACCGCGGCCTTGTTTTATGTCTGGCTGCGCAATCGCACTCCGGTGTTGTAGCACATGAGTCACGCAGTTAATAGGGCAGACCGGTACTGCACGGCGTCATCTCTCTCTTACATGATGTACATGTAAACAGGGACAAATTATCTGTGCGAGCTCTTGAAGCGAAGCTGAAACGTGTGGCCACAAGTGGTTGCAGACGTCGCTGTCCAAGCCGAAGTGCCGCTCGATAAACTCCCGCCGAAAGCGGGCCCCGGCCCCGGCGAACGCGTTCCCGCCATTGCCACGTTGTCGCTGCTCTGCCGACAACGCCGCTTCCTCGGCTCGCCGTTGTCGCTTGCACTCGCCTCGAAAGGATGCCGGATCCTCGGTGCGCAGTAGCTGCTTGCGTTTCGTCAGCCGGGCCCTGTTCTTGTTCCCCTGACTGCTGCATCGGCCTGGCGAACGTGAATTCTCTCACTAATGAGCTGGTGGCGCTTTTATTGGAAAGCTGTCTGCTATTCTGGTGTTTGTTTGTAAGTTGAAACTGCTGTGCGCGGGCTCGGCGGCACGTCTGCGAATGGGATGGACGCAGCGTTGCCACGACAAAAAAAATCGAAGCAGATTTTTTTTTCATGGAATATCAGCAGAAATCGGTATATCTTAAATATTAGTATTTGTGGTTAGTTCTTGCATCGCACATTCAGCACTGATATAAGTAATCTACCGTAGATATTACAGCTTTCATGAAGTGGTAAAAATAATGACTCCGAGATTACAGGTGTCTCCGAAGGTTTCAACCTAGCACGATTCAATACATATTAAATATGCAAAGGTTTCTGACGGCACTCGGCACATTGAAGCTTGAGTGTTTCAGGCGTGAAAACAGATACCTTTTAAAGAAGACGGGCCGATTGAGAGTTTGGTAGTGTCATTTGCTAGTAGGGGCGGGCACAGGGTATTACCGAGGAAAGACCAGTTCATGGAGTGCACGTTGAGTAATGAGGGCCCTAGCAAATCCTATTCTTGGAGGTACAAATAACACAAATAAAATTAAGCGGGGACAAGGTGGTTCTGTGCATCTTAATCCGCTCTCTTGATCTTCACCCTCAAGTGTTTTAGGGTGCATCGATTCAGATGCACGGGAAAGAGCCCCAAGTCGTCGAAAATTCTGGAGCCCTCCACTACGGCGTCTTTCAGATCTATGTTGTGATTTTGGGATGTTAGAATTATTGCCTTTTAACATTTTCATCTCTGATTATTTGTCTGGCGTCTTTGCGCGCTATTTCCCTTGGAAGTATCTACCACGTATCCAATGTCCCCATCTTGTCAAAACGTTTTCCCATTGAAAACTTTTGTGCCTAGAATTATTTTCTCCCTGTACGTGCATTCACCCCTCCGCATTCCAAGGAGAGTGTCTCGGAGCCATAGAGAGTTTTCAAAAAGCGCTGCCTGAATGTAACACCTGCGAGCAAGTTCTCCCAATGAAGTTAAGCACGGAAAAAAAAATTTGTTCCGGTAGTCTAGCTGCGGTCGAGAGTTCCTCGTTTGCAAACCTCGTTCGCCCACACATGTGCAGTGAAATTCTTGCGAAACGTTGAAGCAATTGATGCCAAAAAATATTTGAGTGGCTTTCCTGCAAGAATACTTCACACACGCAAACGTAGGCTCGTGAGTGCTCTAAGCTTTCTTAGTGCGTGTTCGCACCTCCTTGGGCGATCTGATCATTTTCTTCTTCTTTTGTGCGTAACCAAATGGCACCACGTCATATCAAACTCGACGGTGAAAAAGTGCCAGCTTTTGCGATCACTTCTGTACAAAATACAGAACGTCGGTAGATTCGGTCACCTTATCACTCAGTACGCAGGTAACTTCAAAAGCCAGTACATCTCCTGATAAGTCAGCAACCGTGGCAACACTGGATGCACGAAGTCGCTGACGGCGCAGCCAATGGCACACGCGCTCGGGTGCGACGTAGAGAACGATGTAACTGATGGCGCAGCCAATAGAGACCGTTATCGTTTCTCGTGGCGAACGGTTTCTTTTTTTTTCGTTTCGCCGATAGCCACATACTGCTTTCGTCGTAAAAAATTGCTTATTTATTTATTTTATTTATTTTGTTACCTTCAATCACCGAAGCATTAAGGGGAGGGGGTTACAAGATGAAAAATTCAAAGCAGCAGAACAAAACGTGCTATATGTGAACAAGACTAAAGCAAAGTAACATCTCTATTCAGTCAAACGGAACAAAAGTGAAACGTAGGAAAAAGAAATAGAAATAAAGGAATCACAAAAAGAAAATAGTGTATGTGGTAGGGTTCTACAATACTAGCAAAACAATTTAAAATTAAAAGAAGTGACACAAATAAAAAAAATCAAAAACCTGCTGGAGAACGGCGCCATCTTGACACGTGTAGACAGAAAGTCGTGGGGAGGGGAAATGGATGGGATGACTAGGGAGAGCTATCGGGAAGTACGTGAGCTCATAAATAATGACTAAAGAGATAGTGATAAGAGATGGAAACGATGTCACCTGGTAGACGATTCCAGTCGTTTGATGTGACCGGTATGAAGGAGCAAGAAAATGTGTTTGTGTAGCAGAAAGTACTTTTAACCTTACGTTTGTGGTCGACGCGAGAGGAATGATTAATGGGAGGCATAATGAGCTCACTACGCAGTAATGGATGATGGTACGTCTTATTGAAAAGGCAAAGGCGGAAGTATACTTCCGACGTAGTGACAAAGGAGGCAGTGACAAATGGTGTTTCATTGCTGTTACGCTTCATTTACGGTGATAACCCGATAGAATAAAACGTGCAGCGTTATCTTGAATGAGCTCAAGATACCTGATCAGGTTTTGGTGGTAAGGGTTCCATATTTCAGCGGCGTACTCCAATTTCGAGCGCACAAGATACCTATAAAAAAGTATCTTGAGGGAAAGTGGGGCTTTGCTGAAATTACCACGCATGTATCCCAATGTACGTTAGAATTGTTCGTGAGGACGTTAATATGAGCGTTCCATGTTAGATTGAGAGAAATGGTAACGCCTAAGTACCGGTATGACGATACTTGGTCAAGAGAAACATCACCCAGTTTGTATGCTGAGGAGCTATTGAGCTTGCGGGAGACTGTCCTTAGCTTGCATTTGTTGGGATTTAATTCCATAAGCCATTTATTGCGCCAATATAATGTTATTTAGGTCTGTCTGAAAGATGTTCTTATCATCATCGGTACGTATCTCCCTGTAAAGCAAGTCGTCGGCATACAAATGAACAGATGAAGAGACGCAGTTAGGTAGGTCGTTAATATATATTAAAAAAAGAAGTGGTCCCAAAAAGTGAGCCCTGTGGTACACCCGATGTGACGCTCATTTCCGGCGAGTCACGACCGTTAATGGTGACGTACTGAAGACGGTTTGTTAGAAAGTAGTCGGGCCATGCCAATACATTAGAGTCAAGGTTGAGAGAGTATTTGTTCGGGTCATACTTCAGAAAGGTTGCCCCTTCACCTGATTATTCGCCCCAGTGCTCGACTGCCGACCCAAAGGTCGCAGGATCAAATCGCGGCTACCGCGTTTTGATGGAGGTCAAAGGTTAGCGGTAGATGCATGTTAAGAGCACCAAATGGTCTAAATTTCCGAAGCCATCCACTGCAGCGTCTCTCAGAATCATATGATGGTTTTGGGACGTAAACTCCCAATATTTATTACGATTGTTAGACGTTCTTCAATCGTAATGTCGAGGCCCTCTGTGTGTTTCCGATGGTGCTACGTTTCCTGCCTGCTGGCCGAAACTCATCTAGTCACGACTGCCATTTGCATTAGCAACGTTTTTTCGTTGTTTTGTTTCCTCGTCGATCTTCTTTCTGTTCTCTTTTGTTCCGTAACAGTGATTGCCGCCTCATTTCATTCGCACAGTGCGTTCGACCTGCCTGTGTAACGTTGCGGGGCAAGGAGGATGGAGGGAAAGAAGATGTGCGCGCGTGTAGAGCGCATAGGGGGGGGGGACTTAGATTTTCGGAACGTCGTCCGTCGTGCCACACACACACACACGCGCGCGCGCGCGCGCGTGCGCGCGAGGATTTGGTTACGCATTTTCGCGCTGCTCTTAGGCGTAGAAATGCGGCACTGTATAGTTTACCGGCTACGTTATGAGTTTTAGTTCTGCTTAGGACGTCCTTTTAATTTACCGTCGTGGTCCCACTATATAGATTTGGATCGAATGAACGTCAGTGAAATATTTCGCGCGAGCGAAGTCTGACACTTTCGTACTTAAACTCTCTTAAACAAAAAAGAAGAAGATATAATGGAATAGAACGAAAGTGATAAAACGGAGAAGCAGTGCGCGATTTCAACTTGGGGCAATATTTATGCAGAGAGACCTGCGTGCTTAGAAATATCTACGCACACGAGGTAGCTCAGATGTTGAATATTAATAACATTCAATATAACATTAATGTCGTATGACTTCACGGAAAACCTCATCATTTTATTATTATTACCTTGAGGGTTTGTGTGGCGTGGTTATATATTGACGGAAGGCGGGAGACATTCGTTTGAAGAAAAAAAAAATGTCTGTATATTTCCTACGAGCCGCAGTCAACGCATTTCATTCGCCGACACGCAGCTCGGACCACTTTGTACAGACCATTCACAGCGAAGCGCCGCTGTGTGCATATCTATACGAGCCGCCAACCTTATATCCGCAACCTCGGATACAATGCTGCCACCTATAAAGCCCAACCACGGGGTCATATTATGCATGCCGACAAAACGTGACGACAAACTATAGCATGCATGCGCGCAGACTCTTCAGACTTCTTCATCCACGAATTTCGCTGGCATTGTTTCACTGTGGTTTCTGCCCACTCACGGATTCACAGCCCGCCGCATCGCCCCACCACCTAGTCATGTATACTTACAGCTTCGCCGTTTTACTGACAGTTGTCTCTCTTGCACACTGATGGCTAAAAGGATGACGAGACCTGTCAAGCAGTTCTGCGACGCTGGTTGCCCTTTGCCACTCGATGTAACTCGAAAATAAATTGAGCTGAAGAGAGAAATGAGAAATAGCCCTCGCGGAACGCATCGAAATGACAAAGGGGTTAGTTGGCGCAGCGGTCGGGAACCCTGCATTGAGTACGTGACGGGAAAACGGGCCAGACAGCCAACACACCAAAGAGAGACACAAAGACAATAAACGAAAGGATGCACGCGGTGGCGGGAGTGCTGCGCGGAGGATGTTTTTGACCTCCCGCCGCGTTTGTACGGACACACGTGCGGGAAGGTCGACTGCGGCGAGAAATGAAGACAAACCCAGCAATACCAGACAGGCTCTGCGAGCAAGGTCGCTGGCATCGAGCGGAAACGAGCGTATTACACACCATGGTGTGTGTGTGTGTGTGTGTGTGTGTGTGTGTGTGTGTGTGTGTGTGTGTGTGTGTGTGTGGTGTGTGTGTGTGTGTGTGTGTGTGTGTGTGTGTGTGTGTGTGTGTGTGTGTGTGTGTGTGTGTGTGTGTGTGTGTGTGTGTGTGTGTGTGTGTGTGTGTGTGTGTTTAAGCCACCGAGTCGGTGAAACGCTGCACTCGCAGACTATTTGATATTCATCATGCTCGGGAGGATTCCAAGCGCACCTAACGACGTACTCGAAGTTCTCGAACAACCAGAAAGCGGCACGCACTCATAAATGATGCTGGCGAACGGAGGGCGTACCGCGACAATACACAGCACTCTCGAAAGTTGCACTCACCGGACTTATTACATGTGCAGTCGATCAAGGCCAAATGGTTCTGTACATCGTGTTAGGCATACGTGCAATCATTTAAACTTGCGCTAACATGACGGAACGAACCCCCTATGAGGACGTGCATGACGTACACGCGCGCATGCAAACACGACGTGGCTAGCAGACAACACAGGGCGCAATCTTTGCGCTCATGGCCTCCGAGATGGCAGGCGCGCGGCGTGTATCACGTAGGCCATGTCCGCACTAGGCGCGCTTCATCCAGTATCCACCAGGGGGCGACTCTGCTCGCTCTGCCGATTCAAGTTGCAGCTTGAATCCCTGCCCGTAAATTTATTTTGGTATTCTTAATATCCTTCAAGATGACGTTACCAGACGCAGAGGTTGAAGCACATATATCTTAAATAGTTTTAGAGAAATGAAAAGCTACAACAGAAGACACTTCTATAGATCCCAGCTAGAGGCGGTAAACTCAAAGGGGGGGGGGGGGCGTTTCGGCCACGCTGGTTATTCATTTGCAACGAATGGTGCGGATATATATTATTAGTTTAATTAGTTGATCATTAGTTATGAATATTATAAATACATCAGCTGTACGTTATTGAAACAGCAGGATAGCGCATGTCCTGTATTTTTTCTTTAGTCCTTGTCTTATCAGCGCTATGGCTTCATTGGAGGTATACGATAGGTTTAACATGAAGGCGGGAAATGGGAACGTACGCTAGAGGTATGTTTTAACTGGTATTCGCTTTAACTTATTAACTCTATTAGCTTATTAACTTTTTAGGTGTGGGCCAACTCTTGGGAAACGTAGAGAGGCATAGTGTAAATTGAGCCTTGTCATTTCACTATGCGCTGTGTACCGGAGCATAGTGGCGCCAGCTCTGTGTGCCAGTATGAAAGAAGACGTGCTTGCCGGGTTCCTGCCTGTGCCAGCTTGTTGCGGCTAACGCTTCTTAAATAATAACAAGTGTTTTACGTGAACTCGCTCGTTGCAGCTGTTTTTCTCGTATTGCTTTTTCACTACATGTAAAAGCAGGGGCGTAGCCAGGGGCCGGCACACAGGGCCCGTGCTCCGCCCGATTTAATTTTTCTTTTTCGCCATAGCATAGAGAGCAAAAAAACTACCATTTGAAGAGGGGCGCCCCTCCCGAAATTAAGTAGGTAACTCCTCATCCCCGAAGGAAATTTCTGGCTACGCACCTGTGTCGAAGAGGTCGAAGGGATGGCGTATCTGTATAATTGACTAATTAAACCGTAAACTATAAAGAAAGGAAAGTACAGGGAACATTACAAGTGGCTTCATATCAGTACCATAATGATAATAATCATGGGAAATTAACTCCCGAAACCGCCATATGATAATAAGAGACACCGTAGTGGAGGGCTCTGGAAAATTTCGACCGCGTGGGGTTCTTTAACGTGCACTAAACCTAAGCACACGGGCCTACAGCTTTTCCGCCTCTATCGAAAATGCAGCCGCCGTCGGGATTCGATCCCGCGAACTGCGGGTCAACAGCCGAGTACCTTAGCCACTAGACCACCGCGGCGGGTCGGTATACTGTAATCGATCCTCACTTTAATTGAAAGGAAGTAAAGTGCGAGAAATGTCGCCCTTTTCGTCTTTGAGATCATCGTATACAATTTTTGTGACCATATTTTCCTCTCCTCTCTGTGACGTGTACGTCCGCACACTTCGCGTGCGAAATATAAATTTTAAAAAAATTGCCCGAAAAAAAAATAATAACTCACGAGCGAGAGCATGGCGAACCCGCGCCGGAGCTGCGGACCGTAACAGATGATGATGATGATGGTGGTGCGTGGTGGATAAGAGAGAAAGAGAGAAAGACTCCGGGTCTTCTTTTCCGGCAAGCTCGCATGTGCGCAGCGCCTGTTAGCGGGAAAACAATGGCGCTGAGTGAACAAAAAGTTAGTCTAAAGAAAGGCGCGATGGTCCCGGCGGGAGAGCAAGCGGAATGGCGGCCAAGGTTATCGACAGCCGCGGAGAGCCGTCCGGCCGGTGCTCCTGCGGCTGCAAGGTCCGTTGCGTGGACGTCTGTTGGATTGTGCGGGCGAGGGAATAACGGTGAGAACGAGAGAAAAAAAGGGGGGGGGGACTGGGAGAGGGAGAAGTAGTGGTCGAGAGTCGGGTGCAGATATGCCTCAGTGCATATAAGTGTGTACTGTACATATAGGTGTCTGTATTTATGCATGTATGCGTATGCATCTCTGAGCCCGCATATGCGCGTCTGCGAACGTCTGTATGTGTGTCACATTGAAAAACAAATCAAAACAAGGTGGGTGTGGCCCGTACAGCCCTGAGGTACAAAGTGTGTGTGAGTGGGCCGGAGGGGAGAGGTTATTGTGTCGTAGAAATCGGGAAGAGGGCAGGTTGCAAGGCTAATTAATAATAAGTTAATGATCGTAGTGAGGCAGGCTGGCTGCAGCTGGTCGCTTTGTTGCGGAAGGTCGCGCGCTGTGATGACATCCATGCCATTCATAATGAAGAGCCGCCGACTTCTAACGGTGACGAGGCGTTGTTGTTATTTTTTTTTCTCTGAGCATGGCCCATGGTCGGCGCAGAGGATTGGCCGACTATAGTATTGAATAATATTTTTTTTCTTTAGTGCACCATTCGTAGAAAATATAGACTTATTCCATGTTTCTAAACAGGAGTAGGCGCCATCGGCATACTGAGGCGCTTGTAGGGAACGGACGTCGCGGTGCGCATAGCTCCGCCCAGCCCAAAGCTTGACACCGCTTTCCACGATCACGTAACAAATGGCGCAGCAGCTGCAAAGCTGCCTCCGAGCACAGCGCGTCGGCATGCCTCCGCGCGCCAAAACTGGCACAGCAGCAGTCGCGCGGGTGGCTTGCCGACGCGCTGTGCTTGGGGGCAGCTGTTTTGCAGCATGCACTGCCAGTTGTCAGTGATCGTAGAAGACGGTGTCGAACTTTGGGCTGGACGGAGCTATGCGCACCGCGACGTTCCTTCACTACAAGCGCCTCAGTATGCCGACGGTCTTTACTCTTGTTTAGAAACATGGAATCTGGCTTTGTAACACAATTGGAGACCAGGAACGGACCGCCAGACCCTCTCCGTTACTTTTCAACGCTGCCCCATGGAGTGCTCGCAAGGTCGCCATCGACCTTGTTCAGGCACTGCGCCGTCCTCCCGACCGGGTTGCAGAAATTAGGTGCCTTTTCTCATCTTCTAACCACTACCACCACCTTGTTCGTTGTATGTCGCGCGAAGGCGGTAGAAGACGCAGTGAGCATATTACGGCATTCACCACGACTTCATACCTTCTCTCGTCCAGCGTGATACCCTCTCTGAGAGCTTTTTTTTTTTCTTCTTTAACGTGAATGTACTTCATAAACTTCCCATGCATAGGTATACGATGGCAGTCGTATCGTATAGTTATGGCTCGTAAACACCACCTTTTTTTTCGTCTTCTGTCGTGTGTGTCTGTTTATTGTACTTCATCCTCGCATACAGCCCTCTTGCTAAACACGAATGTAATAATTATGTACAGACGCATTTACTGTTAAATGTAAAACGTGCGTAAATTTAAGAATTTATTAATTCTTAGATTTCTTTATCTTACAGAGGCATAGTGGCTTTTATCTGCGTAAGACGGCTGCTGGTTGGGAGTTCCGAATTTTTTAAACAGATTAGTGACGTGCACGAAGGTTGTTTCCTTATCCGCTTGCTGTTTGAAAGGCCAGCAATACTGATGGTGTTTATTCGAGCGGAAAACTTTGACAATGAACCGTGCTGTACATATGTCTAGTATACGCGTAGGTGACGTGCACGGACATATGGTATACTCATGAAATGTACAAGTGAGGCTTTAAATGGAGGATTAGGTAACCTATTTTCTAAGTAAGCACCCCGCCACAATTCAAATGATCCCTTCTTTCTTATTTATCTGACATTATCTGCTTCATACGTAATGCCTTCGCCAACTCGAGAGCTTTGGCCGATATGATGTTGCGATATGAAGCCTGTTACCCAGTGAAACAAGGCTGTATAACAGAGGCGCCTACGAATCACCACCTGCGGTTAATTATAAACCTCGACAATCTTACGCATTGGGAAGGCAGGTACAGTGTCGATACCCGGGGAACAATCGAAAACAACCATGTACCGTTATTGTGTGCAATACCGGTTTTAGCATATAAACGGCGAAACAATGCGCTGTCGTCGGGCCAAGGTTTTTCACGTGGATTTATCTTAAACGAATAGCGTCCTTTACGTAATAACATTCTGTACTAAGCCTACATACGCTGCGGCGTTTAGTTTGAGCGTTTGTCTGCTATTGCAGTCTGTAAATAGAGGTTGCAAATGAGTTTCGTGGAATCTTTCAAGGTTATAAACGGAAGTGTTACGAAAGGAGGAACTTTCAACCACATGCGTTCGTAGTGCGAAGCCTCAATAGAATTCATACTGAGGAAAACTGTAATAGTTGGGCTGAAAATTCGTAGAGCGGTCGCCCGGAAAAGACGTTAATCCCGGGTCCGATCCACGAACCAGGATGAATTTCTCTATAGAAGCTGTGCTTTCAGAGAAATCTGTGTGGATTTCCCTTGAGGTTCGTACTATAGCAGGGTCCGTCCTTCTGGTGATGCGAACGGGCAGTTGTCGTATATATACCTTTCTTAAATAGAACTTGTTGCGTGAACTCTGCATCCGTCCATCTATATAGTCACCCCTACCACTGGTTTTTCGACCTACAGCAAAACTACGCGGGTGGGCGAACAAATCTTGTCGCACCTCTGCAGTCTCGGTGGAGTGAGTCCTCATGTTCTGTATATGTAGCATTTAAATGTGTGCATAGAGCGCGCAGAGTTATTCTTCAAGAGGGGGAAGTGAAGGTTTCGACGCAACGCCCCCTCCCTCCCTCCATACTAGGTCAATGTATAGAGCCGACCTCCTATAGTCACCCTCTAAGGTTCTTAGGGGAAGTGGCCCCTCCCCTCGTTCCCGTGCGCACGCCTCTGCCGAAGTAGCTGGTTACTTCGTTAGGATGTAAAGACCCAGTTTCGATCATTGCCCCGGCGGTCGCATTTGGACAGGGGCGAACTGTTAGGCGCCCGTGTGACGTCTGCGCGCGTTAAAGAACACTGGGTGAGCACTCCGCGCTATACGGCGTATATCTCATAGCCTGAGCCACTTGAGGATGTTAAGCCCAATAAACAGGCAAAACAACCAAATGTAGGTTAGCGTCAGTACAGCAGATTAGCCCTTTGCTAAAGAAGCTCATTCATTCATTCATTCATTGAATCATTCATTCGTTCATTCATTCATTCATTCATTCATTCATTCTGTAGTGACAGATACGGTTGTTGTGGTCGGTGATTGCGCTTACTTTGAACGCTGACTCCTTTACGGCTTGCTCTTGTCCCACAAAAGAGCTACACCATTGAGTATCATTCATTCATTCAAACCTGTGTGCGGAGTAGCAGTCCAGAGCAACCTAAAGCTGAGGCCGACCTGTTTACCCTTCTATAAATAAGCATCCCGCTCTCTCTCTCTCTCTTCTCTAACGATTACGAAAATGGCGATTTATTTGCGTAAGTAGAGCGATGTCATGACGCGCTTTGAAGCGCGCCACGCCTGCTGCAAGGTCCCTTCTTAATTCATGTTCTGTCAGATTGTAGCGCTGTTATTCCCCGCTACAAACGTGACCCGACTTGGTCGAGTATGCGCGGCGTTACAGATAGTTATCGCACACCCACAGCCTTATCTCTGCCCATTTTGTTCCCGCGCGCGCGAGATTGAAGCTGTGTCGAGCAGCGCATCCTCGTGCTTCGAAATTGCCCGGAGCCCACGCTCACTTGATTTTACGAGATACTTTCTTTCTTTTTCTTTTTTTTTTGTCAGTGTTAGAGGCAGAGTGCATAAAGTTGATGCGACCGTTGACCGAAAGAATCCGTTTCCTGCCTCCATAAAATCTCGCGCACCTACTACAAAAAAAAAGAGAAATGATTCTAAACAGTTTTCTGTTTTTTACCGCGTTGGCAATTTAGTCTTATAGAAGGCGGAAGCTTGGGCGAGTTTGTACGACATTACGGAACAAAATTTGAAGCGCAAAAAAAAAAACAAGGACCGAAAAGAAGAGTACACTGGACGAGCGCTCCTGATTTAGTCTCCTGATAATTACGTGCTTCACGGGCTCCCTAATCTCTTTATAACCGCAGGGGGGAGCTCGTTTTTCACAGCCCGTCCGAGCAGCGGACTTGTTCGCCGTTTCTAAACCCCCTTCTCTTTTATTTCGCAACTCGGTCTTGCTATTATAACCCGCTCACCGCGCAGCAATAGCGCCTATTACGTAACTTCCTGTGGCGTGCATAGAGTAATAAGGGGGGGGGGGCGGTGGCGTCGCGAGGCAAATTAGAGAAACCAACGCGCTGGAACGTCGCTCCATGCAATTAGGAGAAACTGGAGCGAATCCGCTGCATCGCACGGACGCGCATACAGTGTCCGCACCGACTCGCGCGCAAGATCATCCCGTATTTCGTTTTATTTTTACTCTTATTTGTTTGCCTTTGTTCTGCAGTGGACATAGTCAGGCTGATGATGATGATTTGTTTGCCTACCGCAGTTACACTGCCGCCCGTCAGCAGGGATATATTTAACGCGCGGTTGGGGTCCAAGGCGTGCACTGCGCATTCCGGGCGGTGGTGGCGTTGCGAGCGCTAAATCGCAGGCTGACGTCACTTCCGTGACACAGCTGCTTAGACAGTACAGTACGGAAGCGCACTGCCTAGGTGTGCGCTTCCGTTGTTTGCGTAGCGCAGAAAAAGAACAGAAGCACAAACTAGGAGAAAGCACAACGCAGCACGACTGATGCGCCTATAGCTGCCTCTCCTCGCCCCCTTCCCCTCCAACAAAGGCTATATGCCTGGTAGAATGAAACCTCCTTGGGTCGAGCCAACGCAAGTTCTGCATGCACGTGTGATAGCTTCGTTGGATTGAGATGGAATGAAGCCAGCATTTTGTTAACATTGAATACGATGTGAGAGCGTTGGTACACACAAAAAATGCACGGGAGCGGTGCAGTGCAGTGCAGGGCGGCATGGCAGCTGTGGCGCAGCCGAACGTAATCGACCCACGTACTCGACCAATGCCGGTCGTCCCTCAGAGATCATTTGGGGGGTGCAATACGGCGAAGAACAAACAAACAAACGAATGAGAGCAGGGAGACTTCGTTTGCCAATGCAGGCTGCGTTACGTAATGATCTATGTTAGTTTATGCCTCCTTCTCTGCACGGCGTATGTAAGGATGGGGGAGGGGCCGTCTGCTTTCGGGATTGTCCTCTGGTCGTTCCAGTAGCTCAGCCTCGCTAGCTCTGCAGGCGCGCAGTTATCTCCATCTACTTTTATGACGAGCGCAGAGGCTGTTAGAGCGTCGCCAACAAAGATAACAGCGCGTGTGTGTAATCTCGCTCATTATAGCTAAGTGCGTCTGTCGGACTCGCATTGCGTGAGACTAACTTATTAAGTATGTAGGCCTTACAGGCTTTCTGATTTGACACGTGCCTCGTCATTCGATGAAGCCATTGTGAGAGCCAAAAAAAAAAAGAGCGTTAAAAACTTAAGAGCGGACAGCACTCGATCCATGGAAGGCCAAAGACTAGAAGGAAGGATGTGCAGCATGATGAGCATGCGCGCAGTTTAATGACGGCAAGGAAAAGTGATAAAATATTAGCATTATTGTTAGTCGAGCTGGGCTAGCCGTGCACTAAGAGAGCGGTACAGAAAATAAACCTGCTATTGTAGCGGTGAAGACTCCGAAGCTCTTCCGTTCCATGGTTAATTCTACACGTACAGATCATGATAATACCGCCGCGCTTTCATAGTTGTGATGGTTATATTAGTTGATTTATTTTTTATACCGTGAAGCCACAGATGTGTACATGGGAGGTGGCGGGCACGGAATTGTGAAGCTGATATTAACAGAAAATTTAAAAAGTAACGAATCGGTTATCGTAGAAACAGTAAGACTAAATCAGCTAGCAGGTCAAGATTAGTATAAAGTTATTATAAAAGGTGATATAAGTACCAAGTATAGTAAACGCGCGACTGTTGTCGATAGTACAGAGGCAACGTGAGCATAGAGGCATGTACATTTTATTCTCTTTTGCATTTCTTTTCTAGCTATGGTAGCCTGGATGGCGATGAAATCTCACTAATGTCATCTTTTGGTGCTACCTACACTCTAAATTCAGCGGAGTGTATCGCAGGGGTAAGACGGCCAAGAGTGTTCTTCAGAATGTTCTTCTACTCTCGCAAAGCGTCAGATAGAGTGCAATGCATCATCGTACTCTGTATGAACAAAAAAAAAAAGAGATTGAAACTGCCTTAAACTCCAGCTCTGACAGAAAGAGTGGAACGGCCATATACTCTTGAGGCATGACCGTGTAAAACGAGATTATACTCCTGCTCCTGATCTATATATTGTTGAGCCGGCACGTCGCAAGAAATGGGTGGTTTATTCTATCTAGTTTATATACTGCAAGAGCTAAGATTTTGCACCTATAGAATACACACCAACCTCCTTGTAACAAAGTTGCAGCTCACACGAAAATAAATTTGTTATATCCGAAAATTCGTTATGAAGGTATATTTGTAACATGTCTATATTGCAAGAATGTTTTACATTTACTTCGTTATAACCAATATTTTGTTATATCTGGGTTCGTAATATCGAGGTTTGAGCATAAATGCTATCGAGATCGGAAAGTGTGTGGCAAACCGGTGGCAATAACTGAAAAAAAAAAACCTCTATTCAGTTATTCAAAGACATGTAACTCAGTGGGACATTCCTTTGGACACCGAAATAAAAGGTCCTCGACATTGGAGCACACACTCCTGCTATACGGTGTAGTGGCACGTCTCTTCTTTATCGTTTTTTTAACACAATGAAGTGGTTCTGAAGAATTTCGAAGACAACACGCCGAAGAAAAAGTTCAAAACTTTTTTTTTTGCAAGACTGCGCTGTCCACTATTACAGTGGGTACGTGCCATATATTGTAGGAACACAAACAAACAACTATTACAAGCGCGCGGTTAAATATAATATCACGGTTTTACGTCCCAAAACCAAGATATAATTATGAGACACCGAAGTGGAAGGCGCCGGAAATTATGACCGTATGGTGTTCTTTAAGACGTGCACTGAGGTCGCACAGGATACAGGCCTCTAACATTTACCCCCGTATTCACAAACGCTCCTCCACTCGACTTTCACCCTTCACTTGACAGAGCGGAGTACTGCGCCGCTGCTCGGCTGAAAATGACGCTGCGCCGTTCAAGAATAGCAGCAACTTATCACTAATATGTAGTGACTTGCCCTGCCTAGAGATGGCGCTCTCATCGGATTTCTCAAGTGAAGGTGGAGCGTTGAGTGAAGGGGCGTTCTAGAATACGGGGGTTAACCTCTTATCTAAATGCGACTGCCGCGGCCGGCATCGCACCTGCGACCTTTGGTTCAGCAGCAGCGCACCGTAGCCACTGATCCTCCGTGGTGGACCAGGTGCTCTGTGGACATTTCTATATTTCCTTTTGTAACTTTTTTTTCTAGCAAAAAAAATATTCAACAGTTGAAAGTAGCCGCGAGTATGTCGTTAGAAGGAAGATTCATTAGATTGAAGATACTGCCGAAATTTGGTTCGAAGAAAAATTCGTTAGAAGGAAGAAACTGCCGAAATGTCGTTAGAAGGAAGTTTCGTTAGAAGGAAGATACTGCCGAAATTTGTTTCGAAGAAAATTCGTTAGAAGGAAGAAACTGCCGAAATGTCGTTAGAAGGTAGATTCGTTAGAAGGAAGATACTGCCGAAATGTCGTTAGAAGAATTGTTAGAAGGAAGATACTGCCGAAATTTGAAATGTCGTTAGAAAGAAGATTCGTTAGAAGGAAGAAACTGCCGAAATGTCGTTAGAAGGTATATTCGCTAGAAGGAAGATACTGCCGAAACGTGTTTAGAAGGAAGACTCGTTAGAAGGAAAATACTGCCGGAATGTCGTTAGAAGGAAGATTCTGCCTGGGATGATACATGTCGATATTATTCGTTATTTCAACAGGATTTCAGAACACTGACTTTATATGTATATATGAAGCCCAGGAGAAATGTAGTAACATAACGTTTCATTAATTACAAAAACATACGCCTCCAGAAGATGCCGTGTTGTAACGATGCGCGGGATGCCTTGTGCAAGACATCTATGACGCATTCTCCTCTAGCAACACAAAGTGTCTATCATTCATGAAATAATAACACATCATTTAAACAACATGTGACTGATGAATCACAAAGTGGAGGAAAAATTTTAGTTACTATTTCGTTTTGTACCCTTGATTGGTCGCTATTAATTAAGACTTCGAACTTACTTCTTAATTCTAGCATAGGTAATAACCCCGCGCAAGATAAGTTCCTCGGTTTTTACCAGTAAACGCGTAATAGACTGTTATAGTTTAGCGGGCTTAATATCGTATTTCCTTGATTTTTTGGGATTTGGGTGTAGTGCCACGCTCAAAAAAAAAAAAAACTTGAAATGTTTGTGTGTCTGGCCATAAATACTCATTCATGAATAAAATGGAAGGCATCCCGACCCCAACGACATTCGGTGGCCATGGTCTACCAATACTGCTGTTAACTAGCATAACTGCTCCCAGGTTGAAAATAAAGGACGTTTAATTTGAGGAAAATTTCCGGAAGTAGCTTCAGCCAACTTTGAAGAATACCGACGCCTCGTGTTTTTATGCTACGAAAATTTCATCCAGCCCAGAAAAGAAAACTAAAAAGTAATTTTTACCTGATTACAATCCCGGGCTATCCGCCACCGTATCTTCATAGGTCTAGCCCATCGGGATGGCGACGGGTGCTCTCTGCACTGCATGCGCCTAAACGTGAATTGAGACGATCGATCAACTTTTCCTGTTCTGTCGTCGCTTCCAGCCTTTACGGATAGAGTCGAGCAAGCACCGCAAGAAAGGACGCAAGCGCAGCTCGAAGTTCACAGGATATGTGATGAGGTCGAATCGGAATGTGTTTGGCAGTGTTGAGCCTAAGTGTGTTGTGTTGTCGTTATCCGGTGTCACAAGTGTATGTAGAGATTCTAGGAAAAGAACAAAAAGCGATGCAGACAAACTGGCAGGAATGGAATGGAATGGAAAAACTTTATTTTGGAATGGAAAAACTTTATTTTGGAATGGAAAAAACTTAACTGGCAGGAGTATTTCCATTCCGGACGTTGAGCACTGGCGTATACCTCCGTGCGGCGTTTAATCTGACAACTTGTCGAGAGCATAGACAAATATGATAACGGTTACTCTTTCAACGTACTAACTAGCGAGATAACGAAATGCCTGCTCTTCACATCAGGGAAGAACATGGATTCTCATCGCCTTGCATGCAAGCTTGAAGAATTAATCCAAGTGGAACTGTGTTTAAACGCGACTGCTTGCTACTTTTCAATACAAGCATGTCCGCTTGTGCACTCAGTGTAGAGTTCATTATTCAATTAAATTTGGCGAATGATTATCGTGTCACTTTGTTCCAGTAGGCTGCAGCCTTTAAGAAGACAAGTCCGCTTGTTGAAAACTCGGTTTCGGCACCCACTCCTGCTTTCGAATTTCTTATTTGTGTCGCTCTCCATAGCTTATTTGAAAATGTGGTTTTCACATTCTTCCCAGAGGTTAACTTAAAAAAAAAACGCATGAACTTAATTATGTTACCACCCGGTATGTTTACGTGGATACACGAATATAGCTTGTTTATTATATGCCGATTATTATTATAATTATTGTAATATATTATTATTATTATTATTATTATTATTATTATTATTATTATTATTATTATTATTATTATTATATGCCGAATATAGCTTGTTCATTATATATATTATATGAATAGTTTATTAATATGCCGTTCTTGTATGCATTTACTGCTGTCAACAAATCGCTCACGGAAACGCCCGTACCCGCAGGTCGCGGGATCGAATCCCGGCTGCGGCGGCGGCATTTTCGATGGAGGCAAAAATGCTGTAGGTCCGTGTGCTCAGATATTGGCAAATGTTAAATAACCCCAGGTGATCGACATTTCCGGAGCCCTCCACTACGGCGTCTCTCATAATCGTGTGGCGGTTTTGGGGCGTTAAACCCCACATATCGATCAACGGAAACGCCCATAACAAAATACTGTAGCCTTCATAAAACGCGTGGTAAGGAACAGCAGTGAACTATCAAGGGGAGCACATTTGCGTTAGTTGTTCATCGGCGTTTTGAAATGCATTAATCTTTATACAACTTCGGATTGACTAAAGTTTGTCTCGCATTCCTCAAATGAAATCAAGGTAACTACGTTCATTTGGAGCAAAATATGCAGGCTGTCGGATGATAGGAGGTCCGTCATTTGTCCAGTCTCGTTCTGTAGTTTCTTTTTTTTCGCACCCGCTATAAATCACTCGCCTCGGCGCGCGACGTAGCACATCGTGTGACTCGGACCGGAGCTTACTGTCCTGTTTACGCCTCCCGGTGACTCAGAGCCAGTATCTGAACGTCTTTAAGTTCCCATCGAACGATAAAAACGACGCCGAACGAACGCGTCTCCTGAGTACGCGAAGCGTGGAAAGTGGCCGGAATGATCCTTGTCGGAGGCATTCCCGCAGCCGTCCGATTGAAAATAGGAGACAAACAAGGCGAAATAGGAATCGCGTGCGTCCTCCATCTTTCTTCATTTGGCTACGTTCCAGCTGGGTCAGCCGGAGCAACGCGCTGCATGTGTCGTCCATCTTGTTGTAAAGCGCTGCCCTTTTGTCGTTTCTTTCACAGGCTTTCCCGCGTCGAGCGGTCCGACGTTTCTATTTGCTATCCCCCCTCCTTCGCCTGTTGTACGCGTTATCTCAGCTGTGAGATGAACGAAACCGCCGGAAGATCGTTAGCGGGTGATAATGACTGCAGCGCGTAATCTTTTGACCCGACATCCAAGCCAGACGACGAAAGGAAAAGTTGAGCAGACGACACGCCCGCCGGAATGAACTCGATTGTCAGCAGAGCATGGACAACAGCTTGAAGCCGATCGATGCGCTCGCGCTGACCGTTCTCGCGCTAGCCCGTTTGTAGAGGGGAAGCGGCTACGTTACTTGAGAAGTAACGTTGGGAAGCGGCGCTGGCTAATACGGTGCATCGGGACTTGCGAGATTATGCAAGCTGCGGAAGTACACAGTTTCAATCGTTCAATATTGTGGAAATTTTCAATATTCTTCTCTTGCGTTGTTTTTGGCAATGATGAGCTGCTTCTTCCATGCAGTCTTGTGTCGCCGCTGGCACTGCCACATACACGCCAGCTCGCTGAGACGATTTCTATTTAGTGTTTGGGAAAACAAGCTGACGATAACAGCGAAGCGTATATCTCACGGCCGAACTACACGACAACTCAAAATACGCGCAAACACGGCAGCGTGAAGCGACTGAAAATGGCGCGCGTTGCCTTACCCTGCTGCAATGGGAGAGATCCTCTCTAAATGCGAGACGGCGGCGGAGGCCACACCACGTGACCACCAGCTGTCTCCGTTGGAAACAGGGGAGCTGCTTGCTTGGCTGCGGCAGCGAGGCAGAGCAGTGGGGTTGGTCGCATTGTGGGCTTTGTTTTTGACAACAGCGCAGTCCGAGGATTACCTGCAGCTTCGCCGGCGTCGCACATGTGAGTTGCCTGAAGGATGGGCTATTATTTCGGCGCTCGCCAACAGCTTTATATTATTTTCGCCGCGTGTGCTTTGCCGTGCGCACTCCACTGTCTTCTCCGCACCGAAAGAAAAGGCGACTTGTCGATGCGTTTTTGCCTTTTGTATTTCCCGAGTATCGCCGGATGAGTCAGCCCCGTCTTTGTTCGTTGGTTTTAGCCACCGGTCCTCAGGTGGTTGTCATCTGAACAAAGCGATTTCCTGCAATGTCTACGTGCCCCCTTCGCTGTGCAGCCAGCGCTCGCTTACGGCCCCCGGAGCGTGAAATACACACGGATCACTTTTGCGGGTCACACGATACCCAGTGCGCCGTCGTGGTTCGAACTCGTCTTTTGTTTTTTGCTAGCTTGGTTCGTCCGTCTGGGTCGGCTTGCTAGAAGCGTCGTATTTCTTTTACTTGCCGATCCCGTGACGCTGCGTAAACATCTGCCCGCGTCGCCTGCACATCTGTTGCGGACGAGCCGAATTGCGGAATCGCACGCAGCGTTTCCGGCAAAGTTTACCGTAAAAATTACGGATAGGTACGCAAGTTCCCCGGCTCTCTTCGAAGCGTCTGGGCCCCCGAATGCCGCTGTGGTTCGAGTTCCTGAGCTTCGCGGCGCACAACTTCTGGTTCGAGTCGCTGGACTTCGCCCACCACGTCTGGTTCGAGTCCCGGTACCTCGCGCATCGCCTCTGGTTCGACCTCCTGAGCCTGGCTCAGCGCCTCTGGTTCGAGTCCGCGAGCCGAGCGCACCACCTCTGGTTCGAGTTCCTGCGGCTCGCTCAGCATCTGTGGACCGAGTTGCCCCGTTTCGCCCAGCGCTTGTGGTTTCTGTCGCTGGACTTGGCTCGTCGTGTTTGGCTCGAATCCCAGGACTGCTCAGGTCGCCTGTGGTTAGAGCTCTTGAACTTAGCGCGTCATCTGAGGCTCGAGCTGGTACGCTTAGCGCGATTAATCGACGGTGAGCCGACTTTCTTTTGCTTTGCCTCTTAACATTTTTTTTTTCCGAAGTAGTATATGACTTATCCAGTGAGTACTGAATAGGTTTGCCTGGCGAGGGCATAGCCTTGAAAATTTTTTCGGTGTAGTCGAGTATAAGAGGAGGGCCTACCTCCCCCCCCCCCCTTTGTGTATGTTCGTACCTATGCTTGTGTCTAGATAAACTATTGCGCACGCACGCACACACCCTCGCCGAACGGACACAAGGCACTCAGATCGACAGACTTTGTGCGCTGTTCTTTACATGCATATGAATTACGGACAAGCTGAAATCGAAACCATCATGTACGCTTGTATGCACAGCTTGTCGAACTCTTGAGTCGACTCGCTCACTCACTCGGATCGAGCCACGAGTCTGAGCGAGTCCGACTGATCAGTCTGAGTGAAGTCGATTCGAGAGAGTGAGGGATCGACTCGCTCACTCTGTTCTCGCGGCTCGACCCGAGAGAGCGAATCCGAGTGAGTAATACTTTGGGAGTTTGAGCCCGAGTGAGTCCAGTTAGGAAAACAGTCCGAGTCTGACTGAGCCCTAAGCGCAAAATAAATATCTCTAGTAAGTCAAAGGAAGCTCAATTTCTTATTGTCGACCATTGGATACAAGTGTGCACACACGTGTAAACACGTGAATCTAAATATTTCAGGGCTTTGTAACCCCCTTGGCTATGCCATTATTCCTGGTGGTGCTTTGAGCGAGCTAACCCCAAATGGATATGAATTGATGAAGTGTTGTACTGAGTTTGAGACGAACAAGTCGCATGCAAAGCTCACCAATACAACGTACTAAAGTTCTTTGTCTCTGAAATGTCCAAAAGTGCCTTTGTTAATAGGCAGTGCCTGTCCATGGTCCAATAATGTCGCCTAGTTCTAGGGCAACTGACTTTGATTGGTTATGAATTTGGACACTAAGGCTACTTTTACCATAAATAATTCACGAGATGGCTATGTTTGCGCATATGTTGCAGTGTCTGCACATATGTTGCTCACAGGGCACAGATCTAGCATCTTTATTAATTTCATTGTTTTCAATGTCTTGAAGCCGTTGTGGCTTCAAATGCACTGCTTGTATCAGCATGCGCGGCCATCGCGAGCTACTGCTACCAGGAATGTCTTCGTTGCAAGGCCACAGGTTGCAAAGCCGTCTTTTTTCTGAGAGCCTGCCCTATGTGCCCAGCTGTGCTGGTTGTAAAGTGGGCATATCTTTGAATAGAATGACCCCCCCTATTTAGATAAACACTCATGTTGTTAGTTGATGGAAGGCAAGTAGTCCCATGTCTTTGCTAGGATTAGTGGAACTCGTGATCTGGCATTTCACTGATTAGATAGAGGAGAAGCAGCTGTGACATCTTTCGGTTAACCCTTTTCGTACAGTGAGAAAAAAAATTGTACCAAATTTGCCGGAAATTTTTTTTCGATCAAAACAGTACCATTGCTTTAGTTAGTATGGTTTCTTTATTTCACTAATTGTATGAAAAAAATAGCTTAAAGATGGCTTCCCAAATAACAATCCAATGAAAGTCTAGGCAGATATGGCACAATGTTGACAACTGAGGTCATCTAGCATCAAGAAAAGCACATGTGACAAGTATGGTCCTCATCGGTTTCATGTAGGGTCAATTTTTGTTTGACAAGTAGTATAGTCATCTGTTAATTCGGTCATCATCACTATACTCATCACTGGGAGAAGCACGGTGGCGCAGTTTCTGTTATTGATCAAGCAGCATTACTCTGGGACTCTTTATTTACAAAATCTCATAATTCATGTTCATAATTCATAGGTGCTTCATAAATGTGCTATATCTTACAAATTATAAAAAACGTAGGTAGGCAGAATTATTCTGCACACTTAGAGTGAAAAGGAAAATGTAAACAGAGGCAGTGGGTGTTGACATGCTTGCAAGATATTGTTAGAATAAACAGGAGATTAACAAAAATGTACCACGATTCTCTTGCCCTGTGTTGTGAACTTACAGATGTACTCTAGCATAGTACATGGTACATTGCTAGTTGTAATGACTGCAGCATGTTGTAGAAATATGCTTACAAAACGTGAAAAGGAAACTCGCCTTGGAAAATATGCAATTGTAGTTGGTGGAGCTTTCATTTTACAGTTAGCGAAGGTAGTTTTGGCCAAAATAATGTACAGGTGCAGTAGCGTGTGGCAGTGATGAAGTGGGTATTGTAATGACCATCTTGTACGTATGGCAGTCGCTGTGAAGGTGCACAGTGCGTCGCACACTGTACATGCTTTTGTTTCGCCATCATTGGCAGCTATCCTGAATGCGCACATTTTCGACTCTCTCGGCACTTCAAATTTTGTGCTATGTGACCATTCTCTCTCTCTCTCTCTTTTATATATATGTATATATATATATAAATCTTACTAAAGGCTCTGCACTTCCGCCTCTCTAGTACAATGAGATTCATATGTATTGTCCCCTTGTTGACGTACAAGTAAAAATAACTTATTTGTTCTGTATTACTCAAACCACAACGTAAGTTATGATAGGAAGGCAGGTTTAAGGAAAGCAAAGGACATTAGTCGAACGGTCTACTGTTTCCATCCCCACTATCTTAACTGTGGCATATATAAACATTTTTGCACGAGTCACCAGATTGGAAAATGGCAACTCGGTTTATTAAAAAGCTGTAGTTTACTTTCTGAATCTACTTGTTCTTGAATGTGTCATATAGATGGTATTCATTGCGCTTTTGCAGTTGATCTGGGTCACGTAAACGCCTGGTTTCAAGCACCCATTATGTCCACGTGTCGTACTCATTCAAACATGCTTACGGTGCATCTTATCTACAGGCCCCATGCCCCCGTTCCTTATGTAAATGCAACCGGCGACCAGGGTCACTGCAGTAAGCTCATATTCTTCAAATGGTGTACAGGTGTTAAATGTCGCAGAGTTTATTTATATACCTTTACACGAAACAGAATTCACGGGAAACGCTGGCCATCTGTACACTCGGTAATTATCAAAGGTATTTGTGCTTCGTTCATGTGTCCTTGTGGTAAGCATAGGTCACCGACGTGAGAGCTTTTACTAGCTGTTAACAATGTTCGCTCAAATGTATGGCTAGTGTATTGGTTGCATGCCTACACGTATTATTTACGCCAGCTTTGGCAAACAAATTACACAGGATAATTTAGAGGGAAGCTTTCTTATTATTGCGAAGACAGGAAACCTTTTTTTTCTGTAATCTTGAAGCTACATGTGACATATTAATAGACACAATGTACAAAATAATTATTTGGAGAAGTTATAAAAACAAGACATAAGAATGAATTGTTTCAAAAGCCAGGGACATAGCAGATGCCCCTGTAAATGTCATTAGTATACAATGAATTGACTAAGGTATGAAATGGGCGCACTGAGTGTTACAGCAAGATGCCCTTGTCAAGTCCTACACAAACACATCCTCGGGTCCAATCACAATATGTGTATCGTGAACTTTTTGGGGGTGAAAAATAAAATAAAAATAAAAATGACATCCTAGAACTTGTAAAGTCTTGCCCACATCATGTGTGTAAAAACTGCACACGTAATGCAAAACTGCGCAATTGTACGAGCCAATTCTTTGCATTGTGTATAAGAGCAACTTGTGCTCTGTACGTTTGAAAATGAGTATGCTGCGTGCCGCTGTCAAATGGAGCGCAGGCTGTTCTTTACAAGTTAATACTTTTTTTTTTTTGCCCAGCAACAATGCATTTAGTGAGTGCCCTTTCAGCTGACGGCTAGTAGAAAGGCTGCACCCTCTACACTCTATATGTCAAAAGAAGGCACTAGCAGTGTTGCCGCTATCCTATACCACTTCAGTAACCAGTTCTGCAAATTCAAACATCCCTTCTCATTAAACTACAACAAGACTGCCATGAAGATTTCTGAAAACGCCAGGACCTGGCAGATGGATGAGATTATGGTGTACCAAACGATAAATAAAATGAAAAGGTAAAGGTCTGGGCAATAAAAAAAAAATCACAGCATATCCACGGAATGAACGATGATGAGTGGGGAGAAGCGTCCGTCTGTCCATCCGTCTGTGTGTCCGTCCATCCGTGCATGCGCCCATGTGTCCAATCGCGTTCGAGAATGCATATGGCGCGGGGGTAACACTGACAAAACACGAGCCAAGAAGGCCGAGCGTAAGCGTCTTCAATTTGCCTGCCGCTCTGCTTCGTCCATGCCTCACCAACGATCCTCCACGTATGGCGACTATCCAGGAGACTGAGAGAGGCACTCAGGCATAGCGCACGCAGCAGCCAATCGGAGAGTAGGGGCAGAGTAACACCATCTAGGAAATAAGACGAGAAATGGTCATCCATTTCTTTTGCCTTCTTTTCTTTCTCGTCTCTTCTTCTCTCGGTTAAGTGTGACTAGTGAGGAGGTTAGACTAAAAGGAGCTTCGCAACTAAAACTGTTATACATACAGTCCATGATCATAGATCTTAGGAGTCGGAGTAGTGTAAAACATTCAGCCCTTTCAAGCGTTAGAGGTATCAATGATTGGTTTATACAGTCATCTTGAAGTTGGCATATACGAATGGCTTCAATATTTTTAGCCGTTAAGCTGACTATGGTTATGTCTGCAGGCCGAACGATGGTGTTAGTGTAGAAAAATGCATGCAACTTTGCTCCTTCTAGAGACCTGCTCTTTTCTGAGAATATTGAAGCCTAAACAGATGAGCTGGAGGTTTATTAATTTCCCTCTATTCCAGTGCGCACCACTAGCGTCATCCTTCTGCTGGGTGTTGGCTCCTTCGTCTGCTACAAGCTCTACTGCCAGCTGAGGCAGCGCTTCCGCAGGCGCAAGAAGAGGGACACAGCGACGCTGCGGAAGGCCCACGTGCGGAGCTGGATATCCGGAGTCCAACACGGAAAAGTGCAGGTTGGTACAGCTATGGTGCACTGTGATAAGTTTTGTATGCCCGTGCAAGCCGAGATTACTTGGAACCAAGACCTCCAATTAACTATGACGTAAATGTAAGGAAATTAAAGAAAAATATAACTTGCTAATGGTGGGGACCATACTTGCGACTTTCGATTGATGTGGTGGTTTAAAAACGAACTGCTAGAGTGGAGGTTATATCTGAAAAGTTAAACCGAGCATCTACCATTTTACTCCAGGCATGGTGAAGTGTTATCTCACGGCAAAGAAAAAGCAGCTGTTCTCGCATACTGTGCAAAGTCAATATTGACAATTTTCGTGGACAAAGATTGCTCAATGAGTGTCTTGGTGTTCATGGTTTTCTTCAGCCTTAGAGCAAATTTTAGTGGAGATCAGATTACCAGCATTTGCAGAGATATCTTACTTATGCCGGGAGCAGTAGTTTCTCAATCTCTATTTCGGCAAGCATTTGCATTAGCGGGCACAAAAGCACTATGGCGGATTAAGTGTCGCACAAGAAGCCGATGTTTCCGAGGCCATCTCCAGGCAAATCCTGTGTTTACATCTGCTGCTAAATCCACTACAGAATTTTTTTTAAAACCTGTTCGGTGTAAGCCTGCTCCTGCGAGAGCTTTCCCCAAGGACATACCAAACTGGCATGGTTTGATCACTCCTTTTTTAGTGTGTGTCAGTAATCGCTACTAATTACAGCTTCATTACTTCTTTTCATATCCTTGCCATTATTTGATGCTGTTTCTTTTACCTAGTTTCTGCCCACTAACTGCACGTGTTCACGACTCACCGCCTTTGCCTTTCACTTGTCAACCAGCATTTCAATGCAAAGTGGTTATAAGATTGAGCAAGGCTTCACAGGGGAAAGTTTTAATCCATACTGTTCGTTTAAATGAAAAAAACTGGAATATCACCAGTTTTTTTAGCATGATATCTACAAAAAACGCAGTGATGCAAGAGGTACGGTTGCTATGTGCATCTTGATCAGAGAGAAAAGGTTGTTGCATGCATGAGATTAGCAAATGGCTGGTGTTAAGAATTAAGAATCCCATAGACTGCCCAAACAGATATCTAGGTCGTAAGAGAATTCTGTCTGGCCGTTGCTTGAAAGCACCAGTATTAAACTTGGAGTTTATTTGGTCAAGTCACACAGCTTCACATTTAGTGAAGAGAAAATTAATGTTAGCTGAAACGAAAAGTTAGAGAACCTGAGGTTATTCCTGCAGGAGATGATTAGATTGTATTCTCCAGGTCACGGGGAAATGTCTCAGGGTTTACAAAAATTATATTTAATACATGTTGCTGGTTTACTCAAGGTATTGCAAGATATTTTCGACACCTCCATGGTACTAATGATGGCTTATCATACCATTCTATGGCAAAAATATTTTTTATCCTACAGAAGTGTGATTTACCCACACGGTTCTGTTGAACATCCCCTTTACTGTCCCTTTAATTATATGTAGTGTTGTGAGAAAGCATTCGTCTTTTTATGCATGCATGTGGTGCTAGAAATATCGTGTCTGCTTGCAGGAGTGCTACTTAGAGAGCGACAATGAGTCCGAGATCAGCGAGGCATCGTTACCTGACACGAGCCAGGCATCTTTTGGTGACATTGTGAGTGAAGCTGTGTAATTAGGCAATTCATTATGCGCTCTAAATGCATCTTGCTGCAGTTTATTGCCTTGCCCTTGTGTAGCCCACATGCCTGCTTTGCCATTACGCACCAGTAGTGTGTGCTTTAGTCGCTCTGGCTTTCTGGTGAGGCTTGGAATGGCTTTTCGTGCTGTTTCTTGAAAAGTGCTTCAGCTGGCTACTAGAGTCTGTGTTGCTCTTAGCTGTCTAACCAATGAGAGAACAGTCGCTGCATTACAGACAACGGGACTGCATTGCAGTTGCACAGCAACCTGTGTTTCTGCGCAGAACTCATCCGACTCAAAGCGAAAATATTTGTCGCGAGTTCTCCCCTTTCAGACGATTTACTTTTGAGAAGGATCGGTACATGTGCAGCATAATTTTTCATCTATGCTTCTTTTTGTATTTTTCAACTTTATGTGTAGGTTTCACCTCAAAGTACTTTCTCGTTGCATTTTTTGGCAAATTTTGCGGCACCAAGATAATGTCGGTTGATGTAGCGTTACATGTTCCAGGTACCAGTACCAGCTTGTCGATATCTGTAGCTGTTTCATATTTATAGACAGTGTTATTATTGAACATGCGTTGTCTGCAGAAAGCAATGTGCACTAAAAGAATGCTTATAAGCAAAAGTTTTGTTCCGGAGGCGCAGACACTAATGCCAAAGAAAACTGTGATCAATTCATTGATGCATTCATCGAAGAGTCAATAATTCACTGATACAATCAACTGCCTTTGCAATGTGTTGCTGCTTTGCCCTTTCAG
The DNA here is from genome assembly GCA_013436015.1 of Rhipicephalus annulatus. Lineage (NCBI taxonomy): Eukaryota > Metazoa > Arthropoda > Arachnida > Ixodida > Ixodidae > Rhipicephalus > Rhipicephalus annulatus. The sequence goes on from WOVY01000863.1 coordinate 455,841, forward strand.
CCCCAGCCCGTGACTGAGCATGCCCAAGCTGAAAACAAATGTGTACGTTTTTTTATATTTTGTGTTTATGCACTAGTCTCAGCACGTCATGACTTGGGAAGCTTGTGCACCACTAACTTCTCTCCTTCTGCATGCATGGCATTTACTAAACATTTTAGAAAATTTTACTTTTTTATGCTTGTCCACTTTTTTCCCCTTGGTATTCATTCGAGCATGCAAGTGTTACTTCGGAATGACAGACCAAGATTTTTTGCCCACAGATATTTTTTTAATCTGCAGTGGCGCCTTAGGGGTTATCTAAGGCTTCGGGTTGATTTCCAGCCATGGCAGTTGCAGATCCATAAGTATGGTATGAACAAACGTCGGGATGCTTAGATTCAGGTGCGCGTTGAAAAAACCCAGGCAGTCCGAATTTTACAGTGCAAGCTGTTGCTAGATCACAACAGACGAATCGGGCTTCAGTTGTTCACAGACAGCCACCGGTGTCCATAACTGCTTGGTCAGAAAACTGCTCAGCCATATCTCACGTAGTTAGGAAAGAGGAAATGAGAAAAATATTTAAAGAGGATGGGATTGGAATTCGGGCCTTCTGAACACTTTGCCTGCATACCAAAGCAGTTGAATATTCTACCACAGCACCAAGCTGCAGCTTGAAATTCCTTTGCGAAAATTCCGTATACAGGTGTCATGTCGGGCAAGGATTTGTCTTCACGCATGTAATAAAGTGTTGTAGAAGAGTGACATAAAAATTGGGCGTTAAAATAATGCGAATTGCATGTGCGGTTGTTGAATAGTTCCAACTCATTGCAGACACAGCAAAAAGTGCACATACTGCCTTACAGATCTGCACAGGATACCACAGTTCTCTGCAAAAAACACTTAGTGGGTGCTTGCTTACTTCATGAGAATTATGATAGCAGTGGGTACCTTTCATATGTACTTATAATTAGTTGCAAGAGTCTACAGAACTTTAAAAAAGCGGCTCTACCCGCTTTTGCTGCGACTGCGCTGTGTGGTTTGTGCAGTCTTGGGATTATTTTCGATAGATTGCCACTATGGTATGTTTTACAATGTATTCTCCTTTTGGGGCATGTAAAACATAGAATTTTTACATGTTTTGTGGCTGCCATAGGGAACTAAAAAAAATGTATCTGTAGACACGTAACCTGGGCAAGATTACTGCCACTTTTGGTTAGTCCAATAATAATGAATGACTTACGAACTTTTGTATTAAGGTAAATAAAGCACTTGTGTTTCTAAAATCGCTGGCACTGTACACATAATGGTTTCGCCTCTGCAGCGAGAAGAGTCGCAGATGATTATGTGAAACGTGCACTTTGTTCCTAGCTTATCAAAGATGAAGGAATGTTATCATACTATACTATTTTACGATGCTGTTGCGTGATCACTGCAATACTGCGCCATTTGTGTTTTAAGCAGAGTTGGTCTTTTTTTGCGTGGAATTAGGGATATAAGGTCATGTTGACTGTACTCCTTCTCGGAAGTTCCTTTCAGCACTGTGAAGGCTACAGTGCAGGGCCCCTTAGCCAGTGGCAAAGGTGACTAGCCCCTCCACATGTACTCATCTGAATCGGGGCGTCTTTTCGCATGCATAGGGCGAGTATAGCGAACAGAAGGCATCGCTGGATTAAAAAAAATGGCTGCACTCATCGCAGCTGGTGCCCTACGTTTTGAATTTGCCAAATCGTCATTGTGCGCTGTGTAACCCGTAAGTTAAAAACCGACGCTTGTATTTGCTTTAATGTGATAAGGCTTCAATGGCATCGAATTCATGACTGTATTGTGCTAATTCTAAGAGGCATTATCACATTTTCGGCACATTAGACTTAGCAGGCATGGCCAAACAAACTGCTTATCTTGCAAAAAACAATGTATCTAATGAATTATTCTCAGCACGAGATGGCACGAAGTTATGGGTCATTTTACCATTTATACGTTGCTGCTGGCGTAGTGCGCAAATAGCATGCGAAAGTTCGGATCGAAGCGAGCGGTCGTGTCCGCAAGGGTACTGATTTGTGACCACAGTTAACGGCGGTTAAACGGCCGTTAGCGATACAGCAATCAAAGGCGTATGACATAACAGTGAAGAATTAACACATCATGCATCGATGTGATGTAACTCGGGCCAAACAAGCACAGATGTCTCAACCCTGCCTAGTGTGAAATATACTTGGAATATACTTGGAAAATATACCACATGACTTGCAGAGTTGGTGTGAACAGAGTATATACCACAATATCCACCAGGCACTTGCAATTCATCTTACGCTCAAGCTAAACGACTTTCTTAGGTGTGGGTTAAGGCCTGCTGCAGTTGCATAAGAAATCTTAGTGAAGTTATTCTGAGGCATAAAAAACTATAAATACCCATAATAACAATTTTATGCAGGATGCATAGAGGCATCAAACAAACAGTCCTGTAGGAATGAAGTGAACAACACACTTTTATATCTACAACAGCTTTCTAGAACATACTAGCAGCGTACAAATACACTCAAGCCTTGATATAACGAAGACTGATATAACGAATTATAGCTTATAACAAAGTAAATGAAACATAGTCTTGCAATAGATACACTATTAGGAAAACCCATTGCAAGGAATTTTCGGATATAAAAAACTTATTTTCCTGTAAGATGCAACTTTGTTATAATGATGTTTGAGTGTAAGAGCGAGTGCATTCATCGGCAATGAGTTGAGCTTGCAACTACACTTTCTTGCATCGGCCGCATGCTCTTAAATTTTGAAACAAACTAAAGTTGGACTACAGTCGAACCCCTTTATAAGAGACACTAGTGTGCATTCAGTAAATATGGTTTGATAAGAAAATGCGTACGAGCTACCCTTCTTATAAGAGACACTTTGGATAAAAGGCAAGAATTGCTGTTCGGAGCATGCCTCTTATAAAGGGGCTTAACTGTACTACTTTTTACTTCAAAGCTCCTGACGGATGTCTTGTGCACCCACATTTGCACATTTTAGTCATACACTTCAACGGTTAGAGAAATGTCATTGTTCTTGTGCTGGACGATTATACTTGTGTAATTTTCACACTCTCAATGCAGCAGTGATGTTTCGGGATGTGCTTGCATGGTGTTTCTTTTTTTTTTTTTTGGCATCTCTGTAGTATTGCCATCTTTTTTTTCTTTCTGCTTCCTGCATAAAATTTGTGCCGGAATGAATGTGTAGAATGTGACTAAAGTAAGTGCATCCATGTGTCCAGAGCATACAGCTGTGTTGCACATCTGACGTTTAATGAAACTAAAAGTCGTCGACATTCTCGTGACACGCAGGATGCCAGCTCAAGCTGCGGTGGTGGCTTCCTGAGTGACGACGACATTTGGGACATGGGAGTAACGTCGAGCAACCCTTACGAACCGGTGCGCTTCGACAGCCAGTCGGGGGACGTGCGCTTTCAGGGATGTGCACAGCCCAAGGCTTCGACACCACTCAACATCGCTAGAAACAACCAGAAGGGCGGCAGCGTGCGTCATCGCAACAAGTGAGTGTTGTTGCATAGCACTGTTCTTTACTTGAGCATCGTAAAAACATTTGATGCTAGGACGACTGTTTCGTCTGACACATTTTCTATGATGCACGAGATGGTGAGATCCTAGTATAATGCAAAATCATATGCAATCACCTTTTAAAGCTTAGTGAAAGTGGGATTGAATGACAGAAACTTAGTACTGCCTCTACTGACCATAACATTAACCAAAATAGTCCTGTATTGCTATATTTGTTAGCGATCGTCACATTTTTATTTACCTTGTAGATCTAACTTTGAACATGCTCGCATTGCTACTTATTTCAGGAAAGCAAAGTCTGCGGGAAGTCCCGGCACACGGCAGACCGTCCACAATCCGAAGGCGAACCCGAGCTCTAAGGCAGGCAGCGGGTCCGGAGACGTCTCGGCATCCGTCAAGAACAACAACAACAACGTAGACGACCGAGCGCCGCTGTCTGATGATTCCATCTCCCAAGAGCCTGAGGGTCTACTAGACTCGCTTTCCTATGAAGGTGGCGGCGAGGCAGCAACGCCATGGGCAAATGACACAGTCTCCCTTTTCGCCAACTTCAGCATCGGCTCGCTAAGCGAACGCAACCGGCGCACGGAAGAGCTCATCTCATCTCGCGCCGACACCCAGGGAGAGGAGACCGATGACTTCTCCATGAGTGGCATGGTATCAGACTCCGCGCTGCTGAGGCTCCGCAATTCACACTCTCACCAGCTTTCTGTGGACAGCGAAGCGTCCGACTTGAGTATCTTTGAGAAGGCGCAGGCGCCGCTGGAGGTTCCCTGTGAGGCGTTTGAGACCATCGACAAGATAGAGACCATCCTCCACGATACGAAGCAAGAGCTGCTTGACCTCGATGCAGATTTGGTCAGCCTACGCGTGTTCAAGAAACTCCCAGCAAACTATGACGTTGTGCTGGGCAATGCCGGAAAGAAAAGCGGCGACGAATTTTCCAGCCGTTGCGCCAGTACTCGCGACGCGGAGATCCGTACAGACAGCGGCAGCGACTTTGGAAATTCTCTAGAGTCGGACAGCGAGAGGCTGGTCAGAAATTCATCTGGGCCCAGTTTGGAGTGGGACTCGCTTCCACTGCCAAAGCAATCGGTGGATCTGCAGCACGAGTCAGACTCCACGGACTTTGGCACGTTCAGCGAGTGGTCTGAGAGCGAGGATGGTGGCGGTGCACCCCGCCCGAGCGTGCTTGGCGTCGTGCGTCGCCACAGCAGCGGCAGCATTCACAGCAAGGGCACACTCCGCGAGGAGATTCAGCGCATTCTCTACGCAGAATCTGAATCGTGGAAGCGTAACCTCGCGCGGAGCCAGACACTGCCGTTGGACCAAAGCTTGCCCGAGTCGGAACAGAACTGCGACGCTCCGACATGGGTGATGCGGGAGTCTTCCTCAATGCACAAGATGACCACTGTTCCTGAGGAGAGCACTATCAGCCCAAGCAGTGTGTCGGACTTTGCTTCACTTGCAGCAAGCAGTGATAGGGACGCTTCTATGGACACCAATGGCAACGACCTGATGGATGTGGAAAGGGACGAGGGCTCCAGCTTTGAATCTGTTGAATCGCCAGTTTGTGTTGAAGACAAAGTGTCACTGGCTGACTACATCTTTGGGCTACGCCGAAAGAGGAAGCAACAGCCTGGTGACGGAATGGAAAAAGTATGTTTCACTTCAGATCACTCTTTGTATTGTTGCTGTATGTTTGATTTAGAAGAAATGCCTTGTAGTGTTTAGTAGCAGGTATTTCGACAGCCTCATCTCAACCAACTTTGATGTCCTTTGGTTGGCAATTAAAACTGCTTTTAAAATACCGATAAAGTGCTCCTTCTGATGGTCATAGGATCTCCTCAGAGTTTTTGCTCACTCATCATTACCAAACATAACCTCTCTTTCTCTCCAACTTCCTCTCTTTCTCCGAGACTTTCATCGGCTTTTTTAAGAAGCGCAAAATTTGTAGTTTGATCACAGTACCAAGGATGTCAAGCTGCATAACTGGCTCTCTGACTTCTACATTTAGAAGGGAACTCTGGTGCATTCCCGACCGTACCGAGATAATGCTGTTTTTGAATAGTGTTGACAGTCATGCAAGAGTTAGGGTGGTTCATTTTGCCCAGGCACTCAACAATAATTTTAATTAAGCAATAAACAAAAAGTCAATACAGAAACCAAAACAGAGAGCTCCTTCATCATCCATGGTGGGGAATGGATGCCGACGAGATCCGCTACACTCCGCCACAGCTGGCCAGGGTGTAAACATAGCTCATGTGCCTCTTTTGACGTGCGAAAAGTAAGTTGGCGATGTCATCCGACGTGAAATCAAGCTGTGCCAGCTCGTCTAAACTTACCAGTGACAAATTTAGCAATGATTTCAGTTACTATGTAAAGGAGCACGGAATCATCTCGTTACTTATTGATTTCGACCCACCGGTGTGTGAAGCTTCCGACATGCCCCAAATCGATTTCTTTGTTGCTCAATAGTGTAAGATCCGACATGGACGACGACTAACACGCTGTTTGCAGCTGACAAAACCGAGCTGTGCTCGCGTTGTGGTCGCCTCGTAAAAGAAAGCGCGTGCTACATCCGTCTGCTGGGAAAGGCGGGGTTTTTGAAAAAGAGTAGGCCTTTACGTCACATACACAGGGTGGCCCGCGTTTACCTGTGTGATTCCAGAATCGGCTACCAATTTTAACATTTGTTTTCTAGAAGACTAAATGACTTGCAGTTGCATAATTTGGTATGTATTATCACGGTACTGACGAGAACACGTGTTTAAAGTTTTATTCAAATTGGGGAATAGAGAAAAAATGCTGGAGTTCCCCTTTAATGGACATTTAGGACCGTTTCAACATCCCTGAGACGAAAGGATGCTTGATCAGTGTGGTATATATGAAACCGACTCCTGGCTTGAAGTTTGCCAATCTCAGTTGTCTGGAAATAAGTCTCATTTGTTGTCATACCTTCCACTAAATCACTTTTCAAGTTCCGCACTGCCATTTTACCACCCCACTTCTGTTCAGACCCTTGCAGCTGTACTGTCGGGACTGGAAGTGAGGTCGCTACGGCGGATAAAAAATGACGGCTACGCCGCCATTCGTGCAGCTGGCTTCCAAGTTTTGGCATCTGGAGGATCCATCCTCAGTGGACACAGAGGCGCCAATGGTGTCTACCAGGTATGAACGGCTGTGCACTCTTCTTTAGTACCAATGTAGTAGTTCCCCAGATAAAACTATCACAGGTGGCAGCGTCCTTAGAAGCTAATATTGTGGTAGTTCATGTCGAGTTGAGATTACTGGCAGTAAACACACATTCTTGCAAACTTGCTCTCTCTTTTTTTTTTTTTTTTGCTCTGCCGAGAATGTGAATTTAACCCGTGTCTTCAGCTCAGCAAAGCTGCACTTTGATTACAGAGATACTAAGATAAATTGTTTGCTTCCAACCACTGAGATTTCGCAAAGTAAAATGTCTCTGCTTTCAACGAGGCTTGTGCGAATATTGAATTTTAGGTTCGAAGCTAATAGTGATTTTAGTCGAATTTGAATAGTATACATGGCGTATAAAGAAAAATGGGCATATTTATCATGACCTAACTAACCTGCAAATATTTTTTTAAATTGATATAGGGCCTCAATGTAAATGCCCTTTTTTGTTTGTTTGCTTTGTTCAAAGGAAGTTGAAACGACTTTTAGTACTAGCAGGATTTGACTTTTGGTAGGATGCAAGTGATAACCTGTAAAATACTCAACATTTTAAAATTTATTATACTTGGAGCAGCATATAAGCCGTCGCAACAAGCTTTTAAGCTTTAAAAAATGGTGATTCGATATGAGGGTTAAACACTCATTTAAAGGGGTTCTGCAACACTTCTTCAAGAAGCCAAGAAATGGATTCACTAAATAAGCTTATTGCTGCGGGGGGCCGCAAAAAATTTTAGAATCCGTCCAGTACGAGCGGAGTTGCAAATATTTGTCGCATGCTGCAATTGAATTCTCTTCTCGTTTTGATGAAAACATTGAAGGTTAAGCAGGCAGTGATGGCACGAGAAAAGAATATACATCACACGCACCTTGTGACCTTGACCACATTTTTTTTTTTTTTTCGAGTGTGTCACTTTTTAATGCGATCGCACATGTACGCGTGGACAAGTGGCGGCCCCAGTTACGTCCGAGCGCGCCATGCTCACATCAGCCAATCGTTGATGCCATGGCTGTGACGAGTGATTTTTGAGCCTGTGGCATCATTTACAGAGAGAAGAGAGAAATTTTTAGCCAACTTCGAGAATTTATTGTGATTTGCAGGTCGCATGCTGCGCTATAATATTTGGCTCGCGTGTTCGCAGAGCTGATTTTTCCTGGATAGGTGCTTTCACGACTTAAAACCCCGACAATGTAGTAAAATTACCTTTACAGGCAATTTCATGCCGACTAATATACACCTATATACGTTAATTGCTAATTATTCAAAATTTTCAGTAAGTTAAATTCGAAGCAAAGTCCAGTAGCCCGCTGTTCGTTAGAATATTCGAAGCATTCGAGTATTCTCACAAGCCTTCTTTTAACCTACCAAGTCTCGCGTTCGCATTTCAGCGATACCACGATGCGTCTGTGGGCACCAAGACCTGGCTCGACGGCTGGACCTTCCATAGAAGTCTTGCGTACACCCAGGTTCTGCAAGGATTCTGGGAGTGCCTCTCTGCATTACAGGACTTGGTAAGACAGTCCGCATATCCATCTGGAAATCTGCTCTTATAGGGCTCGTACAGAGGAAGTTGACCTTGCTTTCAGTATATACAGTTGAACCTCTTCATAAGAGACATGTGCCAGGGAGCAATTCCTGTCTTTTATATGAAATGTCTCTCACAAAAGATGTACCATGCGTTTTCTCATCAACCCCTATTTCATTATAGGCACACTGGTGTCTTTTATACCTAATTGTCTATTAAATCAGTGTCTCGTAAAGGCGTTCTACTGTATTAGTGAATTGTGCTAGATAGGAGTTGGTGTTTTCTTGACGATGCTCCAGGAAAAAAAAAAGGAAGTGGCTGTGTTGTTCCTTCACCAGCTGATAATATCGCAAAGCGGTAATGGCTCTTGCTCGTCATAACGCTTCGAGACACACGTTAGGATCCACCGTCTATAATTGCATGAAATTTCCATAATTTGATGCCAAGGCTCATAAGACCAAGACCAAGTGAAAGTGACGCCCCGCCACGGTGGTCTAGTGGCTAAGGTACTTGACTGCTAACCCCCAGGTCGTGGGATCAAACCCCGGCTGCGGCAGCTGCATTTCCGATGGAGGCGAAAATGCTGTAGGCCTGTGTGCTACAAAACCCCAGGTGGTCGAAATTTCCGGAGCCCTCCACCACAGCATCTCTCATAACCATATGGTGGTTTTGGGACGTTAAACCCCCCATATCAATCCATAAAATTATCAATCTAACTTATAAATAGCAGTAGTGCACAGAAATGTGCCAGTAATGCACAGAAATGACAAGTCGCATCTTCAGACGACGACACAGTGTCCCAGAGTGGTAATGTTGGAAGAAGTGTAAGGAAGCTCGCAAATACTTGTTGAACTGAATTAATTGACACCTGGGTGATGTCATTTTGGACTGAAGGGGTTGTCGCGCTTTTTCGCTTCTCCAGGAGGATCAGCTGCGGTTGACAGCGAGTCCAGGGGCATTGCTCGCCAGCAAGCTCAACGAAGACCCCACGCTTGATGCGAAGCTCGTGGAGGCAGTCAAAATTGTCATGCTCAAGTCTGCTCTGGAGCTGTTTGCAGCGCAGAAGGACAGTGATGCCCCTTGTCCCCTGTTCGCTACAGTCCTGTTTGCACAAGTCACTGCAACTTCCCCGGAGGAGCACTTGGTCAGCCATGTCAGCCGGCTTGGCAAAAGTCGGGCAGTACCAGAGGTAGTGTTTCCAGTTAATTGGCAATGGCTGTCAATTAAAAAATTTCCTAATCAACCTGAATGTGAATACACCTCTGCTTTTGGTAGTTATCTGGTGAAACATAACCCAAAATACATTTTTGCACTTGCCTAATCAATTGCACAGACTGTAAAATGGCCGAACATAACAAAGGCTTCATGTGGACAGCCCTTTGAAGTTTTCATAATCTTCAGCAGCTCTGTAAACAAAATATTGCCTTATATGAGATTAAAAAGTGACACCTGCCGAGCGCATTACGATTGAATACGCAACTGCTTAGAAAACAGATCTTTAAGACACTAGAAGGGTAAGTCGTAACTTTTTGTGTACACAATATGCAGATGCTGTCTCATCTTCACAGTCCTACATTTTTCGGATTATCGCTTCAGACCTGTACAAGAGCCTGTCACTGTTAAGTTCAAAAGAATTAGTTCTTTTTTACTTTTCAGAATTCAGGCATAGACTAAACATGCAAACACTAAGCAAGATGCCATTTTTAGATGCTAATTGCCAGAATTTAAAACAATTTAATTGAAATTCATCCTGAGTATGAGTATTTTTTTTTTTCAGCTACAAGATGCATGTTTAGAAGCAGCAGTGCAAACAGTGTTTACGAGCCTAGCTTGTACACCGCAGGGGAAGGGTGAAAGATCATATTGTAATATGGAGTGATATGCTGTACGTTACACAGTAAAAGCTCATCAATTCAAACTTGTTCGAATCAAACGTTCGAAAATTGTTAGAATTAGCGGGCGGGCACTCGAATGACCATCACGTCACATGTAGACAGAACCCAAAGAACCCACCTCTGGACTCTTCTATCGCAGATTAGGTGTTACTGCCAGTCCCTAACAGGCAATTTCATTTATGGAGTTCGTGAAGCTCCAACTGCAAGCAGAACTAATCAGTCAGCGATATGCCAGGAAGAAGCACCATCATGCATTCACGTGGGTAGTGAGCCTTAATGTCTAAATATATATGTGGTGGAATCTATGGTCCAAAACGCGATCTTCATGGCAGTTAATCTAGTCAAAATTAAAAGTAATCTGTAATGTGCAGTTATTTCCGTTGAGTTTGTCGCAACTTCATGACCATTGTTAGCAGCTCGTCCAAATTCTCATCTGCCACGATAAGCTGCTGTATTGTTATTTTGCAACTCTAGTAAATTTGGTTTTGTTGGGTTTAGCAACGGATTATAGTCACAGGGGGCGGACTTCTGAAAGGAGTGGTGAAAACCTGGGTGTCCCAGTTCAATATAACTGTTGTGGATATGAACATATTCAAAGTATCGGAAGCTTCCCCCTGTAGAAATATACTGAGTGGTGCTGGGACCTGGGAGTCTGTTCAAAATTAACAAGGTTATGCTGTATATAATTTCTAAAGTGCAACATAATGATTATCTAGCAAAAAGTAAAAGCATAGTCTGTGTAAATTGGGCATGCCATCGAACATCATTCTTTAAGTAGCACTGAACACAGCAATGCCTTCAATATGCCTATGTTCGTCAAAATTCTACATAGCCTTCATAAAAGCCTATGTAATCGTGGCCTCCTTCGGACTGTGTTGCACAGTGTCGTTGAGGAAACGTGTCACGAGCTTTTGCTTCCACCCTGTTCACAGGCTGACCTCTACCTGTTGGGTTATGCCCTGGGGACTACCCTGACTGTTGTACGGCCAGGTCAAGGAGGCAACGAAGACTACGTGAGCCGTTACCCAGAGTGGCAGGTTGGCAGTTGGCCCGAGGCTGTGCTTGTCCAACACGAGGGACGCTACTGGGCGTGCGCTACGTGACTGCCCCTGCCTTCTGGGAGAACCCTCTTGTGAAAGTGAAATGCTGCGTCACGTGAACTCTCGCGAGTCGCAGCCGTGGTCGGATTCTCTGCCGTGCTCCGGCGTCTGCACGAGCCAAAGGTGGCACGAAATATCTGGTCCACTGCTCCTCTGCATTGTGGTAGCACCTGTGTCGTCCTCCCGAGATGTTTTCAGCGAGCGGACGGCGCACGAAGCTACTTTCACGAAAAGTGGCAAACAAGGACAGCGTGTGATGTGGAGTAGCCTCGCCAAGGCAAACGGCCGGGCCCGACGATCTGGTTGCCACTTTGTTTTCTGTTTGGCTGACCTAATATGTACTGTTTCTCGTTCCTTTTAATGTGTTTCCTATTCTTTTTTAATAAGTCATATTTAATATGATGCATCAGTGGCATGGATGGGTTAGAATCTGCACTTCATCTCATTACTGCAGCTATACAGAACTTCAGACCACTGTGCTGCTTCTGTGTGTATAGAGGCATCTGCACATAGGGAAGTGCAATGGTGGTTGCATTCATTTGTGGTCAATCACACATGTACTGGATTTGAAAGCTGTCATTGCATCTTCCTCAGTCAGACTTGAGACGTTGAAAAGTGGAACACTCGATTCAAGTGAAGGCTTCCAACATACATGCGCTTTAGTTTTATCTTCCAACTCGGGTCTTGTATGTACATACGCTGTCTGAGCCAGCAGATGAGGGCCAGGGTTTTCAGCTGGAGTTCTTGACACCTCGTCTGGGTGTACTTTTGGTTTCGGTGACACGGCTAGGTGATGCCAAAGAGTGAGTAAGCACGAGACTCTATACGACCCTGCGCTTATAGCTTGTTCTCGTCGCTAATGTGTTGCACAAAATGTGGGAAAACTTCCCATCCCCGTTTGGTGCTGCCTGCTCAGAATACCAGCAAATGAATGAGATGTATTTCTGTGTCTGTTGCACCTCCATGCTTTGCTCAAAGCGTCTGATGGGTGCACACAAAAGTCGGCACGCCTTGACTATTTAGGACAAGAGAATAATGTATAAATTTACGTAAAGCGCATGTTATGCGCAGCTGTTGCATCTACCCAGCACTTAAAGCACAATTAAGCAGAGCAGCTGGCAGAATTTATGACGAGCAGAGCCTGTGTGCATTATGCTGACGAAGACAAAAGCGTGAGCAAACTTTCACTGAGTGAGCTACGATTGGAATTTGTGTTAAAGTGTTCTTTAACGTGTCTGCTTTGTTCACGCTGATGCCTTTGCTGACTCCACAAAAAGGAAAAGTTGCTTGATTTGGTGGGCTCCCTGTTGTACTGCCCAGTGTTGCCAGACATGGCCATGGCGTGCCCGCCGCCACACTCCTTCGCACATCACCCCGCAAGCGTAGCCTCTGTAGTACAAAAACAGTTTTGTCGAACTCGTTTTTAGGTGCATTCACACAGTATTGTTGGTGTACCAAACGGCCTTTAATCGACTGCTGGCTGGTCGGAGCCTTCAAGTTAGTTGTAATGTGTGGAGGACCTGACTGAGTGGCTGGCTGCTAGTGTTGTTCTTTTCTCCAAATACCCTTAATGGCAATTTTAAGAACAATCTAAAATTTTACTTTTACTCTTTCATATTTTGCAATTAAACCTTCATTTTGAGCATGTCAAAGAACCCTAGTTGATCGAAATTTCCAGAGCCTTTCATTGCAGTGTTCTATTCAAATCATAGTTTTGGTATGTTAAACCCCATCAATTATTATAACTTTTGTATTCACAGTTGGCAGCTTGCCATGATTATCATTTTAAATTAATTGTAAAATTATGTTACATGCTCCTGCCTAGTTTTAATTGTAAATTTTTTTGCTTTATACATTTAATTCACTTCTTTTGGCTTTTATTTTGGAGCAAGATTTTTACTTTTAACAGTGCATGAATATGCCGCCTATTGCATTAATGTGTAAGGTGCTCGAAAAAACCTGTGCAGAAGACGACGTGAACACACCGAACAGTTGACTGTTTCCTGAAGCTACCGACCTCGTTTGTGTGCTCGTGCTGTCGTCATGTGGCTTTTTTTTTTTAGGTCTTAAGACAACAGGAAGTTCAGCTAGTTGGTACGAATTCATTGTAGAATAAATGTTTGCAAATGCAGCCACATGGGGAAAGAACAAACACAAGCTCCTTGTATTTTTTTTTTTCTTTTGTGTCGGTGCTTGCATGCTTTGTACAAAAACTTGATGCAGTTACGTTCTTGCTGTTACGAGCTTCACACATTACAGTGGGCGAAAAGGGCTCAAAGGCTGACCTTTCACAAGTGGTCCCATGCTCAACACGAGTGGCAAAGCCTGGTGGTACACCCGAGAATATTGTTGTAAAACAAAGAGCAATGCGCTCCGTCACTGTTCCTCGTGGTAAAATCGAACCTCGCGTCGGCTTTCACCTTCGTTCTGCTGCATTAAAGATGCACTCGCGCGGAAAGGGAGCACCTTCACTCGATCAATGTCGTCCTCTGCAAATTTTCCCGCCTGTACCTTTAACAAATAGGCTTACTAAGCACGCAATAATGTTGTTTTATTAACACACCTTCATTGCTGCCTCTCCCCATATTCTCTTCCTCTCGGATCCACACAGCTTCGCATAATTCCAAGTGTTCTTAAATATTCCTGCACTGAATGCGCTCAGCCTACTTTGAGATTGCGAAAGCAGCACACAACTTCTTGCATGGAGTGGTCACTGCACTCTCTCTCTTCTGTACTCCCTTGCATAAAACTTCATCTTCGGGAACTTTCAATCTACTCGAGGAGTGTGAAGTGTTTCGGAAGTGAGCCCTTGCATCTCTAGGAGTGTTTCTTAGTTGGAGCAGCTGCTTCGATGAAAAGTATATAACAATGCGTATGCTTTGAGGATTAGGGAGGAATATTCACCTATAGGTGAAACAAAAAACAAGGGAACAACTATTCTTCCAAATGCAATACTCCTAAATGTGGCAGGGGAACAAGGCCTTCAGCACTGGCTGGCTCCTTCAGTCGTTTGAAAATGTGGTTGTGCCCACGAAGCCCAACGTAACCATGGTTGTTCAATGCACTTGAAGCAGGCGACATGCACTGTGTACGCTAGAGAAAAACCAGCGCGAGCGTTTCCTTACCAGCATGCGTGTACTCTCGGTACGAGATAGGCAAGTCAATGCTGGCTTACTAATGATTAAAGTGTGACCAAAGCTGAGTGTTCCACAGCATTGTAAGTCTACTAAAGGAAAGATATGAAATATCGTCATCGGTGCTGTCGCATAAACCAGAAAACCAGTGGCACTTCAAAACTGCCTGTAACAGTGCTAAGGAAGAAAGAAGTGTACATTTAAGGGCTCGTTTCCTTAGTTAGACATGATATTGACGAGATCTAACAGTCATGCTAACGACAAGATTTGCAAGATTGTCTGTCAAATCTCATTAATATTGTAACAGTGCTAGCGAGACGACCTTGACAAGCATGTCTAGAAAGTGAGTGCGAACGGAAAGACAACTGTATGATCGGGCTCTGATGCGACCGCACGGACAGTCTCTAAAAGACTGACTACGGCGTACGTCTACGAATCTCCTAATGGTGCACATAATTCTGTAAATAAATAGGGAACTGGCTTCCGTGTTGTATGTTGTGCAACACTGGAAAGGCGCCCTTCTGTGCTCACGCCTCGCTGCTTTCTGGCGAAGCCGTACAAATACCTGAATGGGAGGCACGCTAAACATTCCTGCCCTCACACACGTTTAGCGCACACATACATTCCTCCTTATGGATCCGTGTGTTAGTGACCTCAACTTTTTATTCCAGTGTGATCAAAACTGTGCTCACATGTTTGCGTTATGCATGTTTTTCTCTGCCCTTGTGGTGTTGCACTGTCGTTTATCATCGGAGCTTTTCAGCACGACTTGTATTATGCTTTGTTCACCAGTACCTTAAGGAGAGTGATCATGCCAAAGGTTTTTCTTGGGTGTTGGGAAGATCGCTAGAGATTGTCCTGTGAAAGATGGGTGTCTGATGAGAGGGAGCCTCTCGCTAAACTGTCGGTTAATTTGCATGCCCATTTTTGCATGACTTGAGATGACAGCACCACATCAAGGTTCCTGTGGTTCTAGAGCCACAAAATGTCGTCGGTGGCGTTGGGTTTTACAATCTGGGCAACACATGCTATGCTAAACAAGTTTCAAACTTCCGTGGATTAGAAATCGAAAGAAAATCGGGCAGTAATGAGTGCAGTTTAGCGAGATAGGCCGGCTGTGCCAAGCTCCCCTATCAACACAGCATCTTGCACATTTGAAAAATGTGCGACAGGCAAAAAGTACTTACAACAGACAAAAAGTACTTGAAGCTACTTGCCACAGTTACTTGCCGTGGACTGTTGGAAAGTACTTGCGTTGAGAGTTGCTGTTGGTCAAATGCTTGGCTATGTACAGTTTCAGCATGTACAGGCAGAGCGAGAGACCTATTATTTTTCAGCCATGTCTCCCGACATGTACGTATGGCTATTATTAGCAATGTAAAGATAGTAATAAGAGTTGATATTCCTTGCACTAGGTAAGCCCTGCTGTTGCCGTTTGTCGAGTACTTGCTGGTAAAGCGAGTGTATCTAGGTCACGAGCATGCAACGTGCCAGGGGGTCAACAATGTGTATTATAAGAAATGTATATGGCACTGTGTGCTCCCTTAGTTGACACTGGGCTGCCGACTTGATGTTCAATGGATGTACGCACATGTTCGAATGAATGGTGTTGATGGGCATTCAAGTATGTATTATACGAGGGTACATGTGTCAACGTTGCATCCTTGATGATCATCTGTCTGTGAATGCAGTCCGGCGCTCTTCCAACGGGCCAGCAAACGAGTTACCCCATGTGCGCTATTGTGTTAAAAGTGCCTTTAGATGTGAAATTCAAAGCAAGATGTAAATATATAAAATGTTCATAAAATCCATGTTTGTGTCTTTTGTGTCTGCTATCCCGTAAGAATGCACAAGTTCTCTACAGACGGTACAGGGCTGAACTCTCTTTAACCTGTTTCGGCGGGTATGAGAATGCTAATTAAATCAGTGCAGATTTGCATAATTATCATCCTGGTTTTACTCTTCAGACTTGTAATAACTTTACATTGCTGGGTAGTTGGGCAGAATGCCATGCTTACTGAATACAGGAAATCTCCGAGGCCGCTTTTGTTGAATGCTGAGCAGTAAAGCTGCAAAGTATTACGCTGATCATCAATCACATTTCTTCTATCTTACTTCACATTTCAAGTTAGTTTTGATAGCAATATGCAGCCACTGGAGCTAACTACTGCTAGGGTAAATGACACTAAAAATAAAAGCCATTCATTCACAGCTGCACCACGAACCTGGGTCTTTCGAGTGCAAAGTGGGCACTTCACCCCTCCACCACTTTGAGCAGCCGACCCGGGAGTCGAACGACAACACAGTGCATGCAGACCACTGAGCACAGCACTACAAGTGGCTTGACCTTGTTCGCACTTGAGTTTTTGTCCATTGGCGCTGAGGCCTCTTTGAACACTTCCTGGTTCTAATACACTCTACCTGGGTACTATGGGATGTCAGGGCTCGTTAAACACCAGATGGTCAATATTTTTAGATCCCTCCAGTACAGTGCATCTCATAATTGTCTCGTGGTTCTGGTATGAAAACTCCAGATAATGCTATTATTAAAGATTACTACAACCTTTCCATAGCACAGGCACAAAGAAGGATTCCTAGTTGGCAGAAACTGCCAGGCAACAACAAATTAGTCGAACTTGGAGAAAGTTCCAAGAACTTGAGATGAAAGCGGTTTTCATTGTAGCTTTGTGCAACCAAATGGGAAATTTTTCTCTTTCACGCAACCTTCTTATATGTGCAAATGCAATGAGTCAGCACTATTAAGAAACATAGTGTCTGTTTTTATATGACAGCATCATTTTGGAACATGCTCAAGTTTTACGAGCCGAAACCATCAACTACGAAGCATGCAGGCTGCCATTGACCACCTGGCGTTCTTTACTCTGATGCCGAATCTAAGCACATGGGCGTCTGCGCAGAGCGGCCTCCGGGAGTCGAACCCGCGACCAACATGGCAGATAATGCTAGAGAGGTGTAGTTAGATCCTTGAACTTGCGGTGCCAACCCACACCGGGAAGTGGCCAAGTACATGAATGTATCGGCGCGTGGGGTGTCGTAGGTGCGCGGAGAAGCGGGAAGGGGGGATTAGAGACCGAAGAAGGGGGGGGGGGCGCTGCGACAAACCTTCGCCCCCCACCACCCCAGAAGGGAGGCGCTCGCACCAAACATGGGCGCCCGCCTGTCTGGTGCGGGTGCTTTTTTCGTTCGTTTTTTCGCACTTCCAAGTTTTCCAACAAGGAGCATCCGGATGTGGTTTCGATTAGTAATCACAACAGGTCCTGTCGTACGCACAATGTCAGCCACGATATATTTGCACAGCTGTGAGCGCCGTGCCGCACACCGCGGTGCAAGCCGGCGGCCACATCTGGAACTTGCTTAGAGCCCCGTCTAGACGACGGCAGATATTGCGCCGATTGTCGAGGAAGATAAACAACGGATAACTAATAACAACCCTCGAAAAGAAGGGCAAAACTGAAAGCACCGAATCGCGCGAGCGTTTGCAAACGACGAAGACGTTAAAGCCACGCTTGGCACTCACGCACGCGACCAACGTGCTCGCCGTTAAGGATCGAAGCCTTTCGGAGCCCAGGTACTGAACCTTTATAAACTACAACAGCGAAGGAACCGCAGGTAAGACGATCGGTTTGTGCCGTCAGAAACGCGTCCCGAACACTTCAGTCATTTCCTAGCCAAGGGTCGGCTCGGTTTTTGCGCAGCGTGAACTGGATCCGGCGAGCCATGTCCTCGTCGTAGATGGCCTTGCAGATTTCGTAGTTGATTCTTCGTCGCGTTTTTGTCGGCTTCTCGTAGTACCTCGTGAGTCTGTAGCGGTCGAAGATACCTTCCATGCCCAGGATGCTAGGTTCACAGAAAGAGGGAGAAAAGAGCGCAAGGCAACATGAATCGACGGCGCCGCGGTATTAAACTATTGAAATTACGAACGATACATCTTCCCGCGAAACGTAATACCGTTACTCTTAGCTTTCTCGCCCAAGGATGGTACCTGGGAGAAGCGCTTACCGGTTTAGAACACGCAGTGCTTCTTCGACTTGGTTGTTCCGGACGAGAACAGTGCGGGCGATAAAAAGTTTGTGATGCATGTTTGATGTGTTCGGGCGGCAGCCGCCGCTGCTCGAAGCACGGGTAAACGACGGGGTAGAAATTCGTTAAACTTCGAAACTCGCAAAATAGCTCAGGAACGGCCGCGCTTACGCGCACTAGCTAAGCTGCCGCCATGATACTTTTTCTGCCTGTGCGATGATGGCGATGTTTATCGTGATGATAGCGCAGCACGTATTTCTGAACATTATTTGTAATGATCGATAGTGTTCGTATCCATTACCGGCGCAGAGTACCTCTAGATTAAAGTGACTAATTTTAGGTTGTGCTTTTGTGTACTGTAAATGCCACATTTACCTATGGCCAAAAATACGTTACAGCCGCCATGTTTTAGACACAATTTATGCTACAGCAGACGACTGAAGATATCAGTCGGCACTATCAGTTTGATAACGTGCGTGCTGTTCTGTGACGCATGATAAATATTTCTAAAAATTATGCACGTAATAACTCTGTGTCGCAAGGTGTTCACATCAGAGTCGCAGACGAATGGAACCATTACTGTTTTTCGCCAGAGTCGTGTTAAGTGAAACCACTCGACTGCACGCTACGCACCGGATCAAATGTCTTCGCCCAGGATCACCTGTTTCCGCTTTCGCGTTTACGCCTTGCATGCTTTAAAAACAATACAGGCACCGCGCGTCTCTTTCGTGCAAGCCTCGCATTCTCTCTGCGTGCCCCTCTGCGAAGCGGATGCGGCGCGGCAGTCTCTCAAACGCCGACATGTCAATCAACATTTGGAAACAGACCCTCTACGCTTACGCAACAGAGAACATCCGCGCTGATCATCGCACGAATGCGTCAAGCGCAGCACAAAACAAACGTAGAAAGTGAAAGGGGTTAAAGCACGGAGCTTGTCTCGACTGTTAGTACAGAAACTCGGCCTGTGCCTTCCGCATTAAAATAACGTGCTTAACGTCTGCTTATTTGGCACATACAGATTGTTGCGCTACCTGTAGGCCTATAAAAACATTATTTTATTTTGTTACTGCTGGTAAAGTTAGTATTTACTAAACTTTTTAAAAAGCCTAGATGGCAGGCTCAACATTGCGTGAAAATGAACTCGAGGCGGTTGTTTTTTGTAGTAGCGAGACTAGAGCAATTATTCAGCTCCGAGCGAAAGAAAGGCCGGAAAAGGATCGACGGGGCGTCTAGCCAGCTCGGAACCGAACTATTGATCCTTTCCTCTGACCCGGGACAAGCTCGTGACGTGTGCGCATGCGCACGCACGTTCGGGAGAGAAAGGAGGCGCGAGTTGGCCTTCACCACTGGGCAGGCTCGCCTCGTGGCGTAGCCGGAGCCGATAGCAAGGGGTCTCACTCATCTTTTTGAATTAGGTGCGCGCGTTACCGCGTGTGAGGGGAGGCCAGGGCCGAGTCGCTTCAAACTGGAAACCTGCTACATTGAACGTTTCTCTTCCGCTGTAGACTACTTCTTCATAAATGTCCCTCTCATAAACTGACCACGGTTCGTATACGTCTCTCGCTTGTTCCGTCATGTCTCTCAGCTGGCAGTCGCCGATCTTTACAAGGGTCCCAGACAAGAACGCTCCGAAGACATCACCTCGACACATGTTTCGGGACCACATCACGCCTCAACGGAGGTCACTGGACTCATCAGGTGCATATTACTGCATATTACATTACCAATCTTGCAGAACAACCTTGCTTTTCCTACGCTTTTGTTTGCATTCTTTCCCTCTCCCTTTTTTTCTGGAAGCCACACCGGGGCGTAAATGATCTAGTAGTCTGTATAAAACCACCCACTCTGCAGGTAATTTAACTGTGTCAGCTTTTCTATTGAAAAGGAGAACGATAATTCCAGGCCGTATGATATCATTGATCGGTTCCGTTAAGCGATTCGCCTGCGGAAAACAATGTAGGTCATGCAGGCCATCAACAGTTGCTCGCGCCGAATCACCGTATCATAGCCGCGGAGACCCCTGCCGACAAGCTATAGGCTTTATAAGCACCACTATTGCAAGCGCGCTGTTGAACACTATGTGGATATCTACGGGCACGCCACATAACTTAGATAAGAGAGTGGACTGCGGCATGGTGCAATCAAGTGCGTTCCGTTATATTAGATCGTCGGTATATGTTGTAAAAAAAAAAACTAAGGGTGAGTGTGGAAGTTAGCCAAGACTAATCAACGGGGTACCAATGCGTTGTATACATGTGCTGTTCCGTTTATACGAGAGTGTAGCTTTTGCTCGTAAGTTAATTACGAAAAATGACATCTCCCAATGAACGGTTGTTACGGGTGTGACGTTAAGCGCAGAGGAACACACGTCCACGTCGTTTCCAAGAGATAGTCTACGACTCTGAATACAAAAAAAAGTAGTAGTTATAATGTGAGAATTCACGTCTTTCACTTGGTGAATGATAAAAACAAGAAATACCATTTAAGCCTTCCCCTGGTGAATAATAAAAGCAAACACATATCGTGTACTTCATTACACTTTTTTGGAGAGATATAGAAAAAAAAGACTTTCGCCCGTTTTCGGAGCGGTCTGAGGCTGAAATATTCGGAAGTAGCGTGATAAAACGCTTCTTGTAAGCTCTAACGTTGCAGGTGCTTGGCTGCATGTGAAAGGTCAAAGTCAGGGACGGCACCAGGATTTGTTTCACTGAGTAGGCATTCACAGATGAGTTCCCTGAGAAGAGGGAAGGAGGGGGGGGGGGGGCAGAGATGACATGTATTAGGGTTACTGTAGTGTATATGCTACCAGAATATACGTTAACTCTAGTATGGAGGTATAGTATGCGCTTTGTATAGACTAAAATCGCTTCTTTTCAGCAAGGAGGTGCCTAGATTGCTTAAGTATACTTGATTGCGGTGTAAAATACATTTTGTGAGAGCGGACAGCGAAGAGAAAATGAGGCGTCAACTAGCAACTTAATGACAACCCCAGAAACACCCCCAGAAAAAAAAGGGGGGGGGGGGAGACGAAAATGCACCACACCATAGAAAGACATGTTTTAGACAACATGCCAAAAAGCTCGTTTCTGATAAAATTAAAGACATGGTCGAGATAACGAGTCGAAAGAGCTCGTTTGATATTTAGGAATATGGGTGTGTTCCTGGCACAAGATGTGGCAGTAGTGCCATTGAATTGTTGGTAGTTAATGCTTCCATTTTCATGAAGTATGTTTTTGACTATATGTGCTCTTAAAGAGGGTGCCCACCTACCTCACCCCTTTCCCGGTTATCCGCCGCCCTTAGTCATAACTTAAAACATGACAGCGTCTCATTTGTCTGTTCTTGCCTCGCTTTAATAAGCCTCTTCGTTTTCTCCTCAAGGCAATGAAGAAACCTGTACGAAGACGCAGTCCAACGTGGTGTCGGCCCGTCCATTTGCAGGACAGTCCGGGGTACGTCGAGAACATTATACTATATACCTCCTGTACACACACCTCGCACCGTACCATATCATGTACCGTGGATAGCGGCGCGCGTATACTCCACGTGTGTGCTTCACGTCATGGAAATGCACCTTGCGATACAAACAAGGGCCTCCGGGACACGAACGAACGCACGCTTTCTCCATGGTCCGGAACGAAGTTCACGATCTCGGTCACGGTTTACATTCGGACTCACGCGGGCGGTGGTTTCGAAAATGGAGCCGGATTTCCCGGTCTCCTTCTGTATCGTTGTGCCTGCACGCCGTCGCAACAAACTTTTTTTTAAGTTGTTTAATACGCCTGTACGCATAATGTGAATACGACTACACGTGTTCCGTTATAACTGGTTCTAGGACTGTCTTAGACTATTCCTAGACTAGTCCTAAATGTCCTAGACTATTCTAGCTTTGGTAATCCGGCTGACACGATGTAATACAATGTAATGGCCGCTGGCACTCGCACTTCGGCTACTTCTGCTTATTTCAACTCAACGGTTCGAGTCCCCGCAATACGAATACCACGAGTTTCTACGTACGAAGGTGGGTTTGCCAGATCAGGCTGGAAACGTAAAGTCTATATGGCGGGAAACGTAAACTTTTAAACCCGATTCGGCGGGAAAACGTTTACGTTCCGTAAAGACCCGCGCATGCGCAGATTCTATCCGGTATCCGGTAACACGGTAACGTAAAGAAGTACACGTACAAGCTGAAACTCCCTATTGTTGGCCGGTGCTTTTCGACGTATACGCTGTTTTGGAAACGGAGTTAGGCTTCACAGTCTTCGCACTGTCCGTGCATCTATTCAATGTCACGTGAACACTAACAAGAAAAAAAAAAACGCTTTCCGCGTCTTTTTCGTACGGCGTCAACCCACGTGCACACACCTGGGCGGTTCGTCATAAGCGGTGTTTTCGCAATATCAGAACTTCGCTTCGACGTTGCCTTTTTAAAAGAATTTAAATTTTTATTGGAAGCTTTAAAGTCGTTAAGCACACTAGATCACATCGTAAGTACGTGGACAAACGCGTCTCGCTATGCAATACTGAAATGTGGCTTCGTATAAGCACCTTATACGCACGCGCGCGGGCATACCTTGAAAGGAGTGCGTATACCAAGAGAGCTGTGAGGCCAAAATCTGACAACCTCCGAAAACATTGTCAATCTTTTAATTACTTCAGGAGAAATAATGTAGTACGTGCCAACGATAACTTTACTATAAGCAGACTATGGAACAACCGAAAAACTGAAGCGGTGTGCGATTGTTATTCAGTAAAGCGGGTTTGGTCAAAGTGAGCCCGAATATTCAAATACAGATGCTGCACGGTCGAAGAGACTGCATATAAACTTGCTTAAAATTAAACCACATCCGTGTATACGCCTTGATTAGGTCCAATTATGGTTTAGTTATACTATATGAACAGGTTACAATTACTTCGGCCACACTCTAAAATTACTCAATTACTTGCATTATGTCCTAGCTGAGATTGTGGTTATAAGAAGGAAAAGAAGGGAAAAGTGAGCTTCGTAACTGTCTGCATCAGCGTGCGACACCTCAACAGTAGCTCACAAGGGATGGGGGTAAGGAGGGATTAAAAGGATACGATTAAAGGTATATAGAGAAAGGGAGATGCGCTAGGACAGCGAGCGACGACATAAGAGAGACAGGAAAGATGGAAACACGGTCACAGGAGTCCCAGGACGGGGCACCACTTGCGAGAGCTCTTGTCGGCGGCAGGAGGTGGCGTAGGACGAACCCAGTCGGCCAGAGCTGCACTGTCGTCAGAGAGCGCGAGGGCACAACCGGTCGGCACGGAATCCAGCGAGCGAGAATGTGTCCTAGCTGCTTGAACACTGAGTATGCTCGTTCCCAAGATAACCTAACCCCCGCCTTGAGCACCTGCGAGCTGACCACCACAAAACCGCGCTGGACTGGATTTTAGAAACAGCGTAAAAGGCGCGACACGCGTGGGAAGATGCACAAATAAGGTGCCATCTTTCGTTCTTTACGTGTAGCTCCGGTTCATTTCACATCCGATAAACTGGACTGTGTCGAGACACCCTTCACGGCACGCCGACTGTCACTGCTTTCTTTGTCTCCGCATCACCCCGCTAATAAGATCACGTGCTACGCGACGCCAACAGACAAAAAAGAAACGCGTTCCACACTCGCCGTCATTGCTACTGGCGGCGCTGACTGCCACTCCCAGGTTTAAAGTGCACGTATACGTACACTCTAAAAGTGGAATGAGGCATTGACCACCGTCGTATACTACATTCTTTAAAAAGTTCGTAAAAATGTGGCAACTGCAAGTAACTGCATCGGTTACTACCTTTCTTCGACGGTCCCTACCTTATGCAACCTGTTTACTACCTACGTTAGTACACAGTTACTGGCTGCAACCATTACTAACTTTTTGCAACCCGTTACAACCTACGTTAGTAAACAGTTAGTAACTGGAATGAAAGAGGTAGTAACTGCAGTCGTTGCTACTCTTCTTGCCCCATCACTACCTCTTTGCTACCCGGTTTTTGACTATCTAATCCAAAATAATGTTTGAATGTGATTTTGATAATTTATGAGCGGAATCGTATTGACATATTATCGTTAAACAGAAAAAATGACGCAGAAGGTATCCGCAGATCAAGAAAATACATTTTGTTTTAATTTATGCAACCGAGATATGTAAACATCATATTGTCGAAATGGAGAAGTACAAGTTAACGAATCATAAGCAAGTGCTGCACGCGTTGTAATAGACAATTACAACAAACTTAGTAAATAACAGCACATAATAACAAGACCGCCCGATCAAATAACCAGACGGTCACAATTAGCCCCGAGGCCAGTCGCAGTTAATTTTCTGCGGCGTATCTCCAAATATCATTGTTTTGGCGCGTCAAACACCCAAAACGATTGCCTTTTAAACGCTGATATATTAGCCGTGTGAAGCATTCAAACGCGCTGAGAATGAGTTCGGTACCTTGTTCAGGCCATTGTACATAACGCCTTTCATGACCCTTTTATAACAAATAAATATAACATATAATTTTTATAAGTGATTAAAAAGTCTTGTGCTACGTGTATATATAGCTGAGTTGGTATAGAGCATTGGACGCGTTACTGGGAGGTGGTCACAACAGTTTCAGTCGCTGCCGGCGCAAGTTATCTTGTCGTCCGCGTTTCTTTCTTCGTATTTACATTACAAAAACTTCTAACAACATTCCGTAAAACTTCCCTTAGCATCATTGCCTTTTCCCACCAACATGGCGTCTAAATTACACCTCTTCCTCGCTCATTTAAAGCTGTCCATGAATTGAAAGACTTGGCGTAGATGCAATACCCCGTAGAACACAGTGGCGAACCCTCTAATATCACTGAATACACGGCGCGTATATACGTGGGCTTCATTGACATGCAGGCAACAAGGAAACACTTTCAGATCCACTCGCGGGCGCCCGCGACACGTTTAGCATGCGCGATGCCTTCTTCCTCATTTCGCGCTTCTTCTTCTTTTGCGTAGTACGTATACGAATAGCAGCAGATCGCTTAATGTAACATCACCTGCCGGCTGAGCGGCGCGTTTTCCGTATACGCGCACCCTCTCTCACGTGCGCGCGGCGCGGCGAAAACGTGCTTCACGATCTCAGCGCGCCGTGCGTTCATAAACAAGATTCGCCTCTGCGTGTGTAGTGCATACACTCTCTCTTTTCGAGAGTCTTTTTCTTCGCACGCGCGCCGCCTCGTACTACAGATTTCGGAGGGCACGACGTAACAACGAGCCCGCATACACGGTGGACTCCACATTCGTTACAAATTGTCACGCTTCCTTTCTTGCTCTTCGTAAATTTTTGTTTTTTTTTCACCCGATACGTGGCCTTCTTGCCACGACCCCGGCGTTATTTGCAAACGCTCGCATCGCAGGTGGAAGGCGTATACTATATACTATTTAAGCATTATAAGGGGAAGGGGGGGTGCAAGTTGAGACACGTTCATGCAGGACGACGCTGCAACGCTTGTTCCGTGTGCGCACGCGCGTACCACGTGACAGTTTCTTTCTTTCTTTTGATAGTATATACGTCTGAGTTAACGCGACACTATACAAAACGATACTGATCGAGCTGCATCGCTTAACTCTTGAAAAACTCCCTTGCGTCACGTCCATGTCTCATCAGCCACATATATGTTGTTGTCGTTTCTTTTGTCGCATTGTGCACGCGCGATTGTTGTTTGTTTTCTTAGTTTTTTTTCACGCGCTGTTTATTATATTCCGCTTCTTCAGGGGAAAAAAATTAGTCAAAGGTGAAAGCCGTCATCTTTTTTTTTTTTTCAGTCGATGTATGATGGAGCAGGGAACGCGAGGCGTGGCCTCACGTGCTACTGTAAAACTCTGCCTTGTTTTTGTTCTCTTAAGAAATGTCTTTAGGTCACGCGTTCTTGAGTTTTGTTCGCAGCCCAGAGGAGGGCGCAGCAAGTGGACCATGTGTCGTTACGTCACAAGTTTCTGAGATCTGTGATACACAATATTAATTAGCGCTGACAGACAACGGTGCCAAGAGAAGTATAGGGGGATGCTTTAGAAGTAATTGTAAAATAAACGCGAATAAACAAATAGAAAATTCGGATAAAAGAAAACTTGCCACCGTCAAGATCCGAACCTGCGACCTTCGAACAACGCGTCCAACGCTCTACCACTGAGGTATACGGTGGTAGTTATCCTTCTGTACACTTTGTTGGATATATATGTGCATTTAAAACTTGGGAAAAGTCGGTCAGCGCCGCCTTCTCTGCCATTCAGAATCAGAATCAGAAATTTTTATTAATAAAATTCGGTACAAGCGACAGGAATTTAGTATACAGAAGGGAGGTCCCATAGTCAAGTGACTGTATCGGGACCTCCTGTACAAATGCAATGAGTTATTAAACACATTAAAGCATCAGCGTAAGTAGAGCATAAGTATAAATCAAAGCGTACAACTGAACGCATAAAAAATAGAGAAAACATAATAAATAAAGGTGTGAAGTACAAAAAAAAAAAAAAAAGCGATAGAACAGTTTAACAATCTATATAAAAAACTAAATAATACAAGAGATAAAAAAAAAACAAATAAAAAGAAATACAAAAAAAACAGACCAAACAAAAGCATACGTCAATAAAACAAGCAGTAAGTCTTATGGTTAGTCCGCATGAAGCAAATACAATTTATACTGTTTCTTAAATTGATGAAATGAGCTGATAGATTTTATGTTAAGTGAAGAGTATTCCACAATGAGATAGAAGTGAATTTAACAGTTTGTTTGCCATAATTAGTACGTATACTGGGTAGAAGGAAGTTGTTGTTTAGTGCAAATCGGGTATTACTATAAATAACAAGATCAGAAGATGGGAAAATGGTAGGGGGAAGTTGATTATTAAGAAGTCTGTAGAAAAAAAATGCCAAGGTTGAATTTAGTAAGTTCAGTGAGAGTAAGGATGTTATTTTCATGAAGTAAAGATTTAGCATTAGAAAAACGTGGGCTGGATGTAATTAGTCGAATAGCATGATTTTGGACGATTTGAAGAGACGAAATGTGAGTATTGTAAGTATTGCCCCAACATGTTATACCGTAGGTAAAATGAGAATGTACGAAAGAGTGATAGAGAGATAGTAATGTGCTGCGTGAGAAGTACGGGCGCGTTTTGACCAAGACTCTTATACCATATGCTAATTTTTTTTTTTATGTGAGCAATATGTCTCTGATATTTTAAATTGCAATCTAGAAGGATGCCAAGGAAGGAAGAAAATGAGCAAGGAGAGATAGAGTGGGGGCCAAAAGTAATATTAGGTGCTGATGTTACAATCCGCTGGTTGTGAGGTGAAAACAACAAACTTGGTTTTAGAAGCATTAATAGACAACATATTAGTATTACACCATTTGAAAATACTTTCTAAGTCAGTATTTAAAATGGTTACAAGAGATGAGATGTCTTTATGAGAGGTGAATATGGTGGTATCGTCGGCGTACAAAATGCATTGTGATGAAGACAGACACTTGGGCAAATCATTAATATAAATCAAAACAGAAGTGGCCCCAAAATGGAGCCTTGGGGCACACCAATGTTAGTGGTTCGCTGTCGGGAATAGACGTTGGAAATAGAAACAACTTGAACTCTGTTGTGTAGTAGCTTTTTAGTAATGAAAGAGCAGGGGCCGCAAATGCCAATGGACTCCAGTTTAGTGAACAGAATATTATGATTTATGCTGTCAAATGCTTTTGTTAGATCGATGAATATTGAGGCAACTAGGCATCCTTCGTCTATTAATTTTTTTATCTGATCAGTAAGATGAATAAGCGCCATCTCTGTGAGTAGCCATGGCGAAAACCAAACTGAGAGGAAGAGATAATGTTAAATGTTAGATAATGTTGTTGCGGCAAGAGTACAACACTCTTTCTGCCTGTTGGCGTCACGTAGCACGTGATCTTATTGCGGGCTGCCAGCTGACCAATAATCCCTCGCATACTATCCACACGACATCAAGTCTGCCAGAAAGAGACCCTCGCTATGAATGAAGGAAAGAAGTGTAAATTTAAGGGCTCAACTTTCTTGGCCAATATTAATCCTCATTAATATTGTGTCTAACGAAGAAAAAAACAAGCCCTTAAATTTACACGAGATCTGTGACGTCACATAGTGACGTTATCGCGTGATAATTTTTTCGCATCACTCGTCCAGTATACCCCGCGGAACGATCGCCACCGACGATAAAATTGCCTGTTTATTTGGCATCTAAGTCATTCACCTTAATTATTGTTGGTGTTTTATACGTCCCAAAACTACGATACGATTGTGACAGATGGCGTATAGTGGAGGGCTCTGAAAGTTTCGACCACCAGGGGTTCTTTAACGTGCCCTGACATCGCACAGGGCACATTTCAACGTGTCCTAGCATTTTCGCCTCTATCAAAAAATGCGGCTAGCGGGATTCGATCCCACGACCTTCGGGCAAGCGTAAGTAGTCAAAAGCCATAACCTCTGGACCACCATGGCGGGTGATGTAATATTCGCCAATATCCGCTGTTCCGACAGTGCGTTGTTTCTTTCTTTAGGATGACTGCCAGTTGGGCGTGTTGGTAAACGTTCATGATGAGACAAGCGCAAAAATACACACACTCAGAGAGGACACAGACAAGCGCTTTTCTATTCTGTAGTAACATTCTGTAGTAATTATTCTATTCTATTCTGTAGTAATTATTCTATAGTAACAAAATGTCACGTCACGTGTGGAAGTGTATACAAGTATACGGGGGGTCTGTTCGTGGTGTACGTGTTACGTTTCTCTGAAACATTTTCTTTGGGTACGTTTCGGTGTGTTTGAAAAAATTTCGCTATGTGGTCCTTACACGTTTACCCTGGCCGTTTCCCTTCTCGAGCACGGAGACGAGCCCTCATAAGGGCCGGCCGCTGTATACGTTCCTGCGTGATGTGGGCGCCGCTTTGGTGAAACATAGCCTCCTATATTTTTTTGTGCCCGCGCATTAGCGCTAAATACATACGCGCCATCCGTCCCTTATAGTTTTGGCGCTCGCCGCCAGATGCCGCACCGATCCCATAATAACAGCAGACGACGCGGCCTATGCACGCTTGCGTTTATGCGAAGTTCAGAAAAAGTGGGCGGAGAAACTTCACGAGCACAACCTCCAAAAGTTTTTTATGATGTCCCGGGGTCGAGCACTTGAGTTTGTCACGTTTCTGTAGTATTTGCGCGGCGTTGTCAACGGCAGCCTTCAGTGGCTGATTCATCTTTCTCGCTCTTGCGAGGGAAAACTTCCGCGTAATTCTTTAGAGAATTTAGAACCATTACGAGCTCAGTTGACGGATACAGGAGTACACCTGGGTGGATATCTCCACATTCAATCAGAACATGCTCCGCCGTTTCCTTATCTTTCCCGCAGCATGTGCATTGTTCTTCTTCTTTACTGAATCTTGCTTTATAACTACGCGTTCTAAGGCAACCCGATCTCGCTTCAAACAGTAAAGCGCTTCCCCTTGAATTATCGTAAAATGCCTCCCTCCTTATTTCATTTTTGCCCTTTCGGTAGTTACTCAAAGCCGGTTTTTTCTCCATAGCTGCCATCCATTCTCTCGTTTTGCGCCTCGGCGCTCCGCCAGGAGCGCTCGCATCCCATAATAGCTTTGTGCAGAGCAGAGTGTGGTAGAGGTCGGACGTTGTTTTTGGAGAGCTCCGGAATGACAGCTACAGATAAGTGTTTTTGCATGTTTCCAGCTTGCCTCTGTCTGTAGCGTTATGAGAACGTAAGGCGCTAGCGTAAAGCTTGATTAGGTCTATTACGGTGTACGTTTTTTTTTAGTATTTTGTACTGTGTCTTTTTTTTTCTCCAGCCACCACGTGGCTGAGGTCTGCGCGTAGACCGACCACGTGCATGCGCAGGTGCTGTGAAGTGTAGCGTATTTATTTATTATTGTGGTTCTTTTTGGCTTAGACCAGTGTATTTTAGTACAGTTTTCTAACACGTGGGCATCGGTAAACTGAGCTAGCCATGGTCAAAAAGACCGTAAAGTGTTCAGAGTGCGGGGTAGGTTGGAAGGTGGAAGTTAGTGCGGAGGAGAAAGCAGAAGATGACGCCAAGTGTAGACAGTGCGAGTTCGAGGAGAAAATGAAAAATATGATGGGGGTCCAGAGTGGGCTCATGGAGAAAATCGCAGAGCTGGAGAATGCATTGGCGAAGGAGCGAGAGAAAACGTCAGCCATGGAAGAAAGGCTCCGGTCAGCCGAGAAGGGCCTATCGAAGGTCGTGAAAGGGAACGAAGACGCAGGTGACGGCGGAAGCATTATGGCGACGACCCCCCGTGCGGGAGAGATGAAAGAAACAGGTATGACAAAGGCAGATACATTGGTCACAGGGCCCAGCTACCGGGAAGTAGTTTTGAGGGAGGGAGGGAGCAAACCAGCAGCCGTGACTCACGCTAGTCACCTAGTCAGCAGCCAGGTGCAGGTTTCAGAAGGAATGTCTGAACAGGTCATCATCGCCGGTGACTCAAATTTAGTCCGATGCGCAGCGGCAATCAAAGAAAGGGTGAAAGGCGACAAGAGAGTTGCGATAGGGACGTTCCCAGGACAAACGCTGGGGACAGTAATGAGTCAAGCGGGTGAACAACTCGCAGCTAAAGCTAACAATCGTAACCTCGTTGTAATTGCGGGAGGGCTAAATGACGTCCTGAAAAAAGAATCGTCAGGACTAGCAACGACCTTGGCGAAAGGGGTGGATGACATGCGCGCCGTGTCCCCCCAGGTGCAAATTGTAGTATGCACAGTACCGGAAGTACCAGTGCGCAACGTCAACCTGCAAAGAGCGGTTGTCGACGCAAACAAAGAGATATGGCGAATTAGTCGAGAGAAGGGTTTCGAGGTAGTGGATTTAAACAGGGAAGTGCACAGGTGGGGTGGATTCCAAAGAGACAAGATTCATTTCGATAAGAGGCTTGGACACGAGGTGGGCTGGCGACTGGCAGGACGCGCAGTAGCTTTTTGGGGGGCTCACGGGCCCTTCGGAGTCCGGGGTAGCTCGTAACAGGGAAAACAACCAGGAGGACGCTTTGACAGGTAGAATTGCGAAAAACCAGAAAAAAGGTAAAAGAAAAAGGAAAAAGGCGCGTGTTGCAATTAGTTACATAAACATGCAGGGTGGCAGAAAGAAGGCAAAATGGTTAGAGATTGAGGAGCAGTTAAACAAAGAACAGATAGGCGTGTATGCGGTTACAGAAACACACCTTAGAGACTTGGAAGAGCCACCACATATTGAAAATTATGTTTGGGAAGGGTGTAACAGGACCATATCGGAAAGGAAAGGTGGGGGTGTAGGAATGCTAATTCATCGCGGAGTCAAATGGGTTAGAGTGAAACAGACGTGTTCAGAGCACCTCTGGGTTCTGGGCACAGTAGGTGGAAAGGAAACGTGGCTAGGGGTAGCCTACTTGTGGACGGGGAATAACTGCAGAGAAAAGAATCAGGAGATAGTGGATTGCATGAGTGCGGATATTAAGGAATTTGGTAATGGGGCCGAAATCATCCTTCTAGGGGACATGAATGCCCACATACATGACCTTGACGGATATTCAGACACCAATGGGAAGTTATTACTAGATCTTTGCGAGCAACATAGTCTGGAGATAGTTAACACGGGGCCTAAATGTGACGGCCAGATCACATGGGAAGTCGGAAACAAGCAATCAAGTATTGATTATTGTCTCATGACTGAAGGAATTTACCACAAACTGACAGAAATGAGGATAGACGAGGAAGGCATTAACAGCTTGGGTAGTGATCATAAACGAATAACATTACAAATGGGATACGAAACTGAAAATATGAGCATGGAATCAAAGTCTGGCAGCTCGTATTTAAATGACAAACAAATAATAAATATAGCCGCAAGAGTCGAGGAAGAAGTAGGCGAAATACCAGGCAAGGACTGGGAGTATAGTGAGCTGTTACATCTAATGACGAAGGAGATAGGGAAAGAGAAGAAAACTGTTTGCTGGAAAGGAAAAAGGAAGCCAAAAAGTTGGTGGAACAAGGAAATCCGGGAGGCGATCGAGAAGCGACGCGAAGCATCACGGGAGCATAGAAAGGCAAAAAAGGAGAAGCGGCCGCAGGACGAAGTAAAAAAAATATGGGAAATATATTTAGAGAAAAAATCCCTTGTACAGAAATTGGTAGAGGCAAAAATTAAAGGTGAAAGTGAACGCTGGATGACAGAGATACACGAAAAAAAAGGAGGCCGCGCCTAGGATTTTTTGGAGCCACATAAGGCGCTAGGTAGGAAGTCTGTCACAACGCAACAACATATTCTAGATGAAGGAGGAAATCAATTGGAAGGGTACGAAGCGCTAGGTTACATCCAAAAGGTAACAGCCGATTCGTTTAAAAAGAGCGTCCAGGGATCTCCCCGGTGAGTAAAAGTGTGGCGGAGAAAGCAACGGAGGAAGAGCTAGTACTTGATAATTTCAACTGGAAAA
This sequence comes from Rhipicephalus annulatus, assembly GCA_013436015.1. Classification (NCBI taxonomy): domain Eukaryota; kingdom Metazoa; phylum Arthropoda; class Arachnida; order Ixodida; family Ixodidae; genus Rhipicephalus; species Rhipicephalus annulatus. Next base: position 488,779 of record WOVY01000863.1, read on the forward strand.
AGGCCGAAGGAAAAATTCCAAAGCGCACTGCCGCGGGTTTAGATGGGATTCCCGTTAGCCTCATTAACGAACTAGGACATAACACTAAAGAAGCATTGTTAAAAGCAGTAGAAAAAAGCTTAAAGGACGGACAAATACCGGACAGTTGGCGACAAAGCAGAATGAACTTAATCTATAAAGGCAAGGGAGAAAAGGACAAGATTCGCTCGTATAGACCACTAACCATTACATCGGTACTATACAGGTTGGCGATGCAAGCAGTAAAAATGAAAATAGAAACATGGGCCGAACATAACGATATTTTGGGAGAACTTCAGAACGGATTTCGAGTCGACAGGCGGTTAGACGATAACCTGTTTGTTCTCACTCAGTGTATAGAAATATCTAAAATAGAGAATAGGCCCTTGTACGTGGCTTTTCTAGACATCACTGGGGCATACGACAACGTTAATCAGGAAATTTTGTGGGATATATTGAAAGGAATGGGCATGGGCGACGACTGTATACAGCTTTTGAGGGAGATATACCGAGAAAATACAGTTTGCATAGAGTGGGAAGGAATGCGTAGCAAGGAGAACGTTGAGGTTAGCAAGGGTCTGAGACAGGGATGTCCTTTGTCCCCGCTGTTATTCATGCTGTACATGGTGAGTATGGAAAAAGCGCTAGAAGGTAGCAACATTGGTTTTAATCTGTCACACAAACAGGGCGGCATGATGATTGAGCAGAAGCTTCCAGGTTTATTTTATGCGGACGATATCGTCTTATTTGCGGACAGTCGAGATGATATACAGCAGCTGGCGAATATATGCGGAAGGGAAGGTGAAGCTCTTGGACTAGGATTCAGTGTAACGAAGTGTGGATTGATGGTATTCAATGATCCCTGTGATCAGACGGTGTCCATACAAGGCCAAGAAATACCGAGGGTAAGTGAATACAAGTACCTTGGAGTATGGGTAAATGAGAGTGATAGATACATGGAGGTACAGGAAAAAGCCTCGGCAGCAAAAGGAAAGAGGAATGCGGCAATAATGAAGCACAGAGCGTTGTGGGGATACAATAGGTATGAGGTGCTTCGAGGTCTGTGGAAGGGTGTAATGGTTCCAGGGCTTACTTTTGGGAACTCAGTGGTGTGCATGAGGGCAGAGGTGCAATCGGGAATGGATGTAAATCAAAGGACTGTGGGACGCCTCGCGTTGGGTGCTCACGGGAAGACGACAAACGAGGCTGTAAAGGGCGATATGGGGTGGGCAGGTTTTGAGGCGAGGGAAGCGCAGAGCAAAATAAGGTTCGAAGAAAGGCTAAGAAATATGAAGGAGAGTAGATGGGCAGAGAAGGTGTTCCGTTATTTGTATAGGAAGAGCGTGGACACACAGTGGAGAAAAAGAACTAGAAGACTCACTAGTAAATATACGGCTGGTATTGTAAGCCATATGTCAACAAAGAGCGTTAAGGGAAAAGTCAGGGAGGCGGAGAGGATTTACTGGATGGCAGCTATGGAGAAAAAACCGGCTTTGAGTAACTACCGAAAGGGCAAAAATGAAATAAGGAGGGAGGCATTTTACGATAATTCAAGGGGAAGCGCTTTACTGTTTGAAGCGAGATCGGGTTGCCTTAGAACGCGTAGTTATAAAGCAAGATTCAGTAAAGAAGAAGAACAACGCACATGCTGCGGGAAAGATAAGGAAACGGCGGAGCATGTTCTGATTGAATGTGGAGATATCCACCCAGGTGTACGTTTGGGCACGAGCCTACAGGAAGCCTTGGGTTTTAGGGACAACAATGGAAAGCTGAACACACCCGCGATTGAAATAAGTAAGAGACGGTTAGAGTATTGGTGGCAGAAAATTAGAGAGAAAGGACAAAAATAAATATTGGAAAAATAAAATATGGACAGTGTGCCGTAAATGGCAGAGAACTTAAGCTGAAAATTTACCTTTTTTTCCATTAAGATAGAATTTATCAAAGTAGAGGCATTAGGCCAACATTAAAAAAAAGAAAAAAGGTTTTTTTTTTTTTTGTCGAGCCTGGTGGCATACTTGTCACCACCCCGTTATAAAGGGGACGCTCATAGCATCCATCCATTCCATCCAGCTCGGGGGACGGCGCTGAGGGACCGACCGCTCGGGCACAAAGTTATAGAGGAGGCTATGGGTGAAATGTGTCGTCAAACGCTTTTCGTGAGTGGGTTCGAAGGCCGCCTTATAGCCGCACCCGCGCATATTCACGAGTTCGCCCTCGCTGCGGCGGCATTCCGATCGCCATAGTCGCCGGCTTGCCGATGACGAATTCCCCTTGTCGGAACGTTGGCTGCAGACGCATACCGAGTTCGACGACATCTTATCTACTTTGTGTAAACATGCTTATCAAACACGAGCATTACAAAGTGATGGTACAGATAGTTATTATGCCCCGCCGCGGTGGTCTAGTGGCTAAGGTACTCGGCTGCTGACCCGCAGGGCGCGGGTTCAAATCTCGGCTGCGGCGGCTGCATTTCCGATGGAGGCGGGAATGTTGTAGGCCCGTGTGCTCAGATTTGGGTGCACGTTAAAGAACCCCAGGTGGTCTAAATTTCCGGAGCCCTCCACTACGGCGTCTCTCATAATTATATAGTGGTTTTGGGACGTTAAACCCCACATATCAATCAATCAAATCAGATAGTTATTATGATTCATATGCCACTTGAAGCCCATTATATTATAAAGACCCGTAAATAGGCTTATCTCCAGCTTTATATGCGGGCCACTGTGGGAGGCAGTGTTGATCACGAAGTTATTGGTAAATAGCGTCGAGCATCAATGGCTTCATTATTATTATTATTATTATTATTATTATTATTATTATTATTATTATTATTATTATTATTATTATTATTATTATTATTATTATTATTATTATTATTATTATTATTATTATTATTATTATTAATGTATGACTTGTGTCCACAGCGAACCCCAAGAACGAGACATGTTCATAATGTGATGGAGCAATTGCGATGTCAGGAGCCTGACAGCTCAACGTTTATTTTGGCGGGACGCTTGCGCCCTTCCAGCCAATTTGCTTCATTGACGGGTAACTTTAATGAATAACATGCAGATGCAACTCTCGCCCGTGCTTGTCACAGCGCCAGCTTAGATAAGTCACTAAAGAAGAAAAGTGCTATTTCTGTGCGTACACAACCGCCTAATCGACGCCGAGGCCTGCCGGGAATCGAGCCGATTACGTCCTCGTATGGTCAGTCGGGAGACCACCTCAAGCATTCGCACACTCGGAGAGTCGAGGAGCCACGCGACACCGAGCTAGAAAGCGCGGGCATGCCCTTACCGATCGTATACCGCTTCCGTGGGCGAGGCGCGTTGCTTTGGAAGAGGTGCGGCCGCCCACCGAAATAGCGGCTACGCGCTGAAAACACACCGAGAAGAAGAAGGAAAAAAAAAAAAAGGTGCACGCTGTAAACAAGGCCGACGATTGAAGATCACAGAGCGAAAGATAGAGAGAGAGTGAGAGAAGGTGAATACCGGTGGGATGAATGGAGTGGGCAAGAGAAATTCAGGCGACGAAAGGAGAAACGACGAGAGGGGAAGTGATTCTTAAATGAAAAGAAGAGAAAGGTGAGACCCGTAACTGTCTCTCAGGGGGAGGACACCTCAACAGTAGCTCACGAGGGGTGGGGGTAAGGAGGGATTAAAAGGATGGGATTACAAGGTATAGAGATGGAGAGAGGGAGAGGAGACAGCGTGGCGCAGGGGCAGTGACATACGCAAGTAAGGAGAAGATAGGAAAGATGTACACGGTCGCGAGGGTCCGAGGACGGGGCACCACTCGGCGAGAGCTCTTGTCGGCGTCAGGAGTAGGGCGAGCCCAGTTGGCCAGAGCTGCGCTGTCGTCGGAGATCGCGGGGGCACAAGCGGTCGGCACGAAATCCAGAGAACGACGAGAGAAAAGGGAGGCGTTGCGGGGTCGAGGTGGAGAGGGACCATCCGTAAGTTATCTGAGGTGCGAACGAGAGGAGGAGAAGGAGGGTAAAGGCAAGGCTTGGCGAAGACTCGATATGGGTTCTTCGATTGGTGAGTTTTGGCAAGTCTGCTAACATCGACTGCATCATTCACAATAAGTTTGTTAGTGTCCTGATGCCAGGACATTTCAGACCGAGGCCGGCCGTGTCCACGTCGGTTCTGTCAGGCCGAGCCTTATGACGTCATCGTGGACCTTCTGGACAGCCCGTAGCTGATCTTGCGCAAAAACAAAGCTATGTAGATAAAGAAACACAGTAATATTGACAAAGGCGAAAACCGCCCCACGCGCCCGTCGTTTTTCTGCTCCCAAGGCAGCTCATAATAAAGCCTGCCATATAAGAAGACATCCTCGATAGTCAGGCCTATCCTGCCGGCTGCTCTACCTGACTTAACAGCGCCTGTGTTCCAGGCCGAGTGGCATATTCTTTCGAGTAGGTCACTTCGTAAGCTATTGATTCATAAGTGGGGTTTAACAACCCCAAACCACCATATGATTATGAGAGACGCCGGATTGGAAGGCTCCGGAAATTTCGACTACCTGGGGTTGTTTAACGTGTACCCAAATTTGAGCACACGGGCACTACGTTTTCACCTTCATTGAAAATGCAGCCGTCGCAGCCAGGATTCGATTCCGCTACCAGCGGGTCTCTAGCCGAGAACCTCAGCCACTATAGACCACTGCGGCGGGGCAACTTCGCAAGCGAACTATCAGGCATTACTTCCTTCTGTGTACAGTCCCGAGCAGATAAAAAAAAAGGAAACACCGAGTCCTTGTTTAATCTTGTTATGTAAAGATATGCATAGGTGTACGTATGCAGGGCTCTTCATTAGGAGAAGGACGGAGGGGGGGTAAGTAAGGCCGCAGCTTTGCACCCTCCGCCCCCTTAATTACAGGTTGAGTCCGACAGAAAACAAGCTTTGCCACGGATGCAAAAATGCAAATGAAGCAAATGACCTACTTGATCACAAATGAGTGCCCGGCAGGAAAATGGTAACTTCGAGATCTGTATACCATAGCGAAAAGAAAAAGGGGAAGGGGGTTAGGGGCACGGAACCAGTGCACCACCCCCTGGATACGCCACTGGCGAGGTGCCACGTTGTTCGTTCTCTGACCTGCCGTGATGTCATCCCGCCCATTAATGTCACACCTATCAATTTCCGTTCTTAAAGCCAGTTGGCTAACGCTCGTTTGGCACACCCCGTCCCCTTTGAGCTCTCGAGTCATGCGGAAAAGCATCCCCCCCCCCCCCCGCCCCCAAGACGAATTGTAGAAAGGCGCCAGCTGCGGCGGCACTGGGTCAGCAGCGCAGGGCCTGCGCTCTCGGGGCGAGAGTTCGACGACGGAAGCGACGCCGAGAAGGTTGATGCTGCTGCCGGCGGCACACAAACCCACGACTGAGTGGAGAAAGGGAAAGGTCTACGAGGGAGAGAGGTCCGGCCTCGCATACAAACCACCCACAAGAGCGAGAGAGAGCAGGGGGAGAAGGAGAGCGAAAGCCGGCAGCCATCCAACGTCTTCAGGTTCGGGTTGTCTCGTAATAGACGCCGGCCAGCAGACCGCGCAGCAGAGTTTAGCACCGACGTCAACAAGTCGCGATTTTCGGCCTGCCGCTCCTTCCCATCCGCGCCTTTTGATTGAGATCGCAGCGTCGTGGGGGCGAAAGCAAAATCGAGAGATCGGTCGTGCCTTTATTACAAGTGTGTGTGTGATCTGCGTCGGTGTGTTTTGCTGCGTATACATGGGTGATTAGCGAGAAGGCTGCGGTCGTGAGTTTTGAACAGAGGAAGATCGTTTGAGAAGTGTACGGAGACGGCCTGAAGGGACTACTACTGCACGTTGCCGCCTAGGACGCGACAGCTGTGGGAGGAAATCGTCTCGGACGTGCCGTTGGTGATCGAGATACACGACAATGTCGTTCAGCGGCATCAAGGTGAGAAAAGGGTCGTAGTCGGGCCATCGACTGACGTGCCAGTTTTCTGTCGACCGTGACTCATATTTAGACGCTACGTCGGCGCTTATTGCTATACGACTAATTTTGCTGATGCTGGAATTCGTACACCTGACAATGCCACGTGCGGTCGGTCATGCTTGCACAGTTAGCCTATAGGTTTGATGCTTTAGACTGACGCACCCTTAAAATTTTACTTATTTTGTGTACTTGTGGCTACCTTTGATGCAAATACGCGACGCAACACACTATAACACCGTGAGCTTACTCCGTAATCTAGGTTGTGTTCGTTATCATCTTTTTCACTTTGTTTATCATCGGCACCTTCAGAACAGCATCAGTGACTGCTTGGTAGTGCCACCGAAGAGAATTCAAAACTATACAATGTGACGCATGTTTAGATCCGTGTCAGAGAATTTTTTCCGTGGGTAGATGGTTCGTTTCATAGGAAACTTCGAATTGACATTCCTGACTGTTGCTTGCGCTGTTCTGTTCAACTTCTCGAGTTGAAATATTCATTTATTCTGCGGTGTTACGCGCAAAGGCACGTTATGATTGTGTGGCGCGCTGCAGCTGGAGACTCGGGGGTTAATAATGTAGCCATATAGTGGTCTTCACGGCTGAACCGAGTAAAAAGTTAATATAGTTCCAGGAGTGAATCTAGTATGTTTTTCGACTATTTATCAGCCATTTATGTTAGTAATAATACCTAACAGAGCATCAGGAACTTATTAGCAGATTCTTGCCCGCTCGCAACAGTTCGAAGAGTGCGAACAGTTGTTATTGTTCTTTCGGCAAAGTCCTCGCCCTGAGACACGCATTGCGGCAACATTCAAGCAATTTGGCGTGTATTTGTGGGCAGTCGATATATTGAAATACTGGAAAACAATTCGAATAATATCATATTATACGCATACTGGGCTAATTGGATTCGAGGACGGTAACAAATAGCAAGTAAGGCATTGTTACCCGAAGGCGTGCATAATAGGGGAAGGAGGTGAAGCGAAAGGGTGCAGCATAAGCTATGCATGTAGTTCGCATGATAACATGAATAAATCTATACAGAAGCGTTCATAATGACATTCATGGTATATAATGTTTATTGTTTTTTTTATAGTTCAATACATCCAAGTTTACAATGACGGCAGGATTGCCAGGCAACGTTAGCAAATGGATAATTTGGAGTGGATGTGTGCGAATATTCGAGTTTCGGATTCGAATCGAACAATACGAAACCGAATAATTCGATTCGAATTCAAATAGCTAGAGAGGTTTAAGTAATTCGACATCCCGAATATCTAAAATGGGATTGTTAGGCCCGATTGGTTAGGACGGTGTGGCTAACACTGACGCCGCTAAACTTTGTCCAAAATTTCGCCCTTTCGTTGAAATTTTCACCAATATGCTGGTTTCGAAAGCGATCGCAAGATTATTTCGAAGGAGAGAATACGTCATTTCCGCACGTCGGTGGCTCCAGCAAAGAAGGCCGGGGAACATTCTGGAAGACTCGAACTGCTGTAGCGTCAAAATGCACAATGAGCTTAGACCTTATAGTCGAGAGCCTCAAAAATGCTTCACTGAGCTCCTGATCCCAAGAAAGGGCGATCCTTTGAATGCTGGAAAAAACACGGATCTGCACCTTATCAAGGCCTCGCCGATGTCGCTTTGCGATACCTTTCCAACTCTGTTACTGAGATGCCCGGTAAGCATGTTTCCAACTGCATAATACACCATGTAGCATCGCGGCAAGAGAGCCTGTGAAGCCAGGCCACGTGGAACAGCTTGATTGATATGTGGGGTTTTAACGTCCCAAAATCACCATGTGATTGTGAGAGACGCCGTAGTGGAGGGCTCCGGAAAATTTCGACCCACCTGGGGTTCTTTAACGTGCACCCAACTCAGAGTACACGGGCCTACAACATGTTCGCCTCCATCGGAAATGCAGCCGCCGCAGCCGGGATTCGAACCCGCGACCTGCGGTCGTCAGCCGAGTACCTTAGCCACTGGACCACCGCGGGCAGGGCACGGGAACAGCTCCTGTTTCTACTCGGTAGCAGTTCACTCACCGCGATACGTGCTGGTAGACACGATCAGACCTCACCGCTTCGTTCTTTCGCTTAATATCCAATAAATCTATTGAATTAGATTCGATACTCGATATTTATGGCCACTATTTCAACGCTATTCAATTCGTGATGAAGTTTCCCTACTCGTGCACGCATCGTGGTTTGTTTTATCTTTAGCGGTGCAGAAGGAACAGTATTTGGGACTTAGAGCATGTATAGCACACGTCTTCTCTCCAGCTCCATTAGAGAAGCTATGAGCGCATTCGTCTCGACGTGCAGCGCTAGGTACTGTAAGCACTTTGCTTTCCATGTACTGCCGTACATTCTCTTCCATGTATCTAATGAGCGTCTATCTCCCTGTGTACTGTAATACCTTTACTCCTACGCACTCTTGGATGCAGCACCTTGCCTACTGTGTACTGTAGCACCATCCCTCCCATGTAATATAGCGCATTCCCTCCAATGTTAATGTAGTAGCTTTCCTGGTAAGTTTCTGCAGAACCTTCTTTTCCATGTACTGTAGCACCTTCCGTCCCATGTAGTGCAGCACCTTGCCTACTGTGTACTGGAAGCCACCATCCCTCCCATGCAATATAGCGCGTTCCCTCCAATGTAATGTAGTATCTTTCCTTATAAGTTCTCTAGACCCTTATCTTCCATGTACTGTAGCACCTTCCGTCCCATGTACTATAACACCTTGTGCTTCCGTGTGTAATGCAGAACCTTGCCTGCCAACGTAGTGTAGCACCTTGCCTCCAATGTACATATACGGCACTCTTTTCAGTGGCGCGCCCATCACAACCACTGTACAGTTACGATCGTCGGGGCACACATGCACTGTCTCGGCGTTGATGCGTCGGCTGACGCGTCCCTGATCCCACCGCGATGTCAGTATGTCAAGAGCTCCGGCCGCCCAAAACGTCCTCATCGTCACCTACGCGAACCAATTTGTTTGACGTGCGTGCCCGTCCCTGAGTGCGCTTCCAACTCGGCGGCTTGAGCGCGTTCGTGGCACCCTACAAAGCGATGTAGTACATCCTTTACGCTAAACGCGAGCACACACGTGCATCGGCATACGGTCCTCGAAGACTTCGTTATGCGGTGTATACGTGTATACGTGCGGCTGCCTTCGCTAAGAATAAACGCGCCCAACTCTTCGCACCTCCTCCTCCTCCTCCTCGAGCCTCCTTCTTGCCAAATCCCAACCACAACTGTGCCTATTACTTCTGTGCTTCCCACCAGTACGTTCATTCTGGCACGAAAAGAAGGTGAGAAGGGGGGGGAGTGGAAGGAGGCCCGCATGGCAGCGCCAGGCCAGGCTGACTCCGAAATGCCCCCCCGCCAACCAACAACGGAAGAAACGCCGCAAAACAGTTCTCGCTGGATTTATATTCTTTTCGGGAGAGGTGCTTCGCATCTGCAGCAAAGCAGCGGGCTGTTATAGCTCCAAAGGTATTGCGGAAGCTTCTCCGAACGGGCCTCGCGGCCGAATCAGCGGGGCGTCCGACTGACCACTGTTCGACGGCGTTCGAGCACTGCACGGAGCGCACACCTTGTACCCTCTAACTCGTCCCCATTATCTCTGCCGTAGATGTTTTTTTTTGTTAGCCGTACAGTTACCAGCTTAATCATGTACCTGCTTTATTGTTTTTTTTTTTTCTTGTTTTTAAGGTCACGCGCATGCCGCTCGTTCGTGTAAGCGAAAAGGAAAAAAAAATCCTGTATTCGATTTACCGAACATGCATCATCACGCTGGTGCATGGACTCGAAAAAAAAACAAAAAAAACCCACTGGGAACGAAATGGAGACAGGAAAAGGCAAATAGAGGACGGACCAAGACCCAAAATTTTGTAGATCGCGCCTCCCCATCCCCCCCTACCCCAAATAACAGTGGACTACGACCGTACGCCCCGAAAATTAATTCTGATCCACCGCATTTTCTTGATATAGTCCACCCCTGCGCATAATACACACCCCTAAATTTAACTTTAATAAAGAGAAAAAAAAACTGCAAAAATTTTCATGGATACGCGCTGCGTCAATGTTGAAGTTGAAGTTGAAGTTTATTTATCATTGAAACATGCATCTTCTTTATCCAATGGTTTATTGAGAAGAGAGGGGCGAAAAGGCAACTAAATGCCTGACAATGCTCCAATCCCCGCCCAGACCAAAATAATGCACAACACTCAGTATATCTTTAGAGCTTGAACACAAATTCGATCACCAGCGAAAAAAAAAAGAAGAAAATGTGTCGAATTTCAAGCTGAACTGATTGCCCTTCTTCTCGCGGGTGCGCTTAGTAGTGTGAAGGAATGACGTACACGATGACGTGCTCCTTCTCATGGTTTGGGTCGTATGCAGGAAAGTACGGCATATCACAGTTGGCACGAGACTCAAGAGCATGCGGCGCGATACGCGAGGCGCGAGCATGCGCAGTGGGGGTGTGGACAACGCCAACGCACGGACATCGTTGCGACTAAGAAACGCGACGCACTGTTTAAAAGCGATCTAACGACATACTACACACCGGGTACGCCTCTCTACTTCAATGATAGCAGCACCTACAACGCTAATCACAATAGTACATAACTACACTATGACTAATATACTTCAGATACTATAGTAATACTCGGTGCACCGGCATGAAAGTAATATATGCATTTGCTCACACAGATGACCGATACTGAATTTATATATCGCCAAAAAGAAAAAAAAAACTGCAGATGGGAACACGGAAGTGAACATTGACATAAATGTCATTACATCCGTACTTAAACGGTCGAATAATGAGCCTTATGTGCCTGAATAAAATCTTGTGGTCGAGCGTTCAAACATGGCTGAGAGTTTTATTCCATTCCCTGACCGCTCGCGGAAAAATAGTGTTCTTTAATACATCTGTTCTTTACTTAGTGTCGTATGCACTACCTATACACCGCCAGCTTGTGTATGCGTGAAATTAGAAAAAAAGAAAAAAAAACTAAAAACTGCACCAATCTGCACACCGGGCGACCTACTTCACCACTGCGAGAATTCAAGATGATGACCTAGGCGTAAATACCTGGAATTAAGTCAGTGAGCCGGGTTAATTGAAAAAGGCGAAGATTACTTACCGGAGGCGTACAGATTTCCCATTTTCTACTGGAGATGGTACCCGTGCAGATAGCGACACTCGGCTGTTGGGAGTTAGGAGTCGCAGCTGAAGTAGTCTGTGCATCGAGAAAGGCACACAAAATAAACCACTGTGAATTGTTATAGAGCATTGACGTTTAATCAAGCATTTAACATACATTTCAGTTATCGAAAGGAAAAGGTTAGTGGAAGTGCTCAGTGGAATAGACGCACATATGCCCCCCTCCCCCATTTCCTCTATCTGTAACCGACGCCTCCGACTTACACTGTAAATGATGATGAGCAAATTCACCTCCAGCGCACCTTTTGCAATGAATGATTTAAAACAAGACAGTGAACTTAGAGTTCATCCACATGAAACAAATATTTAACGGTATATATAGCGTATGCTAACTTATGATGCTGATGTGCCTATTACCCGTTTAACAAGAGGTATTTTCGCACATTGGAGGTATTTGCACACATTATACTTGCAAAGTAACTCGGACACCAACACACTCATTGGAGGCATTTTCACACATTAGACTTCGAAATTAACTCGAACATCAATGCCCCCCGTCGCCATCTTTTGGAAGCGCTTATCTCAAAATGTCATCCTCAGAATGTGCCCCAAGTGGGCTACGCACTTGAATTCAAGAGATACGTTCGGTACACTGCAATATACGTTTTAAACTAATTGGGATAATTGTCAAATATTGATCTTCGTTTCTTGTGAATGATGAGAATGCATGCTTCGGGCATTAACGATAAAACGACAACACGAGCAAATGGCAAGAAATCTTAGAATTAACCAATTACTTCAAATAACTAATTAATTCTACATACTCCCAATACTGCTCACAATCTTTGGCAGTATATACAGCAGCCTTGTCTGCAGTCAAAGTAAGACTGTGTTTAACTACTCACAGCCCCTTTAGCTAACGCTAAGGAGAGTGCAGGCGAAGGCAAGTGTACTTCCGCCTTTGATTCACTGTCAGCTCGCGTTCGATTCGCTTTACTATCGTTTTACGTCTCATTCGCCTTTGATTCATCATAATTCGCCTTTGATTCGTCTTAATTCGCCTTTGCCCACAATTCACGAGGATCGAGATTCCATTCGCCTTTAATTCACTTTAACTCTTGATGCACCCTTAATCCTCATTTGTTTCACATAAGCACCCCTCTGCATACCTTCACTACATAATTGACCACCTCATCTTCCAAATTATCACTCGGGGTGGGCAGGTATGCGCCACGCCTGACTTTTGGTACCATTCCAGTTCGTGCCACCGAAACCGGAATGTTTTTTTTTCTTCTTTTCTTTGATTCTGAACCATATAACAAGGCTTCAGTCTCGATAGGGGACTGCCTTCGCGCTTTCCTTTTTGCCAACCTCTTGGCCATATTTGTATATATAGTTGCGCGTTTTGTCAAGTTTGCACAGTTGTGAATCCGGAATTCCCAAAGCACGCGCGGAAGGTGGGGGGGGGGTGGAGGGCGATGAGTGGAGGGGGTCTCATGCCCACTTTGGTCGGTCGGGGACGCCCACGAGTGGACGGGTCCGCGGTCCCTGCTTTCGAGCCGTGTTTGCACAGTGTTCAATGTGTGCGCATGGCACCGCAAATACTGCCTCAGCAAAATAAATAATCGTATAATAATAAAAAAAAAGGTCTTACGGTGGTCGCTCTCTTCCGTTCCGCTATCCCCCCCTTCCCTGGCAGCTCACACCTCCAGAGCTTCAAAGACATCCGCCGTTCGTATGCCGTTGCGCAGACTTCCACATTTAGCGCGGCTTTGCTGTAGCGTCGTGAATGTGTTGCCTATCCAAACAGGGTAAAAGGTTTAATAAATCACGCGTTAGACTAGTATTCGTTCACGAGCTGTGTTTACAGTTTTTTCTTAACTAGTTACGTATTTAGCATACCCTAACGGCAAATATGGCATTATACAGGGGAGTGGTTACAAGTAAAATAGGTTAATTAAATGAACTGTAAGACTCGTATTCGTTCAGGGCTGTGTTAAACGTTTTTCTTATTTATTTACTTATTTAGCATACCCTCGGGGCAAATATGGCATTATGCAGGGGAAGCGGTTACAAGTAAAATGAGCTAATTAAATGAACTGTAGTTAATAAAGCGAAATGAAATGTATATAAAAACGAACGGCTCCTAGATACGCAATGGTTAACTATGACATTCTCGAATAACTTGAGATCAGCAATGGTGATCGTCAAGGCAGGAAGGCGCTTCCACTCGCTGTAAGACTATCTGCAATGAACTTGGTGTTTAATCTCTAATAATTCACTCACCTAACGTAAAAGACACGTAGTTGAGGTAAGCGAAGTGAGCTTCACAACGTGAGGTTGTTTAAATTTTGATTTCAAGCGCACAAAGTAACGACCAGAAATTTTCGCTGAAAAAATCGAGGGAAAGTTGTGAACGATTCTCTGTGAGTATTAGGTGCCACCCTGATTTTTGTCCCACCTGCATTAGTTTCACCAAGTCCCTTCTTACAGACAAGGCTTCGCTTCTGCTCAAGTAGCTAACTGGAATGATTTGATACGTGTGCGTGTTGTCTGCTAGTACAGATAAGCTAATACTCCTCCGGTGCTGACTAACTGCTTTCCTCCTGGAAAAAAAAAAAAAAATCGAGCATATCCACGCAGTGAATGATGATTGGTGGGGCCAAGCGTTGTCAGTCCGTCCGTGCTTCCATCCGTCCATTTGTTCTTGCTTCCGGCCGTCCATGCACCCATCCGTGCGTCCGTTCATGTGTCCGTCCATCCGTGTGACGGTCGGTGCGTCCGTTCCTCCGCGCGTCCGTCCGTGCGTCCATCCGTTCGTTCGTCTGCCTGTCAGTCCGTCCGTCCATGCGTCTGGTCTTGCGGCCGTCCTTCTGTCTGTCCTTCCGTCCGTCAGCCCCTCTGTATGGTGGCTAGATGGGGAGGTGTGCGAAACGGCGCGCCGTGGAGAGAGCGGACCTTCAGGATGCTGCGGCGGCGCTGCTGTCGGCACGGAGATGCGATGGAGATGCAAAGACACTCGACCGGTTGCCTCCGCTGCGAAACAGCGGACTTCGCACGCTCTATAATCGAGCTATCTGCCAGAAATTTGCAAGATTAATGGCAACGCGTATGTCGTACAGTTCATCTTCCACTAAATACACTTTCACGTCGACATCATGCGAGGTAAAAAACATACGGTCACCTCCTTTTCCGTGTGTTAGACAACGGCGGAACCAGGGTGGTTTGAAGCCTGCCGTAACTTTCAATTTTGCGTGAGTATATATACACGCACGGATCAGTGGTGTAGCCCACCGGGCCCGTGCCCCCCCCCCCCCCCCGAATTTTTTTTCTGCATGGGATACGTAGCACAAAATGACGCTCGACCACATCTGCCTGCCCGGTACCCACATAAATCAAGGAGGTGCCCCCACCCCCCCTGGCACGGACATTCATAAGGGCGCTTGAACACCCCTCCCCCCCCCCCCACCCCCCACCCCGGGAAAAGTGGCTAACACCAGTGGCTACGCCACTGGTGTTAGACAAGCTGGTTCTGTACACTAAGGCTGTTCTCTGAAAATATTGTTATAACAGGGCGAGAACGCCTTTTAGGCATTTAAGTGGTGAGTGCATGCAACAGGGCCGCAACTAATGGGGGTTGAGGGGGTTCTGACACCCCCCGAAATTTTTTTATGCTCTAACTTTTCGGGTGATACTAGAATACTTGCACGCCTTCACAGCGACCACCGGTTTTGCCAAAGTTAGCCGTTCTACACAGAAACACCCCCCGAAAAAAATTCCTGGGTACGGCCGTGGTTTATGAGAATTGCATGCCACATGCAATTCCCATAAACTTAAGTTTTGGCAAGGATTGGCTTCCTTGCCTTTCAAAGTAGACAACGAGGCAACATGTTCACTTGGAAGAGCCCAGGACAGGGCCATGCTTAAATGAACATTTATTCAAAAATCTATCAATCTTGAGCAAAGTACAAGTACATAACACGAAAAAAAATATTTACAAATTCACATAATGCACAAAATTGTAACTGATACAAATGGACCAATGTAGCAAAACATCACATGTATGAGGTAAGACTTCACAATCACAGTAAGGAATGTTGAATGCTTCTGAGCAGCAGAACTTCTTAATTATCAACTCTTCAAGTTCACATAAAATAAGGCAAAATGGAACTTCATATTTACACGAACATTGAAATGTTCACAAGATAAATGCATTCCATTATGTTGTTCGCCTCATCTTAAGGTGCTTCATCTTGTCTCTTTTAGCCTGTCTTGATGCATTCTCACCTGCCACTAGAAAATGAAGCCTAGTTATCGCATAAAATCTGATCACTTCATTTGTGACCTGTACATTGTGCTGTGTGCAGCCAACCGTGTTAAGCTTGTTAATAGAGAGGCAGGAGATGAGATCTCTTATGCTGTTGCTCTTCAGCTTGTTAAGCTAAAGCAGTGTGTAAATGCATCTTCCATTTTCAAGACCAGCTCTGTCAGTGCTTGTGAAGGGTACATCAGTCCTCCTCTATCCATGTGATTTGTTAAACTCGACTCTTTTGGACGCGGGCCCTCGCTGTCCCCTCGTAGCAACAACTCTGCACAGTCACCACATTTGGTTTTCTTTAGCATTCTTCGAGCTACATACCCACAAACATAGTATGTTACACGGGAGTCACTTTTTGCCCCAACCAAATCACGGTGGTCTGGAAGGGCATCACATGCACTTAACATCTCATGGACCTCATTGAGCTGCCCTACATCTAAAAGATCATCAAGCTTATTTTGCACAAATTTTAGGTCGCAACTGTTGCTCGGATCCAAAAGGCTATTTAACAGGCCCTCTGAAACATTGCCACGAGAGGGAGACCGTGCCAAGCTCTGAAAACTGAGGCAATTAGTGGAGATGAGGAATTGTGTCGGTGTTGGATGGTCATTACATCCCGACATCTGTCTCAAGACACCGAACAAGTTTTCAATGGGATCTTGGCTCAAGCGCGCTGTCAGCAGGTACTTGAAGCCCAAAGTCCCTGTAACATACTCTAGAAGTGACAGGGTACTCTCAAGTGTTACACGCAAGCCTTGGGCTGTAGACGCACTCAGGAATCCCAGTTTGACTCCAGAGGATTCCCAGCCATCCAGAAATTCTCTAAACTTCATTATGTGCTTCACTTGCTCACTATCTGGCCTCAAACCCTCTCGGCAGTGCCTTGAGGTCATTGCAGCAATAAGGTCTCTTATCATTACAACAAAATCAGAAGTGGCTGCTGTGCTGCCAGAGCCATACTGCCTCTCTACTTCTTCCTATAGAGATATAGCCCTCTCAGGACTTCATCACTGAAGAACCTGAAAGCTAGATTCACGCGCTGTTTCTCAAATCCGTTCGGGCAACAAACAGCCATTGACACATGAGGCATTGCTTTTAAAGTGACAGTGCTTCGGCTGTCACAGCGGAATGCCTCTTTCACAAACTCACTACCAACCCGCCCACCGGGTGTAAGGAGTCCTGTAGATGTGACAGCATTGCGAACACATTTGACAAGATGGGGAAAGTCGGAAATAAAATGTAAATAGCGACTTGAGTCTACTGGATGTTGCACTTTACACACTGTGTTTGACAGTTTTCCAGTGATGCCAAAGATTGTCCACATACTTCTGTTCCATGTGGCCCCATCGCATGTTATGAAGTCAACAAATAGCCCACAGTTTTCTGCACAAATCACTGCGTCCAGAATAATTTTTGACAACACGTCAGCTTTCACATTGCCCCGAGAACCGAACACTCCAAGAATCTGTTGCCACTTCCCAGTTAATGGCTGAAAAAGAAGCACAAGGCCATGATCACAAACGACTCCTTCTTGGTCCGCAGAAGTGTAGGATCCGAGGTCAACAAAACCATCAATTTGACCATTCTTGCTGACCGCCAAGCTTTCCGACAGCTTCAATTCATCTACAAGGATACCACCATGTCGGTGGCAAGGTTCAATGTCTTTGGCCTTCTCAGCAAGAGCAGCAAGCAGATTTTCATTAAACCCAAAGCCGCCTTTGTATTTTCTCACGTACTTCTGCAAGCACGAAGGACTCGGGCACTACCATCAGTTTGTGTGCGCGAATGTGCTCGTAGAGCCGTGGACTCTTCATGTGCATGATAATGCATTCGAGAATCCAGCCCTTTTCAAATTTCATCCCGTTTGTTGCTTTTCTTTGGAGGCTTCAAAACATGCGCGAACTTGCATTTGCTGCTTAGCCGTGAGGCTTTTCAGCTTTTCCTCAAACTGTACGGCACTCATGACTTCATTGTCATGTTTCATCTGTTGTAGCTTTTCCTCAAGTCTTATGATACTGCGCTTGTGCCGTCGAACTTGAGCATTCTTCGCAGCCAATTTACGTGACTTGACCACGACAACATTTCTAGCTCTTGTACGCTTGTAAGAAGCTTGGTTTAAGAGCAGCTTGCGGGCGTACTTGCATTGCACACATCGACTATTGTTCTGACAGGTACCGAAGCAGTTCTTACTGTATAGCTTGCTTCCGTGAACCTTGTGGTTCCTCGTGGTTAGCAGTTTGTCGTCGCTGATACCCATCCCAAGCCCCTCGCACGGTGTCATCGAATTCATATCAAACAAAATACCCTTTTACAGCATCTGAGCTATTAACATTCACAGCTTTGATCACTGATCCCTGTACGTAAACAGTGCAGTGAACGCCAGTTTCGGACAATGTACATAAGAGTAGCTTCTGAAAGCAGAGTGAACTACCGTTCACCTCGCAAACTGAAAATGCCATGACATCGGGAGCATTGGGTACCAAATGCTTACACCAATACTTGCTAGGAAGGTCCTCGTCTCTGATGCTCTCGAGCCACTTTTCAACGGCAGAATGCGGCGTTGCCTCAGCGGTGGAGCACTCCGAGTCCACTCCTCCATCGGTAACACAAATTTCACCGACTTCAGTGACATCACATACGGAGTCATCTTTCCTACGCTTTCGCGGCACGCCACCATTCGACGCTGCTGTTTTCCTTTTCGGTGGGAGCTTCTTCGTAAGGTACGACGGAACATTCGGGAAAACAGTCGGTATGGCGTCGGGAGTCAGGCAGGGGACGGTCTCGGGGAATTTCGACGGTTTCACCATTGATTACATGCTTGTACGTCCGAACGATAAATCGTTCATCAAAATGCGCTTCGCAAATGACACAGTTTTTCTCCAGTGGCTTGTCTGCACGCGGGATCAAGCGCTCCCAAGCCTTGCGTCGTTCGTCGTCCTCAGGAGCGGTGAAAAGGGACGCCTTTTTACCTTGCTTTCTGGCGGAAACATACCCAGCAGTGCATCCTGGAGCAAAGCAGTGTCTCTGTCTCTTTTCATTCACCATAGCTGTCGCGAGCACGGCGGCATTGCATAAAGAAATCACTGAAAGCAGCGGCAGCACGACAGCACTTCGCTAAAACACACGTGTTCCCCGATGCACCACGAGCAAGAAGGCATCTCCGTGGCGACAAGCGCGCCACCTAGCAGCGTCATGGAGCACTGGCGCGCCTCCTCTCGCAGCGCAGGCTGCCCGATGCTGACACCTCCCCATCTAGCCACCATACCCTCTGTCTGTCTGTCCATCCGTCCGTCCATCTAGCGAATACTTCAAGTACCGCTATCTCACATTTTTCCGTCATGTATTCATCATATACAAGTACCGCCATCCAGCGGACATTTTAAGGACCGCTCTCTCGGGTATGTCCGTCCATCCCATCCGTCCATCCATCCATCCGCCCGTATATCTAGTGAACACTCCAAGTACCGCTATCTCACATCTTTCCATCATATATTCATCATGTACAAGTACCGCCATCCAGAGGACATTCTAAAGACCGCTCTCTCGGGTATGTCCGTCCGTCCGTACGTCTATCTGATGAACACTTCAAGTACCTCTATCTCACATCTTCTCATCATGTCTTCGTCATGTACAAGTGCCGCCATTCAGCGGACATTTCTAAGGACCGCTCTTTTGGGTATGTGCCACCGGTGGTTACATACGACAACGGGACGCACAAGCCACGCCATAAGAAAGCTTCACCACAAAAAAAAAAGAAAAAAAAGAAAGGGGCCGAGACTGCTGATATGTTCGAAAGCTCACATGGTTAAAAGTAAAACCTACTTAACGGCCTACTTCAGTAGTGTGTCTCTACAGAATGAAACTGTACCTACATTAAACAAAAAACAATGTTGTTCAACACCCTCGTTTACATTACAAAATGTACCCTCTTCACGCTTCGGTTCACCAACTGAGCTGAAGCGCCTACGTAATCAAGTCATTTACTCGCAAGCTCACTTCGGTCAGAAATTGTCGACGTCATCGTTCTCAGTTGCAGGGGAGAGATGGCACAGGCTGATCATTATTTGAAGTTAGCTCTCTATACCAGGCCGCTGAACCAGAGCTAACCACACGTGAACCACTTCGACGATATTGCATACCTGCTCGCGCGGTTTCGATATGTGGGTTACTAAATGCACCGCGCGAATGCTAAACGAATCGGCATGTACACGGTTCGCAAGCCGATTGTTGGCGTTCAATAAAGCGGGAAGGGGGAGGGGCACTAAACGGGCCGCGCCAAGATGAGCTATTTCGGTGTACCGATCATTACAGTTGTGGCTTTGCGGACTATACAGAAAAGTATACCGCACTACATCAGACTTCATTATAAAGGTAACATATCGATCTCGTGGGTCCATGAGGGGACACGTAGGAAGAAAAAAAAAACGAGAGCTACTGAAGTTTGTGAGAGAAGAATTACAACTCTTCTAGTCGGAGAAGGTACGACAAAACGAAGAACACATACACATTCGGTGATCGAAGCCGCATTGAAGATTCCGCTCCAGCGCTCCAGTTGTTCCGGAGGTCATTGACATCGACAGCGCCTGCGTATCGCAAGCGAACGAGATATCGCAAGCGAAAGAGATAGCTTCTTCTAGTTGTCCGGCTACAATACTATATGTAAAAGAAACACCCTATAATAGTGCTAGTGTGCAACATGGCATCCTATGATGTTTGCTTTCTTTGACATTTTTTTTCGTTGCTTCTTTTTACGAGTAAAACATGCAACATTTCACTCGTCAGTGTTTCCCTTCTGCATTAAAACTTGTGCTTTTCGCATACCCAGTGTTGTAAACGTTGTATAATCATTTTGTAATACTTTGGTAGCCGTTTAGCCACGTGTGCATTGTTTCATGATTGACCGCACGCTGTTTCTTTTGTTTTTTGTTGTTTTTCTCTCTTTGTGGTTTGATTATTTTATGTAAACCTGAAACTGATGTAATTTTGATGCATTTTCTTTTATTTCCTAATTTCTTGAAGTTTTTGAAAATCGACGTCAAATTGTTTTTTCATGTTTTGTGCTCTGCGGATTTTTGTAATGCCAAGTAAAAAGGGATAGGAGCCTCGCCAAGCTGCTAATATAGCATCTTTTTGCTCTCATCCTTGCGTTTTCTTTTTCGCAACTCTGTGAAGAAAATGCTCAATAAAACTGAAACTGAAACTGAAAACTGAAAGAGATCCAAAGACGTGAGTTAGCGAGTTTCGGAAACGTTTGTTCAACCGCAGAACTTCGAAAAAACTTTCTGCGTGCGCTTTCGCGTGTCACGTATCGTATATCTAATCTGAAGAAAAAGAAAACACGGGCAACCCATTTGTACACAGGCGGAAAAACCTTAGATGCCTCACCCCGCTACAGACCACTGTGCGGCGCTGAAGTGCCGCGAAAATCCTCGTGATGCGGCAACAAATGGACGCATGCCGCTCGCAATTGCTCCTCGATGTAGTATACGCTAAAGGCTAAGCGCACGCTGCAAGCCAGACGTGATACGTGATAAAGGTTTGCGCACGGAGGAGGGGCAAGGAGGGAGGTTAGATTGGTTGTCTTTTCCAACTATCTCAAGAGACTCACAATGATTCCGATTCACTAAAACATTTCTCAGCTGGACTCACTCAGACTTAGACTCGCCAAAATATTATTAGGGAGTTTTCGAATAGTGGCCCCAAATGTTTGAGGCCCTAAAGCCATTTGCGTATGGACGCTTTGGGTCAAGCAGGAGCGATGAGTTTTCGAATTGGGTCTACGGCGTTTTGGACACTCCCCCTGTTCTATGTCACTGTAGTCTGGCCGAGCGCCGTCACTTCACTGGGTGGCGTCACGTTTTTTTTTTTTTGACCCAGATTTTTTGGGGCAGGCTTTAGGCCTCCCGCTATAAATTCGAGAAGTAGCGTCCCCAACCCAAAACCCAAACGCGGTTTGGGTTTTGCGCATGCTCAGTGGCCTCGACGCTATTTCTTTGGGACCCCAAACCTTTGTGGCCCCTATTACTCACATGGACTCATGGCCGTCGGGAGAGGGATGCAAAAGGGCCACTTGCCCCCCTTCCCCCCCGGGAGCCTCACCAGCATTTGCCCTCATCCAAGTTATACGGGTGCTGTCCCCTTTTCCCAGCCACGATGCAGGTTGGTCGCAGGGCCCAACAGGAAATCCTGCCGACGCACATGCTCAGAACTCAGGGCTTTATGGTCTATCCAAGTCTGACTGAGCCGAACATGACGTCAATGCTCTTTAACACCTATAACATGCGTAACAGGTGCTCTATACTTAGAGCCTTATGATCTCCTACCTTCGAAAATGAGATATCGGTGGTTGCGAATCAGTAAGCACATTTGCGCTGAAAGAGACGACTCACGCGAGATATCAATAATTCTCGTTTTTTTTTCTGGGGGGGGGGGGAGGAGTGTTACGTTATTTGGCCCTCCTACGTAACTCTGGCCATGTAAACACTGGTACTTTGCAGTATGTGAGTTAGAGTGAGTGTAAACGCGAGCCTACGTATAAGGCTGATAGTAATGATGAGGGTCTCTAAATGGAACCATAGATCGGCAGTAAAGTGTAGAACTCGCTCAAGACATACATTTAGCGCTTAGGGATCACTCGGGCTCGATGCGAGTTTGAGTGAATCTGGATGATTCGACCCATGAGTATATAGGTTTGACTACCTATGGTAAAGAGGAGAGAAAGGAAGTCCAAGAGTAAAGCATAACATAGAAAGAAAGAAATAGACAAAAAGAGGACATTTTCACACTTAGTGAGGTTTGAAGGCTTTCGCCTTAATTGAGTACGACCAAGTACTCCGTCTTGAAGGGCCCCTCACCAGGCCCCATAACGAATTATAGTTAGACGCTCCCAGTTGTTGTGTGTTCGAAGAGCATTATGCCACCATTTTTTTTTTTCAATCGGTTCATTTAGCCGAGAGAACCAGTATTTTGAAACGGCGCGAAACCACGATAAGAAGAGGCGAGCTCGAAAGCCTAGCCGCTCGCCGGTCTCGCTCGCTGGATTCCGTGCCGACCGGTTGTGCCCTCGCGATCTCCGACGACAGTGCAGCTCTGGCCGACTGGATTAGCCCTACGCCATTCCCTGTCGCCGACAAGAGCTCTCGCCAGTGGTTCCCCGTGCTCGGACTTCTGCGACCGTCTCCATCTTTCCTATCTTCTTTTCACTTCCATCGTTCGCTGTCCCTGCGCCTCGCTCTCTCCTTCCTCTCTCTCTATCTTTTTACCTTTTAATCATATCCTTTTAATCCCTTCTCTACCCTTATCCCTCGTGAGCTACTGTTGAGGTGTCCTCCCCCTTAGAGACAGTGACGGGGCTCACTTTCCTCTTCTTTTCTCTTAAAATCATCCATTCCCCCCCCCCCCCCCCCCCCACGTAGCTTTCGCGAGTCAAATATCTTCTCTAACCTTTCCGGCATTCGCGAGCAAACGGTCATGTGGGCATGTCGGCCCCGAGCACATAGATTTTCCTATTATATTTTTTAGGAAACTCTATTCCCGAGCAAGCCCAACCCCCGAGGACGCGAGCGGCGTTATTTTGTTGGCCAGCCTTATTTGTGGTCTACACAGCCAGTTTCTGGTGGATGGATGCCTATAGGTGCGCGCTCGTTTGGAAACGCTGGCTTAGATAACCACGATGAGTGCTCGAATGCGCAGGATAATCAATTTCGTTCCGAGGGCTGAGGTCTGCTCGATGCGCTAACCGCAGGGACAAAAACGCATGCGAGACGCAGACACATAGGCCTCGCATCTTCTTGCAATTCACGAAAAAAGTAAAATAAAAAGACCCGCACATTTTCTAGTTTTAACCATATATTCAAGCGAAAATTACACAAACTACGCATGCCATGTGAAATAATTTTCCCCGTATCACGTCCTACTGTTGGTGACGTCAGAGCACAGTCGTCCACGTCACAGAGTTTCCCACAATACTTACTAGAGAGAACTCTGACGCTAGTGTCTATGGGAGTTGCAACACACGGCGCTTCAGCGAGCATGGGAATGATGGTAGTACACACATTTGTCTAATTTCGTACTTCTGGCCTGCTTGTTGCTCCGTGTGTGTTCGTGTGGCTTGTAGCTGTTTTTTCACGAAAACATAAATTAGCAAATGTTCACCGTTTGCGCTTCACAACCCTGTTCTTTTAAGCTTACTATTTCGAATTAAGCCCCTAAGTTCAAAAGGGTTCGTTCTTTCTTTCAAAACAAAACCGTAACCAGTAATAAACAAAGCCGCAAGTATGATTCGCCGCCCGCAAGTAGGAAGGCTAGGCAAATGTGTGTACTACCCATCATTCCCATGGTCGCTGAACGATCGCAGCGCCAGAGTGCCCTATAGTTAACTTTGGGAAACTCTTTGGTCTACGTAGACCAACGTCACTGCACGGTCTTCTACGTAAGGTAATTCCTGCGTCTACGTCATGCCCTTATTCTCTGGGCACCCCGCGAAAGAAAGGGGAAGAAGCGTTCATCTCGAAATTTGACCCATTTCCGCGGCGTTGCTAGTTTTGGCAACGTGATCGTGAACGCCCCAAGTATGCATTGCGTTCGACAGCTCAAAATTTCCAAACCTGGTGAGGGGATCTTTAAGGAAAGCTGGATGCTGTCCCATGCTTAGACGCACAAGCAGAAGTGCCCCCGCGACAGGTTTCATCTCTATTTTTGATGCAAATAAATTGTAAACACTTTAGTGCACGATACAAATTCCACTCTTAGAGGGCCTTAGGCTCTCCCAGTTAGGCAGAGCAGTTTGTTTAGAAATGTGAGTAACGAATGAGAGTACGACGTACTCCACTATGGGAAAACTTAAAGCTGTCCCGTGGGCATCACACTTAGTGAGGCCCTTTTGATATGAATTACCCGCCGTGTAGAGTGTGATAAAAAAAATTGCCCGCAGCTTCCCTCGGGGGAACACTGAGGAGGATGCGGAGCATATAATTGGTTAACGGGGTGTTAAAGTGCGACTTACTTGGGTCGATGGCTAAATTGGTTAACGTGGTTGTAAAATGGGGTGTTAAATTGCGACTTACTTGGGTCGATGGCTAAATTGGTTAACGTGGTTGTAGGAGGGGGTGTTAAATGAGTGAACACGTACACACGTATGCGAAAGGGCGGCGCTGGTCGAAGGGACGTCGATCATTGTGTTTGTGGATTCGTTAGAATTCATTTCACCGCGACCTTGGACGTCGACGCGCCGTACAAACCAACCGACGAGCGGCAACTGAGCGAGCGAGCGCCGACCTTGAGTATATATACAGCACGACGGCGCATGCACTGTCAGCTGTTGAATGTTCTCGAAGCGCGACGCCACATGCGCGTCCACTGGAGAATCAGGAGAATTGTAGATGTCGAACGCGGTGTGTAGAGGAGGAAAGGTGCACAGATGGTGGAGGAGTGAAGCGCGCGCGGTGTGTAGAGGAGGAAGGGATGCACAGATGGTGGAAGAGTGGGCGACGGCGCGACGGCGCATGCGCGCGCGTCAGCTGTCGAATGTTCGAGAAGCGGTGTGGACGGCGCGGACGGCGCGGACGGCGCACTACAAGGCGCGAGTATAAGATGCTCCGCATCTAAAAAAGTGGTTAACGATCTAGAGTACTAGGTACTCTACTACGGGAGAGCCTCAAGCCATCCCGTAATCATCTCCTGAACTGCAGTAGGTTCAGTAAGAGCAAAGTGTTTAGAAAAGTGTTCAACGATTTAGAGTACAACGTACTCTACTAGGGGAGAGTAAAGTGTGGAATGGGGGGGGGGGGTTAGAAAAAGTGGGTAACGATTTAGAGTACAAGGTACTCTACTATGGGAGAGCTCAAAGCCGTCCCTTGGGCACATAAACGAAGTGTAATAGATGCCTTAGTTAACGATGATGCTTATCTGGTGCTTATTCCAACACATATTCCGGATTGCACTCTACAAATCCTCAAAAAGCGTAACAGCCACATTAGTTTATTTTGTTCTCATCCTATGTCTAATTAAAGAACAATCCTATTGTTATTAAAATGTCGTAGTATTGCTTTGATCGCTGCGTATTACCTTTATTTGAGATTATAAATATTCCAGGCTGAGAAGGGATGAATCTATTATTGGCCGATAACATTTGATAAGCTCCAGGATTGGAGTCCTTTATGGCGCGAGGAACACAACGAAGCATCCAGGCGTTTCCGATGGCGGTTTCGCTTCACTATCGTCATTTTGCCAACAGTTCTCAGACACGCCACTCATCCATGTTTGCAAAAAGGGAGCAAACTGTGCCCGCAAGTACGGTTACACGACGATAGTTATTGCGCGAGAACAAGACGACACAGAGACAAGAAGGACACGAAAGACACGAGTCCTTCTTGTCTCTGTGTCGTCTTGTTCTCGCGCAATAACTATCGTCATGCCATACCAACTAGCCCAAGCTGCCACACTTCTAAGTTACGGTTACACGTCACGCGAGAAGATTGGAATCGGCCCGACGAAAGGCTAGGAGCACAGACGCGGACGGCGTTGTAGTGGCGAAGCACCCTAAGGCGTGGGTAGCATCTATAGAGTTTCTCAAAATTAATTAGAGGGCACCCTGGCGCTGCGATCGTTCAGCGACCATGGGAATGATGGGTAGTACACACACGTTTGCCCAGTCTTCGCCCTTGCGGGTGGCGAATCGTACTTGCGGCTTCGTTTATTGCTGTGTTTCGATTTTGTTTTGAAAGAAAGATTCGACCCAATTTGGAAAGGTAATTTGAAAAAAAAAATAGGGTAGTGAAGCGCAATCGCTGAACATTTGCTGATTTTTGTTTCGTGAGAAAACAGCTTCAAGCCACACGAACACACACGGAGCCAAGAGTAGGCCAGAAGTACGAAGTTTAGACAAATGTGTGTACTAGCCATCATTCCCATGCTCGCTGAAGCACCGTGTGTTGCAACTTGCAACTCCCATAGACACTAACGCCAGAGTTCCCTCTAGTAAGTATTGTGGGAAACTCTATGGTGGGTAGGTCGTCAACTGTATGTATGCGTGTATGTAGTAACTACCTCACAGCATATCCACGGAGTTGATAAGTGGGACGAAGCTTCGGAGAGTTTTATCAGCAAGCTGTGAAAAATCTTCAGGCCGCGTCCGTCTGTCGTCTGCCTGTCTGTTTACGCATGGACGGACAGATGGACGCTTGAAGCCCCGAACCATAGCGAGACCCGTGGAAGTTCGTACCTTTAAAAGCTGTAGGCGACCCGCACCCTTTATTATTTATTTGTTTATTTACAACATACTAAATGCCACAGGGCCAAGACAGGACGGGTGAAATTACAAAACAAAATACAGAATTCCCAAAACAAACAGAGAACAAATGAACACTTACAGCTCAATTCAATGTTTACATATCAGTAATTGTGTCGATCGACTCAACTGATTAACTGATTTTAGCAATTATGATGGGAGTGCGTTCCATTCTTTTTAATAGTGCGGCGGAAAAAAGAAATTTGAAGGCGTTAGTGCTTCTTTAATAAGGAGTTACGGTGTGCGTGCGTGTGTGTGTGTGCGTGTGTGTGTGTGTGTGTGTGTGTGCGTGGTGTGTGTGTGTGCGTGTATGTGTGCGTGCGTGTGTGTGTGTGTGTGTGTGTGTGTGGTGCGAGAGAGAGAGAAAGAGAGAGAGAGAGAGAGCCGGCGAGCTCGAATACTGCAGCAGGTACTCTCATATACAGTTGCGATGTCTATGAAATTTCCGATTTCAGTAAAGCTTCGTCAAGTGCTTTCAATATCACTGTGGGTTATTGTTATGTTGGCATTGTTTCTACCGGCCGTTTGTTACGTTTCATCGCTTAATATTCATTACTCGATTGTATTGTAAAATCAATAAACTCAACTTTTTTATAAAAGTATGCAAACATGTTTCAATATTATTGTTGCCTGACTCACTACCTCGATGGAACGCGGTGTCTTAGCTGTTTCCTTTTTTACCTTAGCCCCTGTCATTGCTTAAACGTTAGAAATAGAGACAAAGAAAGCAATGAAATGTTTTCATAAGTTCGATTAAAGAATACACACAAAACGCACATGTCAGTTACCATGCTAACCATGCATTGTTCCTGGGAACCTACATAACAGTGATGCTATAGCTTCATAACTACGGAAATGTCAAGTGCTTGTCTGTTTGAAGGCCACATCGTTTTGTCCATAAAACAAGCAGATTTGTGTCATATACTACGGTTGCCGAGTGCAGAGAGTATGGTGTCCTTCAAAATAACATAGATGAATCGTCTATTGGGCTGTAATGTGGATCCCTTTCTGCAGCTGTCGGTAATGTTGGCAAGCTCTCAAAAGCGTGGCACGCGATGCCTGCCAAAAAGATGCGATCTTACGTCGCCGGAGCAGCTGCCGACGACTTTGCCTCTTCTCTATGTCAAGTTCGCGTCTTCACGGTCGAGGGAGAGTGCTAGAATAAAAAGAAAACAAG
Organism: Rhipicephalus annulatus; assembly: GCA_013436015.1. Taxonomy (NCBI): domain Eukaryota; kingdom Metazoa; phylum Arthropoda; class Arachnida; order Ixodida; family Ixodidae; genus Rhipicephalus; species Rhipicephalus annulatus. The sequence continues at coordinate 516,719 of WOVY01000863.1, forward strand.
AAGGGGTCATGTAATTACAGGGTACGCTCGCTCTAATGCTTCCAGAGGGCGTCGGTTCGTTATTTTCTCGACGAGATTGGAAGAGGCTCAGCAGGCGGCGTCTGCGAAAACCTGTATCGCTACGCGGTTGCATAGCGAAACGATAACCGGGGCCCTTAGCTAAACGAATGTGTTATAACCTAAGCCAGCAATTACTTTCGGTCGCGAAGAGCAGACGACAGACAGCGCGCTTGTTAGCGCTTCTCGGCGGCTAGTTCCGCTACCTGCCGCGACGCGCCGCTACCATTGGGTTATTGCTTAGCGGAAAAGCGTTTTTTCTTCTCTGCAGAAGCGCACCGTGACACCGAACGAAGTTCGAAGGAATACAGCGTTAATCACTATTTCTAAGATGTTGGCCCTACATTAGTAACGACTCTGGAAAGCCGTGGTAGACTTTAAGGACATTTACAAGGCAAGAATGAACGAGTTTTTCCGCTGAGTTGTCAACATATGACGGCGTTGTTTTAGATTTCGGACAATACAGAGAAATACAACGCTTAAACTCCTATCCTGTAGGAGTTATACAGTAACATATACGTTTGGGGCTGCGTGGATAGCTTCAGTACGGTGCCCGTGACCACATGGACTGATTTTTATTTTTTTTTTCAATTTTTCTACCATACTTTACCAGAGGCAACTCCGCCTATCAAGACTAAAGAAGTCTCAGGGACTCAATTCGTTTGTTCTACGACGCACTCGTAAAGGAGGGACAAGACATGCTCGTTGGACAGTAAGCGGTATCCCAGCAATAACGCTGAACGCGGCTTTCTTAATCCTTTAAGTAATCCAACGAAGCGGGCAACAGCGTACACTCAACTGTAACTCAATCGAACGATGGCGCCGCGAGCAGACGACGGAGAAAAAGGAAAAAAAGCGCGTTACCCTCAAAACCAGGTCACCGAAGGAGACGGCTGGCGCGCTCCTAGTTCTCGGCGTCGGCGCGACGCGGTGCCAGCGTCGCGAGTGCCCTCTCGCGCTTCGCGGAGAAGCCTGACGACAGGGAGCGGCGGCGCGCGCGAATAACGCGTAAAAAAATTATCGCCCGCACAACGACGCGAGAGTGCGCGCGCGTTGGTCCGTCGTCGACGTTGTTCCGTGCGTTGGGCGAGGAAGTTTTATTTCATCGCGGCGGTTTCGCCCGCTTGCTCTTCGATTTGGTTGCCGGTGAGAAGTGTCGACCTCTCTTCATCAAGCCGCATCCTCCGGAGCCGCTCATTCTGTGTCGTTCGCGCGGCTGCGAAAGGCTACACACAAAAAATAACTGGAAGGAAAACAAGCGCTCCGAAGCCCCACTGCGCCGGCAGTGTCTGATCTTACGCCTTCCGACTTGAGGATCGAGGAAATTGATCACCCGCTTGGCGGAGAAAAAAGAAAAAGTGCCGGTGGTTTCGGCGCGCCGGTACCCGAGCCGACGTTGTAAGCCCCGTGAAGACGAGACGCAAGGAGCCGGCCAAGCTGGGAGCGGACGAAGACACCTGCTGCTGCCGTCGAAAGCGGCTGAAGAAGGATCCGTGCGATCATTGTTCGTCGCGAGGTGTTTTCGCGTCTGCCAGTGACCTTCATAACCTCCGTCGTGTAGGTTGTGTGTTCGTGCGTGGTCGCAACCCTGAAGGAGACGACGAGAGAGAGAGTCGAGTAGAAAAAAAAAAGAAATTGACAGTTCCGCGCGGCACGCGCAACGAATTTCCGCTAGCGAAGCAAGGAGAAGATTCAGTTGGGAAAAGCATCGAGCCATGGATTCGGTGAAGACTCCGAGCAAGAAGATTCCGATACACCTTAAGGTACGTTTACGCACACTCCCTCTCAATTTCGCCCTGTTCTCCCTCCCACGCGCGCGCGACGTTTCGGATCAATAACCGAACCGTACACACTGCTCTCTCATTCTCTCCTGCCGGGCGTTCGAACCGACAAGTTCCGCACGCAGAAGAACATGTGTGGGTTGGAGCCGTTCTCTCTTTAAGCGCGTGTACCTCTTTTTTTACGCACGCCCTTGTGTACCACGCATTAATCCGGCCGTTTCGGGATACACATCGACGGATAGGGGCCCACGCTTTGCTTCGACCCCGTACACGGGGTGGGCGGGGCCTACAACGCGATACCGCGTATTGAACTGCATTCGCGTGCTATAAGTCGAGACCCACAGCTGACCTCGGTCGCGCCATTCTAAGCGCTCGATAACGTACGCAGGTTATACGGGAGGTACGGACGGCTTTTAGGTTCCGGGGTACGACGCATCCTATACGGAGCACTTGCAAATGATGCATCTGCCGCGGGTCGCTCTATATAACGTCCCGAAACGTGTTGTGTAGTCGTGCTCAATATATGCTCAATAGACAATACGTTAAGGTGTTAAGTTTAAAAAGACGGCGTCCTCTAGCTCTCATGCAAACCGTGCGTCTGTGGGTAGTTCTGTAACGTCCCCGAGTGTGTTGTCATGTGCTCAACGCATGTGCGATAACTTTCACAGTATACAGGGACCGGCTGCTGAAGAATTATCGCGTAATTTAATTGTTAACGGTTGGGGGTGGGTTATCCCACGAGTCTATACTTCACCTCTTAACTGGTGCGAGAGGATTATTCGCGCTGGAGCGCTTCAGCGTGGGAAGAACAGATGTTAACGTCGTTTACAATGTTGGAGCGACTGACTATATAGGTAACCCGGTTATTCGGCCATCGGCTCAAACACGCCTCCCACAGAATATTCGTATAGTGAACGAAATCAAATCTACGATGTGTCGACGTTGCTTGTGCGTGTGTGGGGGTACGGCGGCGGCCTTCTTTTACACCGGTCTCCCCAGAGAAACTGTGTTTAGTAACATCACCAGCTTGCCCAAGAAGCTTCATTATAACGGAGTTTTATAGAATTGACCTGTATTACGAATTGTCTGCGTTCAAGCGGCATACAATGTTTTTTTTTTAATAGGAACTACAAGTATTTATTTGGTGATAACCCTTTGAGAACTTAAAGAGAATCCGTCGATTGCTAGTTTACCACACTAAGGTACCTTGAGCTCGTAGCAGCTGTGTCTGAATATCGTCTCAGAGTGGTCAGTAGTAGTCAACAAAATGCGCAGCAATGCTTTTTGAAGAATGTCTCAACGTAAAACAGTACGGCGCAGCAAAAATAGATGTCATTGTTTCCAACGGTCTCAACGTCTGGGGTCGTTGGTTTCCTGTTTACGTTGCTGTTTACAATGCACGATCAATTTAAATCGAACCTCCTTAAAAAACTTGTCTCGACTTTCGCATGGTATCAGACTATGTGCGCCTATACTTTGAACCTGTGGCGTTGTTGTGCGCTATACGCTGTCGAAAACTCTCCACTTTCTTGTCTGAGTTTTCAATGTCCCGTATTCGCCTTCTGTTCGCAGCCACGAATTTGTTGCTTGTTCCTATTTAAGCCCTTCTTGTTCCAGTATAAACATACACGCACGCTTTACTGGTGCTCATCTGCTAACTCAAAACATACTGAAACGCGGGTTTCTGTATATACCACAAAAATTAATCATAAGCGCAGCTTCTCTGTTTTCCCGGTAGGAGTGAGGTTGCAATCTGAACAGTGCACCTTGAGAGAGGCTCACTGAAAAAAAAAAATCATTGTGCTAATGAAATTTGCAGCTTAGCCAAGGTGCATTTCATTGCAGTACACTTTTTGCTTGTATATAAAAAATTAATTCGGCCCGTGAAATTGTGAATGTTGACTTTCGAGCTCTTCTCTGCACTCGCCCCCCCCCCCCCCCCCAATTTACTGCCCCGTCATATCGGGGTATGGCGAGAGAGACGCCGAAGACCTACCTGGGAGACGGCTCTTTCTGTAGATCTTCCTGATGCCATTCGCGTCGCTCATACGCAACCCACACGTATTCGACGTAAAACTCAACGTCAGGAGGCATAAAAGCCATAATGAATTCCTTGCGGAGAGTATCAGAAAGGAATGCGTTCAAAGTTTGTACTTTGTTCGCATGTCCAGCGTTCGCTCGCGATCATACGTAAATAAAAGGAACGTCCGGTTCGTATACGTGATAAGTTTAACAAGGCGCAATGAAGTCCGGCTTGCACGTGTGCCATTAGCCCTGGTACGCGTGCTCGGAATAATTAATGGCGCGCAGAAGACATGTATGTGTCCCAAATTGAGGAATTCACTTTTGGTACGCGTTTTAATAGCGCCGCAGCCCCAGCTAGGGGTCAGTGGTCATGCGCGACTTCGTGGGTCGGACTCCCACATTCGGGCATTACGAATGCACAGACACTGGGCTGTCGGGCTTTGATTGTACGTCAAAGAGATATTGTCGCGATTTATTCGGCGCTTCGCAGCATTCCTCACAACTGTCTGCGCAGTTGAAGGACGTCGCGACCCACAATTTAATGTTAATTAGGGCGTCCGTCTTCGTTATTCGCTAACGTTTACAGATTATTTTCGGGTCTGTATTGGTTACTAAATGATGAAGACAAAGTGGGGACATGCGGGCGAACATGACAAGGGATCAAAGACGTCATTGCGCTACGATATTTCGCCGTTAGAGTAAAAAAAAAATCGATCAGAGGTCAACATTGAGAAGTAAAAAAGAAGGAAGAATTTGTTTCAAAATCTGCGAATTAAAAATGAGCATACCGAGTCTGATACTGCATGAAAGTCGTGTCATTTGGGGAGGTATGGTTTATTGCGGATAATTATTCCTCGTGCACGAAACATTTGAAGAGAGTGTTAAAATGTCATATCGTGGCTCACATTGGAATTCAAAGAACACACAAACACACACACACACACACACACACACACAAACACACACACACACGATTTGGCCGCAAATAATACACACACAAAGTAAAGAACACTCAACAACGACAAGCGACCCCCCCCACACACACTCTCTCTCAATCATATCAGTTTTTTTCTTAAGATGCACTAAACGAAAACGTAACTGGGCTGGACCTATAATTTTCCTGCCAGCGTTTCCGATTCATGTCGATTTGCTATACACGGGAGGCGCTTACTCGGTCTTTCTAATACATGCGACATTGATGAAACCGTGGGCCCACTAAAGCGTTTTTATCGTATACCCCCAACGGCCAACCGTGACCGTTAGTGCGGTTGCCTTTCCCTCGATGCACAAGAGGACGTCGCCAGGCTTTGACGGAATAAGCATTGCGGGGGGGGGGGGGGGGACCCCGTCATCCTTTCCGTTATCGAATGCGGCACCTGCGAGACCGCACTTTCACCTGACCTCGAGACGGATATGATAAGAGCACTCTGTATAGGCCACACTTTTCCGTGGACGCAGGTCTCTCGGCCTGTCTTTATCTTTCCGCGAGATATATGAGGGGGGGGGGGGGTGTACGACAGACATTGTTGTCTCCAAGGCGAACGCCTTAGAAGATCGACAAGCGCGACCGCATGGAAATTTAGAGATGTGGGGTTTGACGTCCCAAACCACTGTTGTTTTCCACGCAACAATATGATTGAGAGACGCCGTATACAGTATAGAGTGCTCCGGGAATTCCGACCACCTGGGGTTCTTTAACGTGCACCCAAATCTAAGCACACGGGCCTGCGGCATTTTCTCCTCCATCGAAAATGTAGCCGCTGCAACTGGGATTCATTCCCACGACCTGCGTGTCGGCAACCGAGTACCTTAGCCACTATAGACCACCGCGGCGGGGCAGCGTTCGGCCATTATGAACTACCAGCTTAGATAATTCGCCGGTTTCAAAATAAAAAAAATACGTTTTCGCTTCGTTGTGGGGGCGGGTCCATACTTTTAAGCGCCCACATTCCGTAGGCTGTAGCTTCTGTGTGTAGACTGCATACTGGAAATCAATAGACGGTGGTCATGTGGCTTTCGAGAAGAGGCTGGTCAAAAAGCTTTGTTCCGGCGCTGCCCCACTTGCCACTTGTCGCTGTTGGGCTCTAATCTGAAGACTTGGTCACCTAGAGCGCATCTTGACACTGGGGGAAGTGCTGGATGCAATAATTTACCGAGTACGGATATTTGTGAATTCTTACTGTCATGAACAAAACCACGCCGCGGTTGCGTAGCAGGCAGGCGTAATACGATAACATCCTCTCGAAGTCGCGGGTTCGATTCCCGTGCACTGCGGCCGCATTTTCAATGCGGGGGAAAAGGCGAACACCCACGTGCCTCGATTTCGGCTCACTTTCAAAAACACCCACCGGGTGGTCGAAATTTACCCGGAGTCATTCCCCCCCCCCCCCCGGGGCGCGCTTCAAAATCACTATTCACATCGTCGTTTTGGCATGTGTGCTTAGAAAAAAAGTGGCTAACGATTTAGAGTATACTTAGTACTCTTCTATATGGGACAGCTGAAAGCCATCCCATGGACCTGCGGCAGTAGGAAGTCTGTTCGAACAGTGCTCCATGCCATGCACGCAATGGCACCGCTTATTGAGCAAATTCTAGAAATCATTACTAAGAAAATTCTGGACAATTCTAACGCAATATGGTATGTGGGAGTTTTTGCGCGCCAAAACCATGCATACGAGGCATGCTGCATAGTGCGGGGCTGCGGAAGTTTTGACCACCTGGTGTGCTCTAACGTGCGCTGACCTCGCACACGATCATATAGCACTTCGTCTCCTTCGAAACGCTATATACAGCCGCAGTCGGTATCGAACGTGCGACTTCTGGGTCGGCTGCCGAGAAGCGTGGTTCAAATGTGCACGAGCGTATGCAGGCATACCCGCAAGAAATTTCTCTTTGGTGTGTGCATTCGCGGCAGTATATGCGACTACGGTGTTGTAAGGGGCTCCGCCATTTTGAATTTTTTACATTTATAAGCCTCTTTTTTTTTGGTCGAAATGTCGTATGCTAACTGCTCATTCGTGAAGTGATTTACTTATCGAACTGCGTGTGTTATAGTCAACGAGCTCCAGATCAGTCGTACCGCGTTCATAGTAAACACCTCTCAATATGCGTCTGCATTCGTTCTCTCTTGCCAGGGGCAAATCGGTTTCCCGCTTTTTCTGGGCCACCGTTGTGATCATCCTTTGAAAGTTTTCGTTGTTTAGCCAAAACGAGTCGATGCAGTATCCATTGCTCAATCATCACTAACGGACATTGTTATTTCTTTTCATAGCCAACACTAGTTGCCAATGGCCGCCTATATTAGCGGCCATTGGCAACTATCTCGCCAACACAATCCGACGTCATAACGTCGGCCTGCATTGTTACATACAGCTATCGCTTATGCTGCCACACCGGCTATAGCCCGTATAGCAGTGTCATCATCATCATCATTAGCATCATCATCAGCAGCAGCTTCGACTACACCCACTGCAAGGGCGAAAGCCTCTCCCGTGTTCCGCCAATCAACCCTGTATATGGTTTCTGAGGCCACAGTATGCCAGCAAACTTCTTAATCTCGATGGCCCCCGTCAGTATAGCGGTATAAGGTCGAGCAAGCATTTCGTCACTTGACACGTGGTCTTGATCCTCAAAAGCCGGCTCCGGTACAGGTGCTCTCAGCCGCGAGCTTGCCCGTCGCTGTATTTGAGAGCTACTCGTGTATACGTGGAGGCCAACTGCAGCAAAGCGCTCACGCTGCCAGATTTTCCGGGCATGAAACGGCCCTGAGTTAGAAACGTCCCAGCTGTTTGCGCAGCCGGTCCAAGATCAGACCGCGGTATCGCAAATCCGTGGGCGTTTCGTTTTTCATCTGTTTCGTCCGTTTGTTCCATGTACTATATATATAATATATATATATATATATATATATATATATATATATATATATATATATAATATATATATATATATATATATATATATGAACGGGAAACTGATTGTGGCTGCGAGGGACTGCACTAAGCAAGCTGGGCGAGAGATTCCTTCACAGCCTGCAGTTTCGAAAGGAATAAAAAGGAGCAGAAATGTAACGTTAACGTTCCGCGTGTACGTTTACAGGTGCGTGCTGAAAAACCACAGGTCGACAAATTCAAGCAGGTGTTAAAGTACTGGGCTACAAGTGGGCATTTTCACGGCCCGTCTCTGATCACGCACGCATGTTTTTTACAATGTGCATATAAAAACCTTCATTTCGTTTCAGACTCCCTTTCCTTGGGCGCTTATAGTTTCTATCGTGTCTTACAAACACACCTAAACAGCAGCTATAGCCCATAGTGAACCCCCTCCCACATTTGTGGCCCCTGCCGTGGACTTCAAGGAAAACGCGACAGCTCGACGCCTGCGTCGGCATCCTCGCAATATACGCAAACGGTTCGAGGCGCTTCCTTGCGCACACTTTCCGCCTTCATAAACGTGGACGCTGAGATAATAATGATTGACCCGCTTCTCGCAATCGGAGAACGTCGCCTCGCGATTTCCCAAGCTTACGAATAGGCTCGCGGTGCATTATCACTCCTTTCATTTTAACAAAACTATTCTGTCGCTTCTACGAACGACAATCCGGGTTCTCGCTTCTGTTGTTGCATACGTCTGTTTCGTGGGTATCAACGACAAGCTCCGATCTTAAAACAATAGTGTATAAATCTTCGCACGTTTCGCCTAAGTGCGTTGACCCCGCGTAAGTGCGCTGTCGTGCACACTGTATACGCGCACACTCGCTATCAAGCGCGGTAATCGCGCGGGGGGGCATTTAAGTCTCCACGCGACGCGTAAGGGGACACTAGCGCCCCTGCGCGGACGCGACGCTCGCACCCTCTCCCGTTGACCATCCGAATGAATAAGGGCTAACCTCCGCGAGGCGCTTTGCTGTTTAAATGTCTGTTTTTTTTTTCCCTCGACGATAAGCGTACAGAACGGATGTGCTATGTTCTGGGAATAGTGTCTTTTACGGTACCAGCAAGGGTTCAACGACACCGCGTATCGTTCTCCCAATACGGTCCAGTTGTTCTTCATTAGATTCCCTTACGGCGTCTCCCTTATTACTGGTGGTTTCTCGGGATGCCGGAGACTATGCGCGTTATGACGCGGTCCACTGCGCGCTAACAGCGCCCCGTAGATTGGACGCCTATCTCACAAACCGGGGGTATCTTGTTTTCCTGCATGTGTGCGCCACCTTCGTTTGACGCGACACCATCAATGTGCGGGGCCTTGTTTGCAATGCTTGACCGCTCGTCTTATGCGAGTTTAGTAGCTTCGGGTAATACTGTCCGTTTCGTGTTTTCTGCCATGCCTGAGCGCTTGGCCAAAGCCACGTGGACCCCGACAGACAAAGAGAAGAACCACGTCAGGGTCGGCATCACGTTGCCTTTTATATACGCTACTGTTGTGGGTCTTCGAGATGCGTGCCACCCGCACAGGTTTCATACATAAACAAAGGCCGATATTCAATGGTCTATTGAAGATGGGATAGTCAATAGTACTCCAGCAATGCTTCATTACATAACCACTCATTCATACGGCTACAAATCAAACAAACGATCTCATCGCGAAAGGAGTGCTCAAGTGCTGATAGTTTGTTGTGATGACGTTTTCGTCATCACAACAATATATATATATATATATATATATATATATATATATATATATATATATATATATATATTTGCCGACGTTTCGGTTAGAGTAGATTTGAGTGCACGTTAAAGAATCCCAGGTGGTCGAAATTTCCGGAGCCCTTCACTACGGCGTCTCTCATAATCATATGGTGGTTTGGGACGTTAAACCCCACATATCAATCATTTCGGTCAGAGCCTGACCTTAATCTCTGACCGAAACGTCGACGGAATGAACGAAGCTTTCTTTAAGTGCCACCTTTTATTATTACATACACACGATGACCTTCGGGCGTCCCATTCAGGAGCCGTGGGCGGCAGCTGCATCGTGGCATCGGGGACACCAAGCGTCTGCAGCGAGTGTGTTGGCGACCGTCCACGTATACGGCGGCGTGGTCGCTACAGATGTCACGGACCTTATTATAAGTATACCATACGCGCGGCCGACCCTCGGGGTTCCTTGCGGTCCTCGAACGATGAGACGACGCCTGCGGCATGGCCAGTTTTTTTCGTGTAATGAACTCGTGGGACGCGACGTCTACATAAGGGAATTTCTTGACCAGCCTGCGGCTCCATGGCTCCATGCCGTTTCGAGATCGACCCGATATTTTTTTTTGTCTTCGTCTTTTTGTGTTTTTGTTTATGTCCTAGCAGCCGTCGTTTGATAGTGTATATAGTCAACGCAGAGAAGGCTACAGCTTTTTTTTTTTCTTATCTTAGCCAAACAGCGAAGGTGAACTCTAAACGAGCTGATCGATGTCCAGGGGCTGCAAATCGCTCTCGTTAATTGCTCGATGCGTGAACGCGTCGCCGCTTATCTTTCAAATCTTTTCCTTTTATACAACCTCGCGCCGCCGTCGTCGTTACGATTGATATGTGGTGTTTAACGTCCCAAAACCACCATATGATTATGAGAGACGCCGTAGTGGAGGGCTCCGGAAATTTCGACCACCTGGGGTTCCTTAACGTGCGCCCAAATCTGAGCACACAGGCCTGCAACATTTCCGCCTCCAGCCGCCGTCGTTACAGTAGTAGTAGCAGTCGCGTACATCACGTGATCAGGGGGAGTAAATAAATAAATAAATAAATAAATATTATGAAGATGATTAGGTTGTTTAAAGTGATAATAATCCTGCTTTTCGTCCGATAAATAAAACAAGTTAATGAATATTGTGACTTCCGATCACGTGCTTCAAGTTCACAAAGTCATCATCATCATTACAGCTTCGCTTGCGGAGGTTTCGAATAGTTTTGTTTGTTTGATTTTTTCCTGCAGAGATTTTGACAGCGGCTGATTTCGCTCTCTTGGAACGAGGTAACTTCCCCTCTGTCGTGGTATCATTGTTGCAGCTGTTGCCGGTTGCATGTAGTGCTCTGAATAAGGTCGTGCGCGCCAGGCGCATTTTCCAGCAGACCATGAAACGCAGCCGCCCTCTGACCGCTGCGAATACGTAACAACTCTCACGTGCACTCACCGATACGCTTAGCTGGAAATGGCACTATAGGGTTACATATTTTTTTTTTAGAAGCGAAGCTTCTTATCCACTCATGATGCCCGTTGACGCCCGTCGTTTGTCGTAGCTTCCAGCCGGACCGAAACATAGTTGTTACAAATACCATACATGATCGTTCAAGTGCGCGTATAGGTTTAAAAATAGACCATACTCTGTTTATACGTCTCTATCTATCTATCTATCTATCTATCTATCTATCTATCTATCTATCTATCTATCTATCTATCTATCTATCTATATATCTATCTATCTATCTATCTATCATCTATCTATCTATCTATCTATCTATCTATCTATCTATCTATCTATCTATCTGTCTGTCTGTCTGTCTGTCTGTCTGTCTGTCTGTCTGTCTGTCTGTCTATCTGTCTATCTGTCTATCTGTCTATCTATCTATCTATCTATCTATCTATCTATCTATCTATCTATCTATCTATCTATCTGTCTGTCTGTCTGTCTGTCTGTCTGTCTGTCTGTCTGTCTGTCTGTCTGTCTGTCTGTCTGTCTGTCTGTCTGTCTGTCTATCTATCTATCTATCTATCTATCTATCTATCTATCTATCTATCTATCTATCTATCTATCTATCTATCTATCTATCTATCTATCTATCTATCTATCTATCTATCTATCTGTCTGTCTGTCTGTCTGTCTGTCTGTCTGTCTGTCTGTCTGTCTGTCTGTCTGTCTGTCTGTCTGTCTGTCCGCCCATCTGTCTGTCCATCCGTGCACGTGTCCATCCATCTGTTTGTCCTTCATACTATTCGGCGACTTAGACGTAGACATTATAGACCTTAGGACCTATTTTCGCGCCATCATCAGCATTCACTTCATGGATCTGCAGCAATTTCTAATGAAGCCTTTCGCGGACCCAGTACGTAGTTTTAGCCTGTTAAATATCGTCTCTGGATTCACGGCCTTCGTTGCTGCCGAATGACTATGTTGCTGAAAAGCATGTGCCGTTTCGATGCAGCTGTACACGCTCGGCGCATTTCCTAAGCATATATACAGTCTCCTTGAAAGTGTGTGGCCTATATGTGTTCATAGTCTTCGCTGTATGCTTTGTTTGACTGACATTTTTCGTAAACAGTTGGAAGCGGCTCTATAGATCATGCTCGACGAGCATCTGCGCGTTAACTTTCAGACTACATCACCTTGACCTTTTCTCTTTATTCGTGAAATCGTGAAATCTCCGTGTCTCTTACCCACAGTCGTTACTCATAATCGCCGCTGGCCTTCACTTATTGTGTTATCAAGGCGCCTGACATTATGCGAATACAGCGGGGGGCGAAGCACAAGCAAATTCGCAATGCCGCGTATTCGATTAGACGCAGTAATTAATCCGTCCACTTGTTGAACACTGTGCGTCACAGTAGATCGCATTTACCTAATCGCTTCTCCGCTGCTTGGCTCGCCACTCGGAAGCAGCATTGAAATTTTATTTTGAGCACAACTTTTTTATTTCTAATTTGTATATTCGCGAAGCCCCGAAGGGGAATCGTGATTTTTTTTTTTCATAAGAAAATCGACATAGGCACAGGCTTTATAAAAAAAAAAGGTCAAATGATTCAGAGGACAAGAAAACGGCACAGCAAGAAGGTTTGGTATATCGTACGCTCCCGAGGAGCTAGCGAAGTTACACGTGTCATTAAGGGAGACGTTCTTTACAAATGAATGACGACAGAATCGAAAGACCATTTCGGACAAACTGCATATACAAAATTAGAACCCCCCCCCCCCCCTTCCCCACCTTGAGCTTTCCTCGTTGGAAAAAGGGACCCTCTTATTACGGCGTGCTCGCACCACTTCTTTAGTAACAGTGGGGTCCAAAGGTAGAAGAGAGAAATGACGGGGCTATCGTCTAATTATCGACCACGCGTCATCATCCTTATTAAAATACGCCACTGTCGAAAAAAACCGAGGCGCTCGTTTTACACATTAACCTACTGCTATGGGGGTCGCCCGTGGCACGTCCAGAGGGTGGGAGGTGGGGGGGGGGGAGGTAAGACGGGTGTCGAGGGGGTGTGTTGTCCGTGGTAACGGTTGCTCGAAGCGAAGAGCCTCTAAATCAAACAAGCGCCGTTAGCAACGACAACAACAACACAGTGAAACTCTTATCGAACACCACACGATGGTCTATACGCGTCGTGACCCGCCGTCTTTTCCGGGGTCAAACCGGTTGGCAGGTTTTGCGATCGTCCCGAGATGCCACGGCGCTGCAAAAAAAAAAAAAAAGCGTGGCAGCTGAAAACGTACATTCCCACCCCTCCCTCCTTCGCTACGAGCAATGTACTCTTCGCAGAAAACACCACGCGAACTCTCTCGCTCTACCGTAAAGAGCCCTCTTCGTAGACTTGGCTCGAAGCAAGTCTTGGTCTCGAAGCAAGGGTGGGGGGAGTCTCGTTTCAAATGCGGGGCACCTCTTAATAGACATATTAGGCATGCTCCTTGTCCCTCCTTGCTTTCACCCAGACCGTTCGATCGTTCGGTTGCAATCATTAGTAGAGACGTGTCGTGTTACTATAAATACATGAGAAAGAAAGAAAGAAAGAAAGAAGGAAAGAAAGAGAGAAAGAAAGAAGGAAAGAAAGAATGAGAAAGAAAGGAAGAAAGAAAGAAAAGAAAGAAAGAAAGAAAGGCAAGCTCGTAGTATGCATTAACCCTTCCACCTTAATCGATCGGAGCGGAGGATGATAAGATTTTCCTTTACTTGTTCCCTTCTCTACTATAAAGAGCCAAACGCTGTTTGTGGTAGACAAGTTTCGTACAGCTCCCAGAAATGCACTGCATACTCAAGATGACGATCCCAGAAACGAGTTTGCAGAGCGTGATTAGCGCAGGATGCATGGTCAACGATCGCGGCTTACCAGGTGGTCGCTCCGGGTACATAGTCCATTGCCCCTTTAGTTGTTGTTAGATCGCGTGTGAATAAACGTGCCTGCCAGGTCTTAATGCACGCGTAGATCTCTGTCCGGGTCGGTGCGCTCCCAGAAAGCAGCGTATGCCCCTTTAAGCGTGCGCGTTCAGGTCTTTATATAAACCTCGACGTTATAACATGGGTGGGAAGGTGCTGTGGTACTCGCCAGCTACGTATCCGTCCCGTTTTACATAGCCGTGTAGGCCGTGCCGAGAATGGGCCGTATACATGCAGGGCTCATCAGATCTAGCACACGAAACCCTTGTCAGACGCAGCTAACCTCCCTGTCCTTCCTCATTTATTCCTCCTCCTCCTCCTTGTGAGACGCAGGTGCATAATTAAGAACGTAAAAGGGCCGTGTTATGCGCTAAGGACACACTGGTCTGCAAGCCTTTCGACACTGTTCGCGTTGGTGGTCCACGCGATGACTTGTTCCCATTAGAATGCGCCCAATTACACCAGTTTTAGTGGCGCCAAATTTTCCCCTGTGCGTGGCCTTTTTAAGAAGCAGATAAATCTAAGTTCGCAGCGTTGAAGGCTGGGAGAGTGTGGCACGGATTCGCCGACTGTTTCCACGCCTAAAACATGACAGGTATACTGAACGTACAGAAGAAGGAAGGACTCTTGAAACTTTCCGCTCAAACGAGACGGAGCACAAACTATTGGAGGAAATTTTGCCCTCCTTCAAGACCAAAAAAACGCGTGCAGATGAAACTTGGACCTCGATTTCATGCTATATTAATAAATTCATGGTGGTGAAATCAACAACATTAGCGTGTCGGTAATACATAAACCGAGTCAATCTTCTGCGCTGTCTGTATGCAATATGGTCGAGACCCTTAAAAAATGGGGGTTCATTTTAGCTTATCATTCAAGGTGCCGCGCCTGTGTAAGCTCGTGGGTTCGGGTTCGGACCCCGGTCACGGCGGCCGCATTCCGATGAGGGCGCTATGCGAACACCACCGTTTAAGAACACGTTGAAAGGACAACCAAACTCTAAGAGCTTTGACCTTTCTTTTTTACACGTTAGAGTCACTTGGAGAAAGAAGCACGTTGACTATATCACATTGAATCTCAACTTTCCCCAAGAGAGTCAGCTTGGCACTCTAGAACAGAACGCTACAAATGTGTAGCACTCCATATAGAGGGGCACGCCGACTCTCTTTTTGTCAGATTGACTCTCCTAAAGAGAGTTAGCGTGACTCTCTAAAAGGAGTGCTACACACGATACTCTCTCATGTATAGAAGTAAAGTCGAAATTCACCCGGAGTCCCCCAAATATGCGGCCTGCCTGATGATCATACGTGTTCTTATGGCAAAACCCTGGTACTACTTAGCGTCCCAAGAGCTCTGCGACTCCGAGAGCGTATGCACACAGATCTTGCGCTGGCGTTCATGCGTCGACCATCGCGGGGAAGAGTTGCAAACACGCGATGTGATCCCTTAGCAGTTGCCTTACACGTTTTGGGCGTGCCTGTAGCGGAAGCGTGCTTGCGGCACATAGTGTACGCCCACACGTGGAGACTACACGAGATGATCGCTCTTGTCATTTAAGAAGTCACTTTGAAGTGCAGGGCGAACTGAAAAAATATATATGGCTGTATGATGGGTCGTGTGTATGTGCGGCGTGATAGCCTGTTCGTTCTACGGGTAACGAGCTCGTTAATGTAAACTGCTCTGACAAGTTCTGGTGAGGCAGCACCACCAAAAGGGGGAGAGATTGAGTTGACAGGCGGTGACAGTTACGTATTATTGACAGAACGAATAATGACGTTAGTTATTCTCGACAAAACGAACAATGAAGAGATAGATAGATAGATAGATAGATAGATAGACAGACAGACAGACAGACAGACAGATATATATATATATATATATATATATATATATATATATATATATATATATATATATATATATATATATATAGATAGAGAGAGAGAGAGAGAGAGAGAGAGAGAGAGCAGAGGGTAAAGAGGCATGCGCGCTGGCGACGACAGCCGGAACAGCACTACCGACGCGCGCACGCAAGTGCTGCACGGGATGTTAGGCGGATGTGGTATGCATGCATTGTGGGCTGTGCAACGGTATCCACAGCGCCAGACACGAAGCCTTTGGAAAACTGTACAGAACAATGGGTCGCTACGAAACGATGGGTGCGTTCGAGAGAGTTGTATGATCACGACCGAACAGTGACACACGTCTCTGTGACGTCAAGAGTGATCGCTCTGTCCTTTCATTCCACACATTTCAGCTCATTGTTCCACGTACGCACGAACAGTAAAAAAAATAAATATCGTACAGCAGAACGCGCACACGTAAAATACGGGGTATACAGCTGTCGACGGAAGGTTGCCTGGGAGTTTTCCGCACCCACTACATTCGACATTCCGTTGTCGTCAAGTTGTCCAATAGATAATTCGGCCTCTCGGGTGAATTCGCTCGCCGTCTCGTCAGATCAGATGATAGAAAAAAAAAAAAAAACGGGCATCCAGCTGCGGGCTGTACTGTTTTTCCATGTAGCTTGACAGTGTCGCCGCAATTGTTTAGTAATGTGACACCTACGATGCCACGCTGAAAAAAAAGAACAGCCAGGTGTATACAATGCGAGCTTTGAGCAGGTACGGCCAGCTGTTACCTCTCACTGGCTGTGCTGTTCTTTTTTTTTCTAACAAAACCTTGTCACGACTTCAGTCATTCGACATCTACAATGCATGGCCATGTTTGTGATTTTGCACTTTTATTAGGCTAAACGCCAGTTATTTCGCACTGCGGCTTCGCTATTTGTAAATGAGGCTCGTAAACACTGCGAGTTGTGTGGCGCCTACAACGGAACATCCGTGTCTGTAAATTTAAAGGTTTTTGATCAGGCTATCTATTCCAGCCGTTGCCATCGCTGGCCGGCTATATTGCAAACACACATTGTCAAGATCTTGATCAATTATAGTTAGTATGCTATGTGAAGGAAAGAAGGAAGGAAAATAGGCGGAAAAGAACGGCAGGGAGGTTAACCAGTCTATAGGCAGCCGGTTTGCTACCCTGCGCATAAGAGGGGGATGGGGGAGATGAAAGATAGAGAGGAGAGAGGGAAGAGAGATAAACACAGCACATTAAGCAGCACACGCGCGCTATGCTATGTGACGTCCACGTGCAGTGAGCATGGTAGTGCCTTTGATCAGGTTGCCCCGACTTTGCCACTACTGAGTAACCGTATTCTAAAGCGAAAGTCTTAGATGCGTGGCAGCATCAACAGGCAGCATCTACGTGGGCAGCAGCAACAGGAGTGATCTAAGGAAACCTCATAACGTCTTGACTTCACAGATCGCCAAAATTTGTCATGTCGTTGTGACGTCACATGACGGCAACATCGAATGCTATTGTCGCTTGGTTAAAGGTGCGCCTATCAGTGAGGCAATGCACGACCAGATAAACTGGAGACACCTTCGAATGTCTCCGATCTCGGAGCCAGTTGAAATTTACTTTGGCTGCAGAAAGCTCTCCAAGGGGAGGGGGGGGGGATCAATATTTACTGAGAAGAGAAAGATGCTTTCGCCTTGAAGTCGTCTTATAGGCGAACGCTTAAAAGACCTTGTCAGTTTTTAACAGAAAAGTTTTTTTTGTCGGGTAACTTCAGTAACGTATTTCCGTCACGGAAATAACGTCGAAAACCTTACACATGATGAGAAGTAAAAGAAAGCGCCGTCAACAAGAGTCGAACCCACGACCTCTCGGCCCGCGACAACAGATGCCGAGCACGCTATCCACTGCACCGTAGTCACACACTTTGTGTGCTCTTTAAAAAGAGATTATCAGGGCAGCCACCACACGATTAGCCACGTGACGTCTACAGTGACAACGCTCGCAGAGTACAGGTGCGCAGTCACTACTGTTTCAACAACCGCCGCCGCAGCAGTCACAACAGCGACGTCTGTATGTGGTACCATCAGCGACGGCTCGCAAAGAGCGGTGGGACCGGAAGAACTTGGCGAACGGGAGGCGCACACGTTCGTTTCACACGGCGACCAAGTGGCGTGAAATTGCCCCAAGGCCAAACATGGCAGCCAGCCCGGCGAGCAACCGTGGCGCCCCCTGGCGCACGCGCCTACTGTACGCGCGCTCATAGAGTTTCGCAAAATTAACTAGAGGGCACTCTGGAACTGCGATCGTTCAGCGACCATGGGAATGATGGGTAGTACACACATTTGCCTAGTCTTCGTACTTGCGGGCGGCGAATCGTACTTGCGGCTTCGTTTATTGCTGTGTTTCGGTTTTGTTTTGAAAGAAAAAACAACCCCTTTTGAACTTAGGGACTTGATTCGAAATAGTAAGCTTAAAAGAATAAGGTTGTGAAGCGCAAACGGTGAACATTTGCTAATTTATGTTTTCGTGAAAAAACAGCTCCAAGCCACACGAACGCACACGGAGCCAGAAGCAGGCCAGAAGTACGAAAATTAGACAAATGTGTGTACTACCCATCATTCCCAAGCTCGCTGAAGCGCCGCGTGTTGCAACTCCCATAGACACTAGCGCCAGAGTTCCCTCTAGTAAGTATTGTGGGAAACTCAATGCGCGCGCTTACCTGTTGTGTCGGTGCATGGATGCATAGAGTTTCCTAAAATTAACTAGAGGGGGCTCTGGCGCTGCGATCACTCAGTGACCAGGGGAATTATGTGTATTACATAGATTTGCCTATTGCATTCGTACTTGCGGGCGGCGAATCGTACTTGCGGCTGCGTTTATTGCTGGTTACGGTTTTGTTTTGAAGAAAAAAAAACGAACCATTTTGAACATTGCGACCCAATTCGTAATGGTAAGCCTAAAAGAAATAAGGCTGTGAAGCGCGAACGCTGAAAATTTGCTAATTTGTTTTTCGCAAAAAAAAAACAGCTCCATGCCACACGAACACACACGGAGCCAGAAGCAGGCCAGAAGTACGAAAGTTAGACAAATGCGTGTACTACCCATCATTCCCATGCTTGCTGAAGCACCGTGCGTTGCAGCTCCCATAGACACTAGCGCCAGAGTTCCCTATAGTGCATATTAGGAAACTCTATGCATGAATGTACTATATATTATTGCCCTGTAAGTGAAGACTTCGCCGGCTGATTCGCTGGCGCAACAGTCGTCATCGATTCAGCTGTACTACATACGACGTTGCTGCTGTTTTTATTTTCGATTTGTGAGAATGACGCTGTGCGCCTATTTGGACGGAGGCCGTGCGTCCGTTATGTAACGCCGTCTGAATTGATGCGCGTACCAACACTTCATGGTTGCCGAACGACCGCAGCGCCACGGCTTCCTCGAGTGAATATTGTAGGAAACTCGAAGCGCACACGCGCACGTGGACTATACAGTCCGTCTAGCAACATCTTCCCTCGTTTCGAGGAATATATACGAGCTATAGGATACATACTTAAGGAAGAACGCCTTCTTTATTGCTTTGTTTTTGAATCTCTGACAACGCGTAATGATTATGGCGTGCCTTTGTGCTCTCAGATGTACCAGAAATCCAGGGTGTCGAAGAAGGGAAAAAAAAACGAAAAAAAACGTAACTGGCCCCGCATATACAGTATGACGTGGGAATGAAAATTAAAGAAATACGCCCCACCCCTGACCATTCAATGTGCATTAACTTGGTTATAAAGGACATGAAGCGAGCGCGTAGCTTAGTTGGAAGAGTGCATTGGGACGCGTCGTAAAACAGACAGGTGGCAGCGCTGTTTACTTAGTGCATGGGACACTGAAGAGAGAAACTATTTGTCTTATTAGCAGCTAAACCCTTCACAATGTGAACAGCCCCCGCCGTGGTGGTCTAGTGGCTAAGGTACTCGGCTGCTGACCCGCAGGTCGCAGGATCGAATCCCGGCTGCGGCGGCTGCATTTCCGATGGAGGCGGAAATGTTGTAGGCCCGTGTGCTCAGATTTGGGTGCACGTTAAAGAACCCCAGGTGGTCAAAATTTCCGGAGTCCTCCACTACGGCGTCTCTCATACTCATATGGTGGTTTTGGGACGTTAAACCCCACATATCAATCAATCAATCAATCAATCAATCAATCAATCAATGTGAACAGCATCGCTCTTGCCGCGATGAGACGCTTGGTCCGCGAAAAAACACACCAAAGGAAAACACGCTTGGGGCGACACCACACTCGATTATCACGCACCAGCGCGTTTTGACGTCACAGATTTAGACGGCGTACAGCTACTACGGCTTAAATGATCGTTTTAACGGTAAAAATGGGCTACGCTGTGTTCCAAGGGAGCTCGCTTTGCGGGTTTTCATTAGATTTGTCGATAGAGTGGGGCGAAAATAGAAAAAAAACGACATAAGCAATCGTGACGTAATGCTTACGCTCAGGTCATGTTATTATACCGCGAAGTCGCTTTTTATTAAAAAAAATTGGTCATTGCCAAGTGAACTGCGATAGAGTTCTCAAATAATGCATCCTTTGAAATTGATTTATTACCCCACTTCTAACTTTCTTAATTAAGCGTGGTGGAACTATGCCGATGCGAAATGCCACTGCCTAATTACAGGCGACAAAGACTTGAATGAAGGGAAAGAAAATCGCCTCCTAACTACTCAATACAGACCGACGAAGCTGAAACGTGCGGCGGCGGCGTTCATCGAGAGCTGGGTTGAATCGAATTATGTTGTAGTTGCTCATTTCTTCGTTGCCACATTTAAAAGATACTTGCTCCAAAGTTTGCTTTTAGTGATCTTAGTTTAAAAGATGTTAGGCACACCTAAAGAATTTTGTGAGTAAAAATTGTCGCTGCGCCTGGTAATATTTCTAGTTGTGCATATATTGACGAAACCTGAAGCGAAACTAGTGCAA